>CM042157.1:64804763-64884763 GCA_023376005.1 Doryteuthis pealeii
TAAGGGGCATTTAATTTTGGGAAAAAAGGATTTAACCCGGAGCCTATTTTTTGTAAAGGTTCTGTCTTTCTCAGGCACGCCCATAAAATTCTTGAATTCTTCAGGTCGGTCGGTGATTGGTCGGATTTTTGGGGGTTTTTTTGGAACGAAAACTGATTTCCTGTTCCCTGAAAGGGGCGCGAAATTCAGCAGACTGGAGGTTGACTTTGAGAAGAAAGGGTCGATTTCGTTGTCTCCGTTGGTACGAGTCAACGTAAAATTTTATTTCCAGAATTATTGGTTTGTTTCTCACAGAGTGAGATTTTGTTTTCTTCTCTGAAAGAGAAGTTTAATTATTTTGAATTGTTTTGTGGCATATTTGGAAGACACAAATATTGCATTTATCTCACAAAATGGGATTATTTTATTCTACAAAGAAGAGTTTGAGTTATTGTATATTTGGAAAACCCAAATAGCATAATTTTGGCTCTCAAAGAGAGTCCTTTTCTTCTTCCCAAAAAGAAGAAAAGTTATTGTTCTGTGTCGCCTTGAAAGGCCGACTTTATTTCTAATTATCCCAAGTTATTTGTAAGAAGCAAGAAGCTTCTTTAATTTTCAAGGCACTTTAGCCTTAAAAATTTTTGAGACTCGGCTCCTGAAAAGGCTGCCTGTCATTGTAATAGCGGAATCCTAGAGAAGGAAGAGGAGAGAACAACTTCAACCCCTAGAGAAAGATTGTAGACGGACCGGCGCCCCGGTTTCTCTCTACCCGACTGAGAGAGCTCGCCCCTTGTTGACCGACAGTGAGGGAAGAAAGAGAAAGAAGAGGTACTTTTTTACTGTCTGAACTCGTTGTAGTTGTGAGTAGAACCTGTAACACACCTTTTCTTATATATATATCTGTAAAATACCTTATTTTTCGGCCTTGTGCCTTTCTTGTACCTTTTTTTTGCATTTTGTTACCCTTTTTATAGTTTGTTATACTTAGCATAAAGGACAAATTATGCAAGTCATTAGTTGTACCCTATTTTTTCCCATAATAAACTTTGAATTACACAATTGTCTCCTTTTCAAATTTCCTTTTATTGCTTAATTATTTTTTAGTTTGCCAGTAGACATTTATTTTTCTACAGGACGTAAAAGGACGGACACATATCCTTTTAAATACGTTCAGAAATTTTCAGTGTTGATATATTAATGAATAAACAATATAATGCCCGATTTATTATAATTGAAAACTCTTACATTTTTTCAGATCAGTTAACTTTGAACCACGTATCTTTGAAGCGTAACACAGATTCACAAACATACGTGGTTCAAAGTTAATTGACCTGAAAAAATGTAAAAGTTTTTAAATAAAATAACTGGTGCATTATATCTTTTATTCATGATAGTTTAACCAAGACGATCTAAGAAAACAGTAAACGATAAAGGAAAAAAAACGAGGACGATGGAATGAATTAGACGAATAAATATATGTATTGACGAACACAACCGAACAAGTTTACAAAATAATACAAAGGAAAAAGTTCAAATTTCTTAACAGACAGTAAATAAGAATAGGTAAAAAAAAAAAAAAAGTTCAGCTATGGAGAGATCGGAGATGCGTCTTTTCTCGAAGTTGCGTCTTTTCTGTGTGACGGTTGTTGAAGATATTTTCAATTGACCCAAATACGCGGCAAAGGGACGTAGTGTTTACGCGACTTGTACGCGTGTGCAGCCACGTATCCGACCCAATTACACGGGTCGCAGAAACAAGTCAGTTACCGAAATAATTTGCAGTAAAAGGGGTCACAACCTGCATGAGAATAGGTAGGTATGTGTGTATGTATATGACATGAACATGTGTTAATGTATGGATGTGAATAGTAGTTGCAAAACAGGGATCACCAAACATGTTTCACTGTGGGACGGATAATTGAAAAAAATAATGATCGCGAGTCACATTATTATTGCTGTAAGAATTAAAGTGATATAAAACTCCGACAAGGGTTGATAGACAAAACATTTAATGGGTATACAGCACATGGATAAACAGGTGTAAGAAAGGTTCAAAGTTATATATATTGGATACATGACTCTGACGAAGGTTAACAGACAAAACATTTAATATAGTACAGCACATGGATATGACGAGATACAAAGTACATAGGTAAAACAAAGTTACATGTAAAAAGATAAATACACATTCATGAATGGTACAAGATATACAAAAGGTACAGACATGAGACTAAGAATAGTACATGCTGTATAATTCACTTACAGTAATGTAAGGGGGAGCGTGCCCCAACGAGAAGGGGTAGACCAAAATCTACCCCATGTGTCTCGTGGTTACTGGAACAGGAAAAGATACAGAAGGGTTTGAAACCGGCGCTTAAATACCATAGCCCCTAGCGGGCACCAGCAAACTAAACGGGCAGACAACTCAACGGGAAGATAATCCCTACACAGGGTACATAATACATAGGTGTACATAAACATACATACAAAAGTAGTATAAATACATATACAAGAGTAGAGATAATGACACATTCATGAATGGTAAAATACAAGATATTTAGGTATCAAAGAGATACCTAAATGTACATAAAAACATAGTTACGGGTACACGACTAAAGGATAGTCATATATCGTATACAAGACTTACTATCAGTGAGTGGCCAGTGTTAAGGGCCGAAGCCCCAACGAGAAGGGGGTAGACAGAGTCTAACCCATAGTGGTGTCTTGTAGGTCGGCAGGCAAAGCGAGAGAGAGACGTTCAAACCAGCCGCTTAAATATCAAAGGCCACTAGCGGGAACCAGCGAAACTAAACGGGCAGACAACTCCCCAGGCAAATCCGAAAATAACACCACATTGCGTTCAATACTTGCTAGCCAGAACGAAAGCTCTGAGAAAAAGATGCAAAACAAAATGTATCTTTCTATGTTATATTCATGGATGTGTGGCGTAAGGTGCATAAAAACAAATTTAACCAACATATTTATTTTCAAAACATTATCAAAGAACGCAACATTAGCAGAAAGGTTCAGTGAGATTTGTGAAACTGAAGTTTGCCTTTCAAGATATCGTTAATGTTTGGTTTGGAATTGCTACATCCAATCAAGAGAATTGCTTTCAAATGTTTATCAGTCAACTTCGTTCGATGGGTTGATTCTGTAGTCAAGTCCATGAGGATTTAGTAAGCTTATCATGATATTTAAATTTAAAAGGTATTCGCCCTGCGGGCCGTAATTTGGTGACCCCTGTTCTACAACATTAAATAATCCATGAAGACTGTTCAATACTTTAATGAGTGACCACTTAAGCAACAGAAAGTACTGTAAGCAACCTGATACCAAAATAACTTGATTCGGCATTAAATGACCCATAAAATGCCGTAAAATAAAACAACCAGCCAACCAACTATATGCTTCTAAATATATCTACATTAACTTATTTCCACGAAACTTTTTCAAAATATAAACATAATATATTTTTGGATGAACTATTAAGTTGTCGTATCTGGTTCAGGCCGCAATTATAAATAATTAGTCGACCAATTCACATACCTAGGTTGAAATATCTCATCTACAGGAAGCGATGTTAATGCACGCATAGGAAACGGATGACATGGACTGCCATAAACAGATTGTCGATTACACAGAAACCTGATAAGATAAAACGAGAATTCTTCCAAGCCGCAGCTGTGTCAGTGCTACTATATGGTTGCACCACTTGGACTCTAACTAAACGCGCAGAGAAAAATCTATATGGGAATTACACAAGGATGCTGTATGCTGTTTTGAACAAATCTTGGAAGCAGCACAGTAGACAAATGGACGAAAAGCTGCATCCTCCTGTTCCCGAAGAAAGGCGACCTCGGAATCACTTAGAACTACAAAAAAAGCTGTACAGCCACTTGCCTCCTATCACAAAAATTATTCTAATAAGACAAATAACACCTAAAAAAAAGACATGCTAAACACTACTGGTGAAGCAATGACGAATTTATAAGTGACGTTCCCCTGCGTACGCACACAAATGGACACGCCAATGTAGCCGACCAGCAAAAACCTACATCAATGAGCTCTGTATTGATTTTCGATGCCGTGCGGAAGAACTGCCAGGGACGGTGACTAAAAGAGACGGTTGGTGTGTGTGTGTGTGTGTGTGTGTGTGTGTGTAAGAGAGAGAGAGAGAGAGAGAGAGAGAGAGAGAGAGAGAGAGAGAGAGAGAGAGAGAGAGAGAGAGTCTTGGATATCCGTTTTGTCGGCATGATGATAATGATGATGATGATGATTATGATGATGATAGATATAGGCAATTTGTTAAAGGGAGATAACTCATTTTTTGTATGTTTTTCATATGGAAAAAAAACTTACACTGAAACAAAATTTATGGAGGCCTACATTTGTAAAATTTCATCTACGAAACTTACACTGTGTAGCCAAAAACGTAAGAAAAATAACAACACAACAAGGACACACGTAATGAAACAGTTGTTTCTGTCCACAGAGAGAAAACCGGATTTTTGAAGTAAAAGGGGAAATAATTTATAATACTATACAGAGATGCTGATAGGTACGCGTCCTGTGTCCCTGGCGCACAAAAATCTAAAAGGACGCAAAGAAATCGTATCCATGCATCCCAGTTATTTCGTTTTTCTACTCTCACTGTTTCAAACTTACTGTAAATACATTTCAATAGTTTCTTAGAAACGAATTACACAGGATAGGTTACAAGGTAAGAGTTAGACAGCTATAGTTGGGACCCATAAATTTTCCCGGGGACTCATTTAAAGCAAATATGTGTGTCCCAGGACTCATTAAATCAAAAAGCTATCAACATCATTGACTACAGATCATCCGCAAACGAAAAAGAACAATCGTTTGTAATAATTTTTAAATGTATAAAAACATCGGAAAATATGTTGCGCAAAATTGCGCATTTTTAGTCATAAATTAGATGATTAAATCATAGATTAAATGAATCTTTATTCTTCACAAAAATATCGTGTTCAAAATGCCACTTTCAAGAAGTTTAAAATTCACAATTAAATTTTTAAGTAAATAAAAACAGGTTAATGGAATCAGAGAATAAACTTTTTTGTATCAATTCAAAGAAAAACATTGTTTTTAAAACCACGAAGAGAGAGAGAGAGAGAGAGAGAGAGAGAGAGAGAGAGAGAGAGAGAGAGAGAGAGAGAGAGAGAGAAACGCTACAAAAATTATTGTTTGAGTTTTAAGAAAACAACTTCTAAATTTTCAAATAACTTTTTTCGTGGGTTTGAATTCGGTTATTTCCAATAAGTCTAACATAAACAAAGGGGAACCACTCTTCATTGATAAATTATTTATTTATTTATTGATCTACTAGGAAAAAAGAAGACGGGATTAGAGTTAGGGTTAGGGTTTAGGGTTAGTTTAATGGGAAAATGAATAAATAATTAATCAGCCAAGAGTGGTTCCCCTTTGTTCATGTTAGACTTATAGGAAATAACCATGAATTCTTATTTTTTTTAAAATATTTTTTATGTGGTCTTCTGGATTTGATCTTTCTAAAAATCTAAAAATTAGGGAGAGGAATCTTTTTTTAAATTAAATGTCTAATGGTCAACTCCACCCTCCACTTCAATCATAATTGAAAAAAATTTCTTTCAAGTTTTTTTAATATAATAATTATAAGATTAAGTCCTTAATGAATAAGGTGCTGGAATTTTCATTAACATTGGAGAATTCCCTGATTTTTGGTAATTGCTTTGAGATTTTAAAAAATATTCAATTTTTTATTATCTCCCTTGAAAATAATTGCACATACCAAATATATATATATATATATATATATATATATATATATATATATATATATACCAAGCGTGTTGGTAAGAAAAAACCCAGCAAATAGTTTGATTGCAAAAATATACTACCAAACATCAACCGGGGAGAAAAACATTTTTGGAAAAAAGAAAAAACCAAGATAGTCATACCAACAAAAAGTAATCTATTGGTACCGTATTTGGCCAAAAGAAAAAAACAATTTATATGTATATATATGTATATAAGATATATATATATTCATATAACCGCTAGGAGAATAAGCTCAGATCTTAGCCCTGAAGAGCATTAAGCGAAACTAATAGTAGGTTCGTCTGACTCATTAGATTTATCTTTATATATATATATATATATATATATATATATATAGAGAGAGAGAGAGAGAGAGAGAGAGAGAGAGAGAGAGGGGGGGGAGAGAGAGAGAGAGAGAGAGGACGAATGAAAAGTAACTCTCTATATTAATCTATTTCTGTTTTTTTTTGTATGCAGTTATATTTTTCTCAATTCTTTAATGTATGTTCCTTAATATATGGCAATTAAATTTGTGTTTTTTTAAAATTCTGTTTGTGTGTGTTTGTTTTGTTTTTGTTTTTTAGATTGATTATTTTGTTTCAAAATTCGAAGCCCTATAAAGATGTCTCTGATTTAATTCTAATTCCCGAGTGACATGAGAGGCTGGGGGTAAATGCTGGTGTCCATATAGGATTTTAAATTAAAATCCATGTCATATATATTATTATCATATTCATTTTTTGTAAAAAATGATGCTTTATAAATAAATTAGAAAAGTTTTAAAATAAGAAAGGGAGTTACTCGAAATCATCCTGTATTTAAATATAGAAAAATTGTTGATCTAAGGGCGATAACTATGAGCAAGAGTTCCCTTCCTTATACCATCAGCTGCTGTCACAGCCGAAATAGAGCAAGTAGGTATTGATGAAGTTCAAATTCTGGAACTCTAGGGGATGTGGAGTACCCCTTTATCGCCATTACTCCCAGGTTCACCATGACCCGGGTTGGTAGTACCTGTTAGGTCCCATCTATAAGTTGAATAGATAAAAAATGAGTATTAAAATGTGTTTGAAAAAAATTAAGTTAAAAAAAATATTGAATATCCAACAAGAATGAATAAAACAAAATGTCTTTGGAATAAAATAGCTAGCAAGGGTTGACATGCCGTAAAATTCAACCAACCAACCAACCAGGATATATATATATATATATATATATATATATATATATATATATATATAAGCATAATAATTAGCATCATAAACCAATATAAACATAAACTGATTTTAACAGTGTTGTAGTGTGGATGGTCCTGATTCTTCCTCTGATAGCCAATGTCTCCAGGACTCTTTTATGTATTCTTGCTGAGGTTATTTCCTATAACTCCAATCTAAAAAGGGGAACCACTCTGAATTAATTTTATCTGTTAATTGATCTACCCATTATTTTCCCATTAAACTAACCCTAAACCCTAACCCTAACCCTAACCCCCTAACTCTAACTCTAACCCTAACCCTAACCCTAACCCTAACCCTAACTCTAACTTCGTCTTCTTTTTTTTCCAGTAGATCAATCAATAATTCATCAGTCAATCAGAGTGGTTCTCCTATTTTTAGGTTGAAGTTATAGGAAATAACCCTAGCTGATTTTAACAATTCTGTGATCTGGATGGTCTCGATACTTCCTCTGATCTCCTGTTCCTGCAGCATCTTTTCTAAGTTCTTTGCGTACTGTTCCATTGTTCCAAGGGCTCCAACTACGATTGATCGATTAAACTGTAAAGGACACGACGTTAAAAATAAAATTGAAATAAAACATAAATAAAACAACAACAAAAAAAAAGTACAGTGATAAAAATAAAGATGCTATTCGCAGAGTTGCGTCCCAGTCTCCTGCCTTAAAAAAATGCTAGGCGGTGATAGCTAAAAAAAACAACTCGCTCTACGAATGAAGTCGATATTTTACCCCCTCCAGTCTTTTTTCGACAAGTAAATGTAAATATCCCCCCCCTCTTTAAAATATTTCAACACCTTCAAACCACTAATAATAATAATAATAATAATAATAATAATTTGTCGATAATTTTTTAGTATCTTTATTTTATTTTAATATATTTATTTCCAACAAACCATAAAATAATTATTTTTTTAAAATCAAAAATGACCTGACATTTTTTAAATTAAAATATAAAGGCAGGAGGTCGGGACGCAATTCTGCAAATAGCACCAAAATAAATAACATTAAAGCAAGAATATATTAAAAAAGACAATAAAACAAATATATAGAAAAAAAATTTATTAATATAAATATAGATAAGAGACTTATTTTTGATTTTTTAAATCTCGGGCAACGCCAGGTAACTCTGCTAATAAAAGATAAATGAACATAATAGTGAGGTTGTCTCCCTTTGGCAATTAAGAAACATCCGCAAGTAAAGGACGTCATACACTGGGGTTAATCACAAGGCACTAACCTCATGGTTTCTTTAAATTAAAACTCTCTGTCTTCCTTGGGGCCTGGGGGCAGTTTTCTGCTTCCTTCTTATTCTTGTCCGTCCTTCGCTACAAAGCATATTACGTATTCTATTTTTACTTTTAATTCTCTCTCTCTCTCTCTCTCTCTCTCTCTCTCTCTCTCTCTCTCTCTCTCTCTCTCTCTCTCTCTCTCTCTCTCTCACCGATACCCATGTCTTTTTCTCGTCACCTCTCCCTATGAGTCATCACCCTTGACAGATACGTGGCACGACATCCATAATCCGCACAGAGTTTGATTGATGTAGGTTTTTGATAGTCGGCTAACACCGGTGTGTAAGTGTCCACAGGAGAACATCACTTGTGGGTTCGTCTTTGCTTCTCCAGCAGTGTCCATCATGTCTGGTTCGTCTTACTTGAATTGGAGCCAAATAGAGGGAAAAAATTATTGACAGAAGAATTCAAATTAATATTTAGTTGTCTGATGGGAACAAGTTAGGTTCATTTGTACTGGTATCTTGTCTCCAATAAAAGCTAGTTCTTTCTTCTTAAAAAGAACCATAAACATTTACACAAAACAAAAATGGCAAAATTATTGGAATAACTTCCAAAACAACAAACTACATGAAATAATGCCACAAATAGGAAAACTTCAAATAAATCAAACCAAAATATCCAGAAAAGAAGTAATATTATCCAGACTAAGAATAGGACACTCATACATTACCCATTCATACCTCCTCAAAAAATAAGAAGCCCCATATTGCATACCATGCCAAAAACCCTACACAATCAAACACATACTAACAGAATGTAGCAACCTAAAACAAATATGAAAAAAATACTACCAAACAACAAATCTAAAACAGATATTCTACCAAATAAACCCAGAAAACTACTTGGATACATAAAAGAAGCACACATCTACAACAAAATCTAAAAATCTTCCAAAAAAATGAAAACACAAAAATATATGTTAACAAAAACATCTAAAAATTTCATTCACAAAAGAAAATATGTAAAAAAAAAAACCCCAAAAAACTTTAGAAAATTAAGCATTATCACCAATTCATTTCAAAAACGTAGTCGGCATAAAGTGACCCTTGAGGTTGATATGGACTGGTAAGCTGGAATGGAATTTAATGAAAAGAAGAGAAGGAATAGAGACAGGGATGACTTTAGAGTAAGATATTTATTATCGGGTTCACACTATTTCGTTGAGGGGAAATATTTCCTGAGCAAGTCGATAGGTGTTACCTGTCCAAAGTTTCGGAATCAAAGAAGCTTAGAGACCTTTTGGCGCCAATAATTTTTTTTTTTTTTTTTCAGATGCTCAGAGGGATCTTCTGTTCCGAAGCCCTCTGGGAGATTGTTATTTTTGTGTCTTTTATCTATCTATTTTATTTTATTTTATTTTGTTTTACTTTTGTTTTATTTATTTTTTCTTTTTATTAATCCCCACAGTCTCTCGTCGATGTTTTATGACAGCATTAAGGTTACACAACCTGACACATAATCCCCAAGACGCACAAGAAATAATCACACGATTCCCGGACTCTGCAAAGGCATTTGGGATGAAAATAAACCTCAATAAGACCGAGGTTATGTATCAGCCCCCTCCCCCCGACTCTGGAAAAGACATAATGATAGAATGTCAGATTCTAGCTCAGCTAAATATATTCAGCTACCTGTGATCCACAGTTGTCATCAACAATACACTCAATGTAGACCTTGATCTCCGAATTTCAAATACTTCCAAAGCATTTTTCCGGTTGTAGAGGCGAGTCTGGTTCAACAGAAACATCTCCTTGAGAACTAAATATGCAGTATACCGTGCCATAGTTCTCTCAACCCTCATGTACGGTGCGGAAGCCTGGACGGTATACATGCATACAGACTATATGTCTATCACATGCATCACTTGCGTAGTATATCAAATGTCGTGGTGGCAGCATGTTTCAAACAGGATCATCCTGAAGAGAACTGGACTCCCTGGCCTGCACGACATACTTGTCCAACGCAACCTGAGATTGGCTGGCCACTTAAACAGACTTGGGGATGACAGACTACCAAAGCAGATTCTGTACTCTTAACTGAGAGACGGATCATGTGGAATTGGTAGACCAAAACTCAGGTACAAAGATAACACCAAGAGAAACCTGAAGGACTTTAATATCCCCGTAGGCAGTTGGCAAGACACAACCAGAGACCGTTATTTGAATAAGGCCCGTTAATTAAAAATGACGGTTCCGTGGAAAGTTACTGGGGTCGATGAGTGACAACGGTAACATTCCAACTGACATTCCGGTATAGGCGTGAGAATAGATTTTAGTTTAGTTAGATCCGGTAGAGAATCCAGGGCGAACGGACCTGTAGGTCGACGCTCTGAGCCGATCTCCTCGCGGGCAGGGTTTTGGAAATAGTAACAGAAATAAAGTTAACAAATAGTTATGTTACAATATGACTGTTGTGAAGGAAAGATACAAGGCAAATATAGTATGTATATTTGGGTTAACAGTTTATTCTGGGTTAGTAGTAATGTGTTAATAGTTTATACATTTCTTTTGTAAATGTCTTTAAGAGTAATGTAATTGTCTTTCAGAGTTGCCAGAGGAACTTCTCCTGGCGGGGTGTATATTTATAGGTAATACAAGAGATTCAAATACACTTATCTTAATTATATTAATCTTGCAATGTCTCTACGTTGTCCGGTAAAGTCGCTGTGTTTCTGTTGTTCTGCTAGTTTCAGCTAGTACTGCACCCTTTGCCTGCCGTATCTGTTCTCGGGTCTTACCTTCGTGCCTGCTGTATCTGTTCTGTCGAATTTTAGGGGTCCGCCCCTGGTGTCTGATTCCAGGAACTAATAGGGGCAGATAACCCAATTTCCGATAATATAGCTTTATTATTATAAAACAACCAAGTATTGTTAAGTAGTTTTAAAAACAAGAGATGCCAGCCCGAAGAAAATCAACAAAGAAGGTCACCCCTCCCCTCCCAGCAGAAGCCCCGAAGAGAATAAATACCCGATGAAGGCCGGTAGCATATCGGCTGAAACGTTGTACAGATAACAATGAAGATGAGGACAATAGTCCGAATAATCCAAATAATACTAATTATCAAGCCTCATCTAAAAAAATTTCGGTAAATATCATTGAGATTCTACTTTAAAATATCCAGCATTTGTAAATCTCAAAAGCAAACAAATCAATACGCCAGGGTTTTTGCCCCTCTCTACCCAGGCGACGCTGAGTTGCCGCTTCTATTAAGCAATAAACGTTTCTGTGATTTTCTAAATATTTTGGAGACTATCCTCGTATATTTTGGGATTATCCTTGTATATGTCAGTCTCTTTTCAGACTCGGGAACTTTCTAGGACTCGGGGACCTTCTTTTCGGAGTCGGGAACCTTCTTGTCGTAATCGGGAGCCATCACGGCACTTTGAAACTAACCCTTTATTCAGTCCACGGGGGTTTCCTGCTCTCATTCCGCTAATCAGGTGTTGAACTGTGTTAATTATTATTCTATGTTACTGCTGCCCCTGCAGTCTAGAGATAACTGTCACACAGAACTGTATTAACCTAACTCTTTTATCCACTAGGTTATGTGTCTAATTGGACAATTCAGTGGGAATTTTGGGAACTTATAAGCCTAATGTCTTGTTTTGCCTAGAATATCTACCTATGCAATTATGTATGATTTTATTTACCTTGACTCATGTTGGTTTTTGTTGTTGTTTTTTAATTATAGGTTCTCATATTGTGTTAATCTCTATACTCGGTCTACTTAAGATATTACTATAGCCTATCATATGAGCTGATTATTTGAGGCCTTTTCTCTTCCAATATCCAGAATAATCGAAATAATACTAATTTCAATGATATTTCTATGTATATTTTAATTTTTGCACAAGAAGCAAGATTCGGTAATATTTAATGTGAATATACATTTTCTTTATTGTTAATTGTTGTATTTTCATAGTTTCATCCGGACATACATACATACATACATACGAACTGCTCTTTATATACGTATAGCTTTTTTTTTTTTACATCATTTTAAAGTTTCAAAATGTATCTATATAACCGTCGGCCGCTGCTGAGCTAAAGGGCTCACTGAATTTCCGAAAATGGCCGTCAAGATCGGTTCTTCTGCATCAACCATGGATTGCAGGGTTTCTATACTTGCCGAAATTCTGGCCGAATGCCCACGTTGTGTTCAGATCTCAAACGACCAGAAATCTGCTATAGAAACTGATATTTCACGGTTAACAGCGGCCTAGTGGTCACACAAAGAAACAACGACTCTTTTTTCCCCTTTCAAACGCAACAACATTTATATTCAATAAGAGAATACAAAGTAATTATTTCTCAAGGTTGTGGGAGCGATGGACCTCTAATTAATAACTTCTGGTCAGAATATAATCAGGGGCTCTGCAAAGATATTGCTTAAGCAGTTCGTAAATTTGGCTAAGTCAGTTTGTCTGTCAGCTCTCGGCATTTGCATCCACTGTTAACACAACCCCAAAATAGCTCTTGCTGGTCGCTCAGCTCAATCTGCCTTATCGTCAAAAACGTCTCAGTTAAATAATGTCTCAACCGGAAACTTCTGATTTCCGGCTGGCGTGAAGATATCAGTAATTCTCTTTGGACATCCCACGTTGGCAAAAGTACCACCCTATTTAGTTCTAATCCGCCAATGGAATTCACTTCCGCTGACCAATCTAAGCGCCATCTCTTCCGGTCATTACAAGTGGGTCCCAACTAAGTGTGGGGTCTTTCTTCAACATTTGGAATTAATTCATTTCTTCCGGTCACTTTAAATGATTTTCAACAAAGAGTTTACCGAGCAAACATCTTGATCTATCTAAATTCTGTTTAAGGAGAAAACATCAGTTTTATTTTCACGAGATAACTCCCTGACCAAAAGACCGTTTCTAACAATTACAGTTGACTCAAGTGGAATCGCCACAGGGAATCTCTCAAACCACTTGACTTTTTCTACTTCCGATTTCCTCAACAGACATATCGGGTGGTCTTCGATAGCTACCATCTGTTTTTATTTTACTCAAGATAGCATCTGACCAAAATCCACCCGGACAATCTATATTTCTGTTTTTTGTTGTTTGTTTGTTTTTAAATTCCGTTCAAACAATGAATCAGGTCACATCTAATTTTATAGATATCTTCTGACACCATGTTAGATGAACTTAAAGTCTGATTTATGAGTGGCCAGTGTAAAAATTGCGTGTATCCCATCGGCATTCCTCTTTTGAGACACCTCAGGCACCGGGCAATAAACACAGCCATGTCCCTTTTAGACAAGGCGGCAGGCGAGGGATGACCCACTGTCAAAATATATTTTATTTCTATACATTTCGGTCGATACATTTTTTTAGGCGCTATATCAGTTTTTTGTATACTCATGCTATACCACCTCACCGGCATATCATTGACGAAGCGTTGAACCTCGTCGTCGTTGAGAACTCCCTACACAACTTGCGGACGTTTTTTGGCATCCATGCATAACTCGCCATACACTTCATTTAATTGGTGATAAATTTCAATCGGTTTGATGCATTTGCGTTTAAAAACCGAATAACTACATTATCTTCACACTTAACGGTAGCGTCAATTGAGGTGTTCGATCAGAAACGACTGCAAAGCCAAGACAGCGTGACAGTGAGGCGCGTGCAGGGACAGGCACAACAAACACAATAGTGTTGATAATAACCGTACGAACAGTTTTGGGATTAGCTCATACATGCGATGCTTAAAATATGTTTTTTTTTTTTTTGCTGAACACCATACATTTTCTCACATTAACAGGTAGGCATTTAAATTCGGATGAAGAAGACTCAACAAACAAATGAAGATACAAACATATGTCATATAAAAAAATACAACTTGCAAACTTAATGGCGTTGCGGCCAGACTTATCTGCTGAAATCCATTTTGGTTCTGGGAGAGACTGAATAAGACATTTTACTTCTATGATGGTGAACACTATAAGTAAGGAAAGGGGTTCAATTTAGGCGCCAATTTACGGTATTGCTTGATTGGCCCCCTGGTCCCAAGGGCAGATAATTAATCCCTCATTTTTCCAATAAGAAAGTGTGACTGTAATCGGATTACATGTAACATTGTTAATTCGTGCTTGCTTGTTTGCTTGATTGCGTCATACCGAAGTTTCGATCAATGTTGTAGTAGCGAAAAGCAGGCAACAGGTAAGTTAATAAAGAAGTTGTGTTTGTTTATTGATTTTAACGGCATATCAACCCGTCTGGGGTTATGTCATGCCTAACCGTTAGGAAGTTATACATATCGTGTATTTATATTTATACTTTTTAGTAATTGGATTTAACAATGTGTTAGCATTATTGGGGATTATGTTGTATGGTATTGATTAGTTTCATGTCTATATTCTATGGTATAATTTTATTTCTCTCAAAAAAGAGAGAATATCCTCCATGTTGGCATTTTCAAACAGATCTTTCATATTGTTTGCTTTAAAATAATGGTTTCTGACGTGAGCAAAAAACCTGCATTCTATGAATAAGTGTTTAACTGTCAAAGGTGTTTGACATGTTCCACATTGTGGTTGTTGTTCTTGTTTGAGTATATAGGAGTGCGTTAGTCTTGTATAACCAATGCGTAATCGAGATACAATGACTTGTTCCTTTCTAGACTTCCTTAAAGTTGGTCTCCAGCCTCCCAAAGTGGGTTTGATTAGGAAGAGTTTATTGTGGATGTATTTATTTATGTAAAGTAGTTGTCCTTATTAGTCATTTTTAGTCATTATTATTGATTTTATGTCAAGAATGACTAAATAACAGGAAAAAAGTAACGGCTGTCTCAAAAGAATCCATAGCTTCTTCATTTATTTCCTAGTATGTGAAATGGACGAAAGGTTGCATCCTCCCATTCTCTAAAAAAGGCGACTTCGGATTCGATAAGAACTACAAAGGCATAACTCTTACTGTCATCCTTTCCTTTCCTTTTAGAAGTCCGTCGCAGACGACGATGACGTCACTCCATGTCTTCAACAGTTGTGGACGCTCTGGTGGCTCGTTAGTCCAATTCTGGACTTGCAGATGCTGTCACACACATTATAAGGGAAGTTCCTATCTTCATTTGGTGGTTCCTGACGACGAAAACGTCACCGTTCTGCAGCCATGTTAATCTCAATATTGAGCCGCTTAGCTCCTGTGCGACAGGCGTCTCACCAACCCTGTCTGTTTGAGGCCATATCTTCCACGCTTGAAAGTGTGATGGTACATTTCTTCAGCGTTGTCATAGTTACTATTATATATAATATATAATATATAATATGCGTGGTGTAATGGTTAAAGTCATAGGAAATGGACTCGTCGCCCCGAGTTCAAATCCTGGACGTGGTAATTGCATTTCACTTACCGCTAATACCATTGGGAAAGGTATGAATTCTACTCTTCCTCCAGCTATGGGTAAATAGTAGGACAGACTGGGCTCTTTAACCTTGGTTAGGCAACCAGTCTAGGAGAAGGAAAACTCTGAATTCAAACCTGTTAAACTCCGCTAAAGAAATTGACCTTGTGTCGCATCCTGCTCGTGCGGAGGAGTTGGTAAATATATATATATAATACCCTTTTTCTTAATCGCATCCGAAGTGAAATAGAGAAAATCCTTAGAAATCGCAGAAATCGACCCACAACTTCCCAGATCCTGGTTATTTCCCGAATCGTAGAAACGGTTCGAGCAAAGAATCTCGAAGCAACGCTACTTTTATAGATTTCTTTAAGGAATATGACTCCATACACAGCGAAAACATGAAGCAAATACTACTAGCATACACAAAGAAACCAGTAACCACTATTATATATTTACCAAACCCTGCGCACTAGCAGGTTGTGACACATGGTCAATTTTGTAAGCGGATTTTAACAGGTTTGAATTCAGAGTTTTCCTTTGTCTAACCAACGTTAAAGAGCATAATCCGCCCTACTATTTACCCATAGTTGGAGGGAGAATAGTTGGTTCATACCTTTACCAAGGGTATTAGCGCTATGTGAAATACAAACAGCCTCGCCAAGGATTTGAACTCGTCTCGCTGTGTCCATTTCCTTCGGCGATATCCATTACACCACGCAATTCAAAACAGTAACTGCTATATTTATGCTCTACAAAGACACCAAACCGATGGTTCTTTCACGAGATGGGGACACAGATTTCTTTGACATTGAAAGAATTACATTTAAGGCCCTCACAAAAATTATATATCGGCAACCTTCCGTAAGTAACCATCTTCTTATTGAGTGGGAAAGGGAAAGACAAAAAAACAATAAATCGAGTGGGTGAACTGTAGCGAGTTAAAGACGTGAATTTTGGCATTCTTTCGTCTACGAGAAACGATGGCGTAGTGTCCAATTTTTTTTTTTTAACTACGAAATCTGGGTGGGTTCATATGGAGGGTGTGATTTTTAAACGTAAATGTTTAGTAGGTATTTATCCATCTATTCGCCGCGGGTAGGATGTGACACAAGGTCGCAATTATCAGACATTCGACAAGGATTGAACTCACTATTCAGGGGTAACAGATTTCTGAGACTTGCTTGCTAACCATTACACTACGATGGGACACCCTTTTTACCTAATCCAATCGCCATGGGTAGGACGTGACACAAGGTCACAATTATAAGGTGCATTCTCTAAGCGGTAGGATGTGACACATGGTTGCCAGAATGAGGCATCCAACGAAGATCGAACTCGCTATTCAGTAATAATAGATCTGCGAGACTAGCTTGCTAGCCATTTCAGTTATGACAGTTAATAACAGCAGCTGCAACATAGGGACGCGCAGAAAACAAACAAACAAAAACAACAAAAAAACAAAAACAAAAAAACAAACAAAAACAACAAAAAAGCCCCAAAAACAAGAAAATAGAAATGGGAAGAAAAACAATTATATGGATACTTCTGACCAAGTTACCTTTAAGCACCCCAAAGGCGACCTGGATTCAGAGGGACATGTTTCGCTTTGCACCGTCAACATCCGGTTGTTTGTTATCAGACGATTTTTAGACGATTTAAAAAAAATTTATAAAACTAACCCCTAACCCTAACCCCAACCTAACCCTAACCCTAACAAACAACCGGATGTTGACGGTGCAAAGCGAAACATGTCCTTCTGAATCCAGGTCGCCCCTGGGGTGCTTAAAGGTAACTTGGTCCGATACTTCACACGTCAAATTGGGGAGATTGCACATGAAAAGACCTGGGCATGGTTGAGAAAAGGAAATCACAAGAGAAACCGAGTCACTGATAATTTCAGCACAAAACAATGCCATAAGAAGAAATTATATCAAAGCAAAGATAGATAAGACACAACAAATAGCAAATGTAGGGTGTGCAAAGACAGAGATGAGACAATCAACCATGTATTAATCGAATGGAAACGTGATCCACTGGAGATTGTGAAAAAAAAAAAAAAATGACCATACAACAAAATTGTATATGCATAAACCAGAATCTGTTCTTGAGAATGAAACACATAACATTCTCTTGGACTTTGAGATAAAGACGGATCACCTTTTCCCAGCCAGAAGACCAGACCGAGTATTGATTAACAAGAAAAAGAGAACTTGGCAACTGGTAGATTTAGCAGTTCCAGCAGATCACAGGGTGAAGATGAAAGAGAATGATAATAATAAAGTCTGCAGTGACCAATTGTTGGTATCAGCCGAACAGCAAGGGAGTCTATCCTCTTTTCCCTAGCACTAGACCAAGGAGATTTTCTTTTCTTGCTGAAGTGGAGCACCACACTAACCGTCAGTTCCTAGATGCTTTACCACACAGATCAGATTACCCAAAACTGTGCTACTCGTGAACTGAGTTGGCAGGGACCGGTATCGAACCCGGGGACCTTGCCTAGATATAAAGCATCAATATTGTTCTTACAAAAATGGAATCCAACATTGTCCTGTCGGGACTTAGAATAGAGGTGCGTGGTGTAATGTTTAGTTGTAGGAAATGGATGCGTTGACCCGAGTTCAAATCCTAGACGAGGCTGTTTGCATTTCACATAACACTAATACCCCTGGGAAAGGTATGCATCCAACAACTCTCCCTCCAGCTATAAGTAAATAGTTGGGCAGACTGGGCTCTTTAACTTTGGCTAGGTAACCAGTTTAGGAGAGGGAAAACTCTGAATTCAAACCTGTTAAACCTCGTTCAAGAAATTGCCCTTGCGTCGTTTCCTGCTCGTGCGGAGGGGTTGGTAAATAGAAAATATCACCAAAATACGTCACGTGATCAGTTTATGCCATATTGAAGAAAGAAACGTAAATATTTTTTAACTTAAAAAAAAAATCTCGCAAAAAAGAAATAACGAACATAAAGAGTTATTACAAAGAAAAACAGTTAATTCAAAGATAAAATTATCCGATTGGAGAAAAATTACGCACCGTTATCTTGAAAAATAAGTAAAACAGTTCGTTTTTTTTACAACAGGGCCAATTTCTTTATTCATATCTTTTAGCAGAATTCTGTATTCATTGTTCTTTTACTAAAAAGCTCTCGCATCAAAACTTATAAAAATCTTCTGATATAATTATTCAGACTCTTATTTTTATAGAGAAAAAAAAGTAAAAATCGTTTTTGTCGGTTCATTATTTCATATTTCATAAAATAAAATGACCCGTTAAAAATATTTCCCTAATATATTTTAGAAAAAAACAAACTATTCCAGACATATTTTCATCAAAAGGTAAGCAATTTGGAAATTTCCGTGAAAATTGGACCATTAATTTATTTTTCATAATTTTTTAAAAAAGCCTTAGTCATAACTTGTTTTTGGCTACGTTAAATTTCAATTGATTTAACGGTGCAAAAATGTAAACATTGTTTTTCGTTCATAATTTTCATTATTTCCATGAGCTGAAATTTAAAAAAAATAATCAGGAGTCTTTTTAATATTTCTTCTTTCGAAAAGCCAAAATTTTTTCAAGATAATATTAACCTTTATGCAAGTTTCATTGTGTTAAATATAGAGGGGGTGTAAATTTCACAGATTAAATTGGTGGTACCTAGTATACGCCGAATACATCCTCTGCAGAGGGGTAAGACCCCCCCCCCCTAAAAAGAGGTTTTTGACACTCAACTGCATTTGATGTGAGGATCCAGTTTTGGAGATCTGGGAGTGTGAAGTACTAACTTCATTACCATTACTCCCAGGTCCACTCTGACCCGAAGTGGTAGTACCCGTTAGGATCTCCTTCATGTGCCAAGCTATGGGTTAAAGTACCACTACTGTTCTTCTATAAGGATGGTTTTGGTATTAATTAATCCATGAAGGTTGATATGCCATTAAACAAAGAAAAACAAATCAAACCTATCTATGGATCAAATAGATGTGTTTTTAAGAATTATTCACATCCGGTACAGTCAGCCCCCTCCCCCAAAAAAAACAAATTACAAACAAACAAACAAACAAAAACAAAAAAGCTCAGTCGGTAGAGCGTTCGGCTAGAAACCACAAGGTTTCTAGTTCGATACCGGCCCTCGCCAACTCAGCGTATGAGTAGCACAGGGATCTGTGCGGTAAAGTAAGGAGCTGATGGTAGGTGTGGCATTCCACCTCAGATGCAAAAACAATCTCCTTGGTCTAGCGCTAGTGAAAAGGGGATAGACTCCCTCGCTGATTGACTGATACAGACTTTCGGCCACTCCGACGACTTTACTTACTTACTTACACAAAAAATGTAAATATAAACGTACAATGAATGCGATTCCATAACCTAGAGAAGCCCAAAATGCGTTTTTGACAAAATGAATTTAGCCCCCCTACAGAAAATAATTTACCAAAAATCAGGGAATTATCGGATTTTAATGAAATTTTCAGTTTTTATTTATCAAAGAACGATCTTTATAATGCATTATTTATTTTATTTCAAAACTTTCTCATTTTTTTTCAGGTCACTTAATTTTGACCATTTTGAGGGCGTAACATTTTTGCGAGTTGGTCATTTTCTGTACTAATTACAGTATAAATAAAGAGATAAAAGACCGAAGTTATGAATAGAAAAAAAAATTTACGTGCTTTTCTATGAGAAAATAAGTACCGAAAATCGGAAAATAAAATGTAAACAAAACATAAATAAAAACCTCTAAGCATAAAATAACCCAAGACAGGTTGACATGCCGTTAAAATCAATCAATCAATCGAATCTGACCCAACAGATTTGCGGGTGGTCTAGTTACTGAATTAACAATATCCTTAATAGCTGATAACAGACAAACGCATATTTCATCATTTTGATTATTATGAGTTTCAGATTTTCAAATAATAAAAACAATCCCTTTTTTTGTTTGTTGGACGACATGTTGTGTGTGCGTGCGCGTGCGTGCGTGCGTGCGTGCGTGCGTGCGTGCGTGTGCGTGTGTGTGTGTGTGTGTGTGTGTGTGTGTGTGTTGTGTGTTTGCCAGAAAGCTTACACCAGATGGTCAACAAAAATAAAATAAAGAATCGTGTTTATCAGCCGAGCCACGTCCACTCATCTTTACGTTTTATAACTGAGGACGACACAAACTGAAGTCAGGGGCGAAAAAATATATATAACTGCCAATGGCGAATTGAGTTGACAACAATTGATCGCTGAAATATTGGGGAGTGACACGTTTGATTCATATATCCCGACTGCTATTTTTAAAGCAAAAGAAAGAATGTGTAGTAGTGAAGTGAGTGTTTTGAGGACGTCGTGTTTTGGTCCCCGGACATATACCACCTACACGTGACATTAAGTTTAAAGTTGGGTGACGATTTTGATGGAGGGAAATTAAACGACTCGACTAGACCATAAAACGACTTGACAAATGTTCTACGACACACACTAAAAGAGCGAAAGAGAGAGAGAGAGAGAGACACACACACAAGGTAATTAGATAACTTGTTGCTTGTCGTTTCGTTGTGCTGTTTTCTGTCGTTCTCGTAATCGACATAAATAAGGAAAAAATGGCTTTGACAAGCTGGCGACAAAGTGTGTGTGTGTGTGTGTGAGTGAATGAGAGAGAGAGAGAGAGAGAGAGAGAGAGAGAGAGAGGGGGGGGTAAATAAAGATTATTATACTTTTTATTATTACATATTGAACAAAATGCAATAGCTCTTAAGTAAACGTTTGATATGTTTACTTACTTAAGAGCTAGTGCAATTAGTTCAATTTCAATATGTAAAGTATATAATCTTTATTTAACCCCCCCTCTCTCTCTCTCACATACACACACACACGCACACACGCACGCACTCTTTTTCTTTCCTTCCTTCTTTTCATCTTTTCATTATGTTCGATTTAATTAAACAGATTAGCGTCATCGTTTCCGCACGCTTACACCCTCTCTCTATCTTTCCCCTACTCTCTTTCTTTCTTTATATATTTTTCTGTGTAGCATGTCCTTTTTCTTCCCTTTCTTTATAATAAAAACTGAATGGTCCATTATTTAGCTGAGGTGACGACGACACGCATAAGAAATAAGAATTCGGCGGATAAGCAACAGCAGATAATTAGGATTTACATTTTTGCATTTCATCTTGGACAAATTGGACGGTCTCATTTTTAACCTGAGGGTGTTGCAAGTTGATATTAAGGAACACAAGTATTGATATATAGATTTTTTCTCTCTTTTTGAAGTAAATTTGATATAACTAAAACGGACATTTTTAGATGAGAAAAAAATCACTTATTTATCAATAATTAATATTTAGGTAGTTTTAAGCAAATCTGAAATGAAAGAGAAATTGCAGAGAGAGAGAGAGAGAGAGAGAGAGAGAGAGAGAGAGAGAGAGAGAGAGAATAAGAATTGAAAGAAATAACAACAGAACAGTTATTGGTTGAAAAAAGCGTTAAAACGGAAGGATAGCAAAAAGAAAGAAAGAAAAAAGAAAGAAAAAAAGAAAGTGTAGTTAGCTTTTCTTTATGAGTAAGAGTGATTAGCTTTTTGCAAAGAAAGAAAGAAAGAACGACGAATATAAAAAGGGGAAAGAAAGTTGTTCTGTGTGTAGAAAGAAAGAAAGAAAGAAAGAAAGAAGAAAGGAAAAAAAAAAAAGAAAAGAAGAAGGGGTGGTGTAGACAGGTTAGGTAGTTAGGTAGGTAGGTAGAAAGAAAGAAAGAAAGAAAGAAAGAAAGAAAGGAGTAAGAAAGAGCGAGTACGCCTGTAGAAGAAGAAGAAAGAAAGAAAGAAAAGATACAGCGCGTATGGTGCGTACGCAGAGAGAGAGAGAGAGAGAGAGAGAGAGAGAGAGAGAGAGAGAGAGAGAGAGAGAGAGAGAGAGAGAGAGAGAATAAGAATTGAAAGAAATAAACAACAGAACAGTTATTGGTTGAAAAAGCGTTAAAACGGAAGGATAGCAAAAAGAAAGAAAGAAAAAAGAAAGAAAAAAAGAAAGTGTAGTTAGCTTTTCTTTATGAGTAAGAGTGATTAGCTTTTTGCAAAGAAAGAAAGAAAGAACGACGAATATAAAAAGGGGAAAGAAAGTTGTTCTGTGTGTAGAAAGAAAGAAAGAAAGAAAGAAAGAAAGAAAGAAAGAAGGAAAAAAAGAAAGAAAAGAAGAAAGGGCTGGTGTAGACAGGTAGTTAGGTAGGTAGGTAGGTAGGTAGGAAGAAAGAAAGAAAGAAAGAAAGAAAGAAAGGAGTAAGAAAGAGCGAGTACGCCTGTAGAAGAAGAGGAAAGAAAGAAAAGATACAGCGCGTATGGTGCGTACGCAGAGAGAGAGAGAGAGAGAGAGAGAGAGAGAGAGAGAGAGAGAGAGAGAGAGAGAGAGAGAGAGAGTGTGTGTGTGTTGAAAGAGAAGAAAGAAAGAAAGAAAGAAATAGGCACAGCGCGTACATAGAAACAGAAGAAAAAAGAAAGAACTGTTGAAAAAGAAAATATAAAGAACGAAAAATACAGCACGCACATAAAAAAGGTGAAAGAAAGAAAGAAAGAAAGAAAGAAAGAAAAAAAGAAAGAAAGAAAGGAAAAGGAGCTTTGAGTAGAGAAAGAAACAAAATAACCTTGTGTAGAAAAAAGGAAAATAAAGGAATAAGAATGAAAGAATAGCGCACAGAAGAGAAAGGAAGAGAGAAAGAATAACGTGCAGAAAAGAAAGAAAGAAAGAAAGAAAGAAAGAACGGCGTGTAGAAAAGAAAGAAAAAATGTATGAAAAGAAGGAGAAAAAGAAAGAACATTTCAATTAATAAAAAGCGAAAACAATCAGATCATAGTAATTTTTTTTTATATCTATATTTTTAATTAACAGCTGTAAAACTGTCCAGTATTCAAATTTCAACACAATAAAAATATACAATTGTTTAATGTTTGCTGTTTGCTTCTCCCGGGTAGTTTTCCTTTCTTTCTTTCTTTCTTTCTTTCTACGATAAAAAAAGGATAGAAAAAACCACGTGCGCTGTATTTTACGACGGACACAATAAATGAATAACAAAACAACAACAAGCTCTGATGCAAATAAGCACGTTTCAAGTTCCTCAGTAGTAGGCTTGGTCTCTCCCACACACTGGTGTTGATTTATCACGAGAACAGACAGTATTAAAAAAATAAAAAAAGAAAGAAAAAAGAGAGAGAGAGAGAAAGAGAAAGGAAAGAAAAAGAAGAAAAAAAAGAAAGCTCGCTGACTAACTAGTTAACAAGAGACTTGAAACGATTCGCTTTCTTCATTAACCCCTTCTTCAATTTCTGCGAAATCACAAAACAAAAGGTAAGTTTAATGCCTCATCTTTCTCTAACACTGCAACTGGTGCGCGTTCAGTTGACGATGCCATATGGCATATGGGAAACCGGGAGACTGTTGTTAAACGTCAATGTTTACTGTTTCATACGGTCTTTTTACGATCTTTGCCTGAAGTAAGAAAGAAAGCACTTCCCTATTTAAATGTAATAATGATTTTTCAGTACTTTACGACATAAAAACAATTTAGTATTTACTATTTTACTAATGAAACTGAGTAACTCACTGTATTTATTTATTTATTTTTTTTACTCCGGCCTGTATTTGATCAGTTTAATCAATACAATATCAGTTTTAAGTTGTTCCTACTAGAAATGATAAGATCATAAGATTGAAATTAAAACCTTCGTGCCTTTCTTATCTTTTATTATTGTCTTCTTTTTAATTAGGTTTAAATTAAATTTAGTGGTGATTTATAGTAAGTGTCACTTACGCCGTAGATTGTTTTAAATTTTAACGTTGTTGTTAAAAGAAAAAGGGAAAAAAAGGACACTTACGATAGGCAACACTATTATTTGTTTTTAATTTAGCGGATAGAAATTTTCACTGTATTATAATTTTTAATTTATATGATTAATATATATCACTGACTTAAGTGTATGCAAAAAGGAGGATATCATGTTGAAAAATAAGCATCTGCTGCGTAAGAATGCTTTATTAATTTGCTTAGTTGTGGCACAAGGCTAGAATTATGTCGCACCCAGTAAGACTACTACATCGAACCCATTTGTAATGGTGTGCCAGTCAAGTTTGTTAACCATTACACCACTTGAAAGATGAAATATGATCAAAAACTTTAAAAACGGAAGCTTAAATTAAAAAAAAAAATTGTACGCAGCTGAGCAACTTATATAACAAAGTACGTTCATTCACAGTTATAAGTTATTCCTACTAGAAATGCTAAATATGAAATATTTCATTAATTAAAAAAAGAACCTTTGTGCTGTTAGCCTTTCCTTTCTTTTGGGTCTTTCATTATTCATTTTCCTTTTTTATAGCTTTAAATGAAATTTAGCGGACACTTAAGCCGTATCTTATTTAAAATTTCAACGAGAATTGTTCTTGACCCCAACAGACACACACCACCCCCACCAAAAAACAAAACAAAAAAAAACCCAAAAAAAACAGGACATTTATTGACGGTCACCACATTTTAATTCAGTGAAAAAAATCGTTTTTCTTCAGCAAATCTACTGTCTTCGTATTCTTTGACAAAGTTTCAAAATAGAATAAAAATAAACACCTAATAATCCACAATCTGGGTGTTCATTATTTTATACTCCATGTGAGTTTTTCACACCAGCATATGTTGATGGTCTTTCACTGGAAGCTGAGTAACAACAAGTCTCCTCCGGTCTCCAGGTCTCTTCTGAGTATTCTAGCCGATCTTAACAATGCTGCTGTCTGGATGGTCTCCATTCTTCCTCTGATTTCCAATTTCACTAGTTCTTCTTCTTCTTCTTCTTTTGAGTTTTCACATCAGTATTAGCTGATGGTCTTTCACTGGAGTCTGAGTGACAGCAAGTCTCCTCAGGTCTCTAGGACCCTTCTGAGTATTCTGGCAGATTGCAGCAGTGCAGTGTTCTGAATGGTTTCAATCCTTCCTCTGATTTCCAAACTTTCCAAACCCTTTTCCAATCCTTTTGGGACCGTTCCAAGTGCACCAACTACAATTGGTATCACTTTCATTATTATTATCATTATTATTTACTCCTTTTGAGTTTTCACATCAGCATTATCTGATAGTCTTTCACTAGAGTCTGAGTGACAGCAAGTCTCCTCAGGTCTCCAGAACTCTTCTGAGTATTCTGGCAGATTGCAGCAGTGTAGTGTTCTGAATGGTTTCAATCCTTCCTCTGATTTCCAAACCCTTTTCCAATCCTTTTGGGACCGTTCCAAGTGCACCAACTACAATTGGTATCACTTTCACTTTAATATTCCATAACTTTTTCAGTTCTCTGTCAAGGTCCAGATATTTGTCCATTTTTTAATTTTCCTTTAGCTTCACCCTGTGATCTGCTGGAACTGCAAAATCCACCAGTTGACAAGTTCTTTCTTTTTTGTTTATCAACACTAGGTCTGGTCTTCTTGCTGGGATAAGGTGATCCGTTTTTATTTCAAAGTCCCAGAGAATTTTATGTGTTTCGTTCTCAAGAACAGATTCTGGTTTATGCATATACCATTTTGTTGTACGGTCAAAATTAAATTTTTTGCATAATTCCCAGTGGATCACCTTCCCTACCCAGTCGTGTCTAGTTTTGTACTACAGTTGTGCTAGTTTGCTACATTCGCAGAGTACATGGTTTACAGTCTCATCTCTATTACCGCAAAGTCTGCATTTACTATTTTGTTGGGTCTTATCAATTTTTGCTTTGATATAGTTTGTCCTTATAGCATTATTTTGTGCAGCAATTATTTGTGATTCAGTTTCGCTTTTTAGGTTTCCTTTTCTTAAACATGTGCAAGTCTTTTCGTGTGCAACCTCTTCGATATGTTGTTTGAAGTGTCCATATAATTGTTTTTCTTCCCATTTTTGTTTTCTAGTCTTTGTTGTTTTTCTGTTTGTCCATCTGTCACTTCTACTATTGTTGGCCACCATAAGTAATTTGTCTTTGCTCTTTCTTGTGTAATCTTCAAGTTGTTGGATTGTGGTTTCTACGCAGTCCTTTATGTTGGCAAGATCTCTTCCCCATTCCTTTCTTGACACATAATCTATCTCTATTGTCTCTATTATTATTATTATTATTATTATTATTATTATTATTATTATTTCACTCCTTTTGAGTTTTTCACATCAATGTTAGTTGATGGTATTTCACTGAAGTCTGAGTGACAACAAGTCTCCTCAGGTCTCCAGGACTCTTCTGAGTATTCTAGCCGATTGCAGTAGTCTGGATGGTCTCAATTCTTTCTCTGATTTCTAGATCCTCCAGTGTTTTTTCCAAGTTTATTGGGACCGTTCCAAGTGCACCAACTACAATTGGTATCACTTTCACTCTAATATTCCACAGCTTTTTCAGTTCTCTGGCAAGGTCCAGGTATTTGTCCATCTTTTCATTCTCTTTCAACTTCATCCTATGATCTGCTGGAACCACAAAGTCCACCAATTAACACGTTCTCTTTTTTTTTGTTAATCAACACTAGGTCTAGTCTCCTGGCTGGGATAGGGTGATCCATCTTTATCTCAGAGTCCCAGAGAATTTTATGCATTTCATTCTCAAGAACAGATTCTGGTTTATGCATATACCATTTTGTTGTATGGTCAAAATTTAATTTTTTGCATAATTCCCAGTGGATCACCTTCCCAACCCAGTTGTGCCTAGTTTTGTATTCCTGTTGTACTAGTTTGCTACATTCGCTTAGTACATGGTTTACAGTCTCATCTCTGTCACTGCACAGTCTACATTTACTGTTTTGTTAGGTCTTATCAATTTTTGCTTTGATATAATTTGTCCTTATGGCATTATTTTGTGCAGCAATTATTAGTGTTTCGTTTTCACTTTTGAGGTTTCCTCTTCTTAACCATGTTCAAGTCTTTTCATGTGCAACCTCTCTGATTTGTCATTTGAAGTGTCCATATAATTGTTTTTCTTCACATTTTTGTTTTCTAGTATTCATTGTTTTTCTGTTTGTCCATATATTACATCTGCTATTGTTGGCTGCCATAAGTAATCTGTCTTTGCTCTTTTTTGTGTATTCTTCGAGTTGTTGGATTGTGGCCTCTATGCAGTCCAGACCTCTTCCACCTTCCTTTCTTGATACATATAGTCTATCTCTATCGTCTGTAGGGTGTAGAGCCTTGTGCATCGTCATTAATTTCCTAGTCCTTTGGTCGATCTGTCTGAGTTCTTCTTTTGTCCATTTTAAGAATGGCCCAGAGTATCTTATAACGGGGACAGCCCAGGTATTTATTCTTTTGATAAGATTTCTGCTGTTGAGCTTGGTTTCTAAGAGCTTTCTTGTTTTTCTGAGGTATTCTTTTTTAACTTTTCCTTTCATCTCTGTTTGCATAATATTGTCTACTTCTAAAATTTCTAAGTATTTGTAAGTTTCTTTTTCTTCAAGTGATTTTATAGTGTCCCGATTTGGCAGTTGTATTCCATCCATTAATTTTCTTTCTCACTTTTTTATCACTATATTATTATTATTATTATACTCCTTTTGAGTTTTCACATCAGCGTTAGATGATGGTCTTTCACTGGAGTCTGAGTGACAGCAAGTCTCCTCAGGTCTCCAGGACTCTCCTGAGTATTCTGGCAGATTGCAGCAGTGCAGTGTTCTGAATGGTTTCAATTCTTCCTCTGATTTCCAAACATTCCAGACCCTTTTCCAATCCCTTTGGGACTGTTCCAAGTGCACCAACTACAATTTTAGTTCTCTGGCAAGGTCTAGATATTTGTCCATTTTTTTCATTTTCCTTTAGCTTCACCCTGTGATCTGCTGGCACTGCAAAATCCACCAGTTGACAAGTTCTTTCTTTTTTATTTATCAACACTAGGTCTGGTCTTCTTGCTGGGATTATTATTATTATTATTATTATTATTATTATTATTATTATTATTATTATTATTATTATTCCTTTACAATGCAAAAAGGTATTAGATTTTTGATATGCCACATTAGATTCTTTTTAACAGATGACAAGCTCTTATTTCCACATCGATTTACCGTTTTTCTTCCCAAGGTCCACTCTGACCCGGAGTGGTAGTACCTGTTAGGGTTGCACTCCCATATATGGGTTAGATAAAGTATTTGTAATTTTCGTTTTCTTCAAGTGATTTTATAGTTGTATTCCGTCCATATTATTATTATTATTATTATTATTATTATTTGACTTTATGGGAGTTTTTCACATCCGCTTTAGTTAAACTGCATCTAATGGTGAAGTTCCCATTCTGAATCTCTGGGGAGTGTGAAGTACTCCTTCATCGCCATTACTCCCAGGTCCACTCTGATCCGGAGTGGTTGTACTTATTAGGGTCATATCTAAGGGTTAAATTGATAAAAAAATGTATTTAAAAATGAATGTGTTTAAAAAAAGGAGCTTAAAAGAATTTAATTATTCATCAAGAATGAATAAAACAAAACGTCATCGCCATAAGATAACCCAGCTGGGTTGACATGCCGTAAAATCCAACCAAACAATCAACACCCGCCTGGGTTATATAAATCTGTTTAAAAATTTGTATAGAACTTTATGCAAAAACAAAAAATTCCCCCAAAATGTAAATATGAATGTACAATGTAAACAATTCCCTAACTTCTAGGCATTGAATAACCCTCTATGAGTTGACATGCCATTTAAAATCAATAGATGCGAGGTGTGTGGTGTACTGGTTAGAGTCGTAGGAAATGGACTCGTCAATCCTGGACGAAGTTCACATAGCGCTAATATTCTTGGGAAAAGTATGAATCCAACTATTCTCCCTCCAGCTATGGGTAAATAGTAGGGCAGATTGAACTCTTTACTTTGGTTAGGCAACCAGTCTAGGAGAAGGAAAACTCTGAATTCAAACCTCTTAAAGCTCCACTTGGGGTGGTCACTACTAGAATAAAAGTAAGTAAAGTCGTCGGAGTGGCCTAAAGTCGGTATCAGCCAATCAACAAGGGAGTCTATCCTCTTTTCACTAGTGCTAGATCAAGGAGATTATTTTAGCACCTGAGGTGGAGCACCACACCTACCATCAGCTCCTTACTTTACTGCACAGATCCCTGTGCTACTCATATGCTAAGTTGGCGAGGGCTGGTATCGAACCAGGAACCTTGTGGTTTCTAGCCGAATGCTCTACTGACTGAGCTAAACCGACAGGCCTACTTTTGTGATCTATTTCAATTTTAAAAAAAACAAGTTTTTTTACTTTTTTCTTGGGTTTGAATGTATTTTTTAATTTTTATTTATTGGCTTTGACTTAAAAAAAAAAGAAAATTCTGATGAATAATGATAATTTAAACTCCTAGCTTTAAAAAAGGCACATTTTTTTTGTCAGGCATTTTTCAGAAATTAAAGAAATATGTCATAATTTACATATTTTACATAAGCTTTTGAAACGGTTATGTAAAAGAAAAAATGTATATCATTAGGTCAAACACATGTTCATTTGGTACACTCTTTAAAAGGAACAGATTTTGTTACAATTAGACTTCACTGTAAGTAAAGTAAAGTCATTAGGGTAGCCTTAAGTTACTATCAGCCAATTGGCGAGGGAGTCTATTCCCTTTTCACTAGTGCTAGACCAAGGAGATTGTTTTTGCGTCTGAGGTGGAGTGCCACACCTACCATCAGCTCCTTACTTTACCACACAGATCCCAGTGCTACTCATACGCTGAGTTGGCGAGGGCCGGTATCGAACTAGGAACCTTGTGGTTTCTAGCCGAACGCTCTACCGACTAAGCTAACCCGGTCTTCACTGTGCTGCTTATAAATATTTAAACAGACATTCAATTTGCTTTTTGTTTGCTCGGATTTCAGAGTTAAAAAAAAACAAACTAAAACAAAACCTAGATCAACATATGCTCTATCACATATATTGAATACTTTATATTTATAGATATAGAAAATTGAATGAATATATGTTATATTTACTAGCAAATATATGCACCCTCCGGGTGCAAGTAATTAAGTTTTAATGTAATAAAATATTGTATTAAATTAGAAAGGCTAATGAAACTAAATAAGAATACAGATAAAAAGATTTGAAACAGAGGGAGTATAATAAAAAATGGAACAACTGAAACTTACTCTTCCATCACTCTCGTTTTTCATTGTCATTTTTTCTAATTTAAGTATTTAGTTAAAAGAGGAAGTAAAAAAATAAAATGACAGTTATTTTATCTTGTTAATGGATTTAATTTAAGATTCATTGAAGAGATTTTTGCTTATATTCATTAAAATAAAACCAAACAGTTAGAAATCAATAATACTAAGCACATATTTATTAAATTCGATTTTTTTAATATTAATATGCAAATTAGCCTTCCCGTTCACACTGTTAACCACTACTTTGTTGTATATATAAATATAATTGCATGTTGTCAGTATGTAGACATAGTTAATAGTATTAATAATGTGAGACAATTTTATTAATAATTGAGGTTTAGATAAAAACAAAATCATGGAGAATGTGATGTCAATAACTAAGAGAATTGTGACTTGAGTAGGAATATAGTTTCGGTTACAGACAGAAAAACACACAATCTCCATTATAATAAGATGTGTGTTTAATGTCATTTATAGAATTTCAATTCTAAGTGTAGCGAAGACATGAAGTCAACGGCATTAGGTAACTAACAGTTTCTTGCCAATGGGATTTGCAAAGAGTTCGGCATTGGTGAGGAACAATCAGTTACTAAGCGGCTTTGACTGTTTTCTCTACCCTAACTTATACACTTGCTGCAGTGCATGGGAAAGGTGGATTTATTTGTTGTTTCCGGAGTTCGCCTAAAAATGTTTGCTAACGTGGGTGTTCATACTGGGTTTTCAATAGCAACCTTTGCTAGGTATAGTTATGGTGGATCAGTCTTTGGATGGAAGCATCAATAGCTGTTTAAGACATAAGTTCTTCTTCCATCCAGTATTCATCATTCGGAGTGAATAATCCAAGGGAGTTTGAGCTCGAAGAGGATCCAATTCATGTATAACAATAGCAAATTTGTAAATGTGACATGGGAAAGAGTGTTACATATTAATTGGATCCCTATTACTTTTTAAGGTAGTATAGAAATCCTTATGGCGATCAGTACAGCTGATGGCCTTGAGAGTGAGTGACAATGCTTGACCTCACTCTCACCTTGCGTTCTGGGGATAGAATCGTGAGAACGGAACCCCGATAGAAAGCCCCCTTCCGGTTTAAGGTGGGCAACGCAGTTAGTCAGTTGGAGTTAGTCAGTTGAGAGTTAGGACTGAAGCTAGCAAGATGTGACTCTCCGCGCGCAGTTGTCTGGTCTGGGGTTCCGGAATAAACTAACATCAAAAGTAAATCGAAGTCTTGTTGTTATTACTAAAAGCTAACAATGACACAAGGCTTCTGATAAGGAACGCTCCCCAGCAGAACCAGACACGGAACCCAGATAAGAAAGACCAGACGAGACCATTAGAAGACAGAAGACTAGATGATCAGAAGACGGCCGGAAGAATAGACCAGAGTAAGACGTAAGAAGTATACAACGTATCGATATTTAGTGACGTCAAAGAAAAGGCACTACGTAACAGATATATCTATTTGGTACCGTGACGAACGGCTACGTTACAAGAGGAGTTGAAGAAATGCATTCAACAAAAGACAAGAAAAAGTATTAATGGACTGGTTTTATGAGAACAAAGGGGAGCAAAGTGGGAATGATAACTAAATAATTAAATGAAGCCTGGTATTTTGTAGTTATTTAAAACTATTTTAGCTAGAAACGGTGATATATTAAAAAATCCATTTCTTCACCCCAAGATACATCCTGATGAAGGTTTAAAGAAACCGAAATGTTTAAACATCGATAAATAAATTCATCCTATTTTCGGAAAACACTTGTTTTTTCAAATTTTCTTAATGTGTATATATATATATATATATATATATATATATAGGGTCTGTTTCAGCTCAGTAGAGCATCTGCAAGGAACCACAGGGTTATGGGTTTGATACTGGAACTCACCTACTCAACGCATGAGTAGCACTGCTGGGATCTGTATGGTAAAGTTGGGAGCTGATAGTAAGTGTGGCACTCCACCTAAGATGAGAAAACAATCTCCTTGTTCTAATGTAAATAAAAAGAGGAAATAGAGATAAGGGTGAGCACATGGAAGCAATAACACTAATCTATTTCAATTGAACATGATGAAAGATAAAGAAAGAAAGAAAGAAACAAACAAAATAGTGAGAGAGAGAGAGAGTTAAATCAAGATTATTATACGTTTTTACATATTGAACTGAGTTGGTGAGGGCCGGTATTGAACGCTCTACCGACTTAGCTAACCCACCAAACTCAGCATATGAGTAGCACAGGGATCTGTGCAGTAAAGTAAGGAGCTGATGGTAGGTGTGGCGCTCCATCTCAGATGCAAAAAAAAAAGCACTAGTGAAAAGGGGATAGACTCCCTCGAGGATTGGCTCATACCGACTTTAGGCCACCCCGACGACTTTACTTTTTTACATACTGAACTATTTGCAAAAGCTTTTAAGTAAACATATCAAACGTAATAATTAAATTATCATACCGTGGTATATCCACAGGTCCTGTTAGTAGAGAATGTTGCTTTAAATTAGTGAAATCGGTTATTTCCTAAAAAAACTAAAAAAAGGGGGAACCACTCTGAATGAATTTTATCTGTTCATTAATCTACCCATTGTTTTCCCATTAAACTAACCCTAACCCTAAACTCTAATCCTAACTTCTTTTTTCCTAGTAGATCAATAAATAAATTTATCAGTCAATCAGAGTGGTTCCCCTTTTTTAGCTTGGAGTTATAGGAAATAACCATGAAATCTATGCCTGAAAGAATGAAGGCTGTCATAATTGCTCAAGATGGAGAAACTAAGTGTTCTAATTTTTTGAAAATTAATTCATAATCTTTTATTTATTTATTTTTTTTTTCAATTTTGGGTTATTCCATAATATTTAATAAACATTTAATAAACATATTTATATTTAATAAAACATCGTAATATTAGCAAAATGTCAAACCTTTAATAGAATGTTATTCAATTAATAACATAATATAATTTCAAGTTTCCTCTGCATCACTGGAAAAAAATAATATCGATAACTTAAAAATTCAATCTGGTTTGTTTAATTTTATGAAACCAGAATGTTGAGCAATTAAAGAAACAATATTTTGCATCTTATCTGTTATTAGTTCATTTACTGCTAAATAAAAAATGAAGAACAAAAAACAAGGCAAATATCTTCTAAGTGTGCTAATTCCAAAATTTTTGCCATTTAAAGTACATACACACACACACATACACACACAGATGCATAAATGCACACACACTCACACACACAAATATATACATAGATACAATTCAGTAGATAAGCCCATGGCCACACACACACAGACATCCTTACAAACCATCCCCATACCATCAGTCTTTTTTATCAATCTACTGCAGGATTCTGTTAGAGATGGGGGTTAATGGGTCTTGTCCTTCCTTGCTGACCCATTAAATATTTGTAGACAGTTTGAATTCAGAGTTTTTCTTTTACTATACAAATATTTTCCTTTGTATAGCTTTGAACAAAAAATAATACCATTAATTTAAATAATTTAATAAACAAGGTGTCCACAAAGTCTGGGTACATGGGGATTAACATATACTTTTAAAACAAAACAATTTTGTTTAATTATAATGTTAATAAATAATATTTACAATATAATTTCCATCATTTTCAATGCTTAACTTGATGTGCCTTGTAAAATTCAGGTGAACTCAATTAAATAAGTCTACAAAATAACAAATAAATTTAGAAAAGTAAAGTATTTTTTAATTTAATTTAAACAAAAGTAAAAAAGGAAAATTATTATTTCTTATATTTAATTGTTTATGTTATGATTTTATTTACTGCTAAATTGCCATATCTGCCTTCACGGAAAAATAACATAAATAAATACAATAGTGAAATCTCCATGTACCCAGATTTTATGAACACCCTGTAGTTTGTTAAAAAATATTTTATAAAGCCAGAATGTTCAGATATTAGATTTTTTTTTATCCTAAAAGAGCAACAAAGATGCAAATAACTAAACATCAGCTTGTTTGTAGGTGGAATATTTTGTGTATTTGTTCAAGTTATTTGTTTGTTTTATGAATTGTTTCTTTTTTAAAAAAGGGTTTGTGTTGTATATATTTTAGGGGCTGGGTTAGCTCAGTCGGTAGAGCGTTCGGCTAGAAACCACAAGGTTCCTAGTTCAATACCGGTCCTCGCCGACTCAGCATATGAGTAGTACAGGGATCTTTGCGGTAAAGCAAGGAGCTGATGGTAGGTGTGGCGTCCCACTTCAAACGCCAAAAAATAATCTCCTTGGTCTAGCGCTATTGAAAAGGGGATAGACTCGCCCCGACGACTTTACTTTACTTTTTATATTTAAAAAAAATGATATATTTCATTCTAAGAAATGTGAAAGTATTCAAAAGGAAAAAGTTTTTGAATTATCTACAAAAATTGTTTTTGTTTTAATTGTTGTTATTTTGTTTGTATATGTATAAATTTTCATATTACAATTTCTTTTTTGGGTTACCAATAGTTTAAATAATTTAATCTGGTTTGTTTAAGGATAATTTTATGAAGCCAGAATGTTCAGCAATTAGAAAAACAATATTTTGCATCTTATCTGTTATTAGTTTATTTACTGCTAAATAAAAAAAAAAAAAGAAAACCCAAGAGTGTTAATTCCATAATTATTTTAAATGTAAAAATCTTTTTAAATGTAAAAAGAAGTATTCTTGGTTTTAAAAATTTATGATCCTTTTTTTAGTTCTCAAAAATTTTTTTTAACTGTACTAAATTCAGTTTAGGTATTAGACAAATGTTTCATGTCTCAACTGTTATTAGTTTATTTACTGCTAAAAAAAAAAATAACAAAATAAAGGGGTGATCGTCTAAGTGTGCTAATTCCATAATTTTGGCTAGGAGGGTTGTATGTTACTTGATATCAATCAAGATTAATTCCTCATTTGTCCCTCGTGTGTGCGTGTGTGTGTGTGTGTGTGTGTGTGTGTGTGTCCCGCCACCCAGTTAAAAGAGGCAATTTAAGGAGTGAATGGAATGCTGAGATTAGCAGCAGCTTAGAATCAAATTCTGAAACCATTTAAGCTTATCTCTTTGAAAAGTCGTCCAACCTAAACAAACATATCACTTCTTTCTGTGTGGCTTGTGTTATTCCGTACATTTTTGTCTTTAGTGCTTTTTTGTAAATGTCCAACTTCTTTTAATGTAACTCTTAGGCTAATTCTCTAATTCTCTAATTCTCTTATTCTCCTATTCTTCTATTCTTATTCTCCTATTTTCTTATTCGTTTTTTTTTTAATTCTAGTAACTCGAATTTTATGAGCCTTAAACTTGAAATTTTCATAAGATGGAAGAAATTTATAGAAAATTTAATGTCATCTCTCCCACTTATTTTATTATAAAACAAAAAGCTAATGTTTATTAGATAAATTCTCTTATTTAAGTACTAAAATTACATTTTATTACTATTGATACTGTCCTGTAAGTATACATTACTAATACTCCTGAAGGTAATGAAAATTTCTATTAATATACAAATGTATATGAACATCAAGGGCCAGGTTAGCTCAGTCAGTAGAGCGTTTGGCTAGAAACCACAAGGTTTCTAGTTCGATACCAGTCCTCGCCGACTCAGCATATGAGTAGCACAGGGATCTGTGTGGTAAAGTAAGGAGTTGATGGTAGGTGTGGCGCTCCACCTCAGAAGCTAAGATAATTTCCTTGGTCTAGTGCTAGTGAAAAGGAGGATAGACTCCCTCGCTAATTGGCTGATACTGACATTAGGCCGCCCGACGACTTTACCTTTACTTTACATGAAGATAAAGTTAATGAAAGATCTAGCATTAAAATTACTTATACTAATTAAATCAATACACATGAAGCATTTAAGATTGTTTACAAGTGTTCTTAAATCTGTTGCTAGTTAATATTTCTACCAGGAATACCTGTCTTTTGGATTAACACCAAAGAAAACCCATCAGACTAGGATTACCAACTCACTACAGACTTGGATTATGGGAGTAAACCCCGAAAAACAAATCCGGAGCCGGAGTCCCTAAGGTGGTGTGACGCTGAAATCCAGTGCAACCCAGAAACACCTATGACACTACCGCTGCCAAACTGTATTGGCTTCTTACCTTTCCTTTGGGTCACAGTGGTAGTGTGGAGAGGAGGGATTTGCTGTCTGGGCAACAGCTCATCCTCCATGCCAAACAGCTCAGGCTACGTAGTTCCACAAAAAAATGGATACTACTCCATCGTCTCTTGTAGATGGAAGGATACCATCAACATGAAGTTAAACAAATTGTACTCAACTTGTTTCAATTTGTTACAATGCCATATACCCTCTCTCATAATGGTGAGTTAGGAGGTTGTGAGAATGACCACCGTTGAAGCAAGAACTCAATCCAACGTCCTGAAGAAGATCTAACTGACCGAAACGTTATAATGTTGACATCACTACCTACAATAAACATTCATCTTGTACAACATCCCGTGTTTGTCTACCTTTCTCCACATAAATAAATATATATATATACTTATATTTATGTTAGAAAGAATGTTTGTGTTATGTGTCTGGGTTGATGAGAGGGAGTATCGTCTTGATTTTTTATTTTTTTTTTTTATTTAAATAATTTTTTTTTTTTTAAATCTGGAAACTGTAGATAGTCTGCTTAAGGTAATTTTTTAAATTTTTTATTATTGCAGACTTTCTTAAAACATGTGTTTATCTTAAGTCCAAAGACCTTTGTACCTATTAACCCAGACTCAGAAAAGGAGACACACGTGAACGCATACAGAGGCAAAATACATACAGTCTATATATGTATGCACTTTGATAAAGATGAATGCTTGCATATTTCAGTGTAGATATATAGATAACGTTTGGATAAGCCAACTTTAGCAGAAAAAACATATTTATAGAGCTCCTTAAAGAAGGACATATTTAATAATATTTAAAATAATAAAGTAAGTCATTGGAGCAGCCTAATGTCGGTATCAGCCAGGCAGCGAGGGGTCTCTCCATTTTTCATTAGTGCTAAACCAAGGAGATTATTTTAGAATCTGAGGTGGAGTGCCACACCTACCATCAGCTCCTCACTTTCCTGCACAGATCCCTGTGCTATTCATACGCTGAGTTGGCGAGAGCTGGTATCGAACTAGGAACCTTGTGATTCTTAGCTGAACAGTGAAAAAAAAACCCCAAAAAACTATTAGGGATAGTAAATAAAAATAAAGTAGGCAGAGCGGTCTATTGTTGGTATCAGCCAGATAGCGAGGGAGTCTATCCCCTTTTTGCTTTTGCTAGACCGGGGAGATTGTCGGGAATTGGTATGTATGACGGAGAACGAAAAAGAGCAAGACATTGTCTTGCTTGCCGGGATCGAACCCGCGTCCTCCCGCATGCAAAAACAGATGCGAATTAGGCACTGGACGGACACAAAGTGCCAGGATGTTTCGGTAAATACGTACATAAATAACATGTGTCGAGCGCTCGGCAGTCTGGAGTTGCAGTAATAGTTTTTGCCCCCCCCCTCTCGGCGGGAGCTTGTTGATACGAGCATCTATTTTCCCCCATATATTTCCCCCCCTTCCATAGTATGCAAAAAAAACATCATTGTTTTGCAAGCATGTCAGAATGATTGGGTGTGCAAAAATAATGACATCATTATTTGAATAAGATCTTCAAAGGTTCTTCGCTTTATTTGATCAACAACCAAACTATTCAAAATGATTTCCCAGGTTGGGTCATTGTTATGCTTGAATATACAGTTTGGTTTGGTTTGTTGTACAGCATAACCTCAGTGGGTCATTTAATGCTGATAAAGTCTTGAAATAAATTAATTCTTAATGGATACTCAATTTCTTTCATAAACAAATTTTTCTATTTAACCCATAGATGGGACCCTTACAAGTACTACCACTCCGGGTCAGAGTGGACCAGGGAGCAATGGTGATGAAGGGGTGCTCCACATTCCCCAAATCTCCAGAACTGGAACCTCACCATCAGATAGAGTTTAACGTCATTCCCAGGACATAAAGACCCTCAGTCACCGCCTTCTAGCACCCATATGATAAGAAGTATTGGAGGTTGCCATAAGGGCAATATGGTTGGGGCAATCATATAGGTGCTAGGGCTTGACATGGCCAGCCGATTTAGCCCAAGAAAAGACTAAAGTGGTAAAGTAAAAGTAAAGTCACTATTCAGTAGTAATGGATCTCCATATTCATATATAGGAGAGACTTCTAGAAATATCAACAAATGAGTCAGTTCTGAAGATTTAGAGAGAACTGACTCATTTGTTGATATTTCTAGAAGTCTCTCCTATATACGGATTCCCTTGACTCTCTCTCACCATCCGTCCCTATCAGCCCTCACTCTAGACAGAATGGGCTGAAAAGTTCATAGAATGATGTCACCTCTTCTGTTGATGACTTTTTTGACCAATGGAATCTAAGCACTGCAATAACGATGGAAGAAGTGTGTGGACTGTTGAAGAATAAACCTTGTTTCGTTACATTCTCTGAAAGTATCTTGGTTTAGTTGACTAGGGCCGGTTTAGCTCAGTCGGTAGAGTGTGAGCCTGGGAATCGCAAGATTCTGGGTTCGAAAACGGCCCTCACTAACTCGGTGTATGAGTAGCACAGGGATCTGTATGGTAAAGGGAGGAGCTGATGATAGGTAGGGGCGCTCCACTTCAGATGCTAAAATAATCTCTTCGGTCTATTGCTAGTGAAAAGGGGATAGACTCCCTCGCTGACTGGCCGATACCAACTTTAAGCCACCCCAACAACTTTACTTCAGAGATAAAGAGATTATTTGAATTTACTTGGATAAGATTTCAATATACTTTAACATTTTCTAATGTTATTGAATTGATTGAACTTGGTTACTGCGATCCAGCACATTAGCCCCCCCCCCCCAGTTTTATTTTTTTTCTAAGAAAAAGGGTTCCTCCTTCCTTTCATAAGTCTGATAAGTACTTGTCTGTCTTGCTTACATCAAATATCTTCTTTTTTTTGGGGGGGGGGGCTTTGTTTTGAGTGGGGGGTCGGGTGGTAGGAGAGTGAGGAGGTGAAACTTTGAAAGATTCTATTCTAGACATCTCTCTTCCTGCTATAATTCGTTTACTAAATTTTGCTTAGTTTGGCAAAAGGCCAAAATTATGGGTGCGCTCGAGAAAAACCCATCGTGTTCTAATAGTTAGTCTTGTAGACCCATTACTACTGAATAGTTTACCACTTTTACTTTACCGCTTTAGTCTTTTCTTGGGCTACACGGACGGTCGGTCATATGGATGCTAGAAGAAAAACTGGGGGGGAGGGCTAATGTGCTGGATTGCAGTAACCAAACCAAACGGACAGTCGGAGAGGCCCCCTCCTGTAAATCAGCTGGCCATGTAAAGCCCTAGCACCTATATGATTGCCCCAACCCAATTGCCCTTATGGCAAGCCCCAACCCCTTTTTATCATATGGGTGCTAGAAGGTGGTGGCTGAGGGTCTACATGTCCTGGAAATGACATTAAACTCTATCTGATGGTGAGGTTCCAGTTCTGGAGGTTTGGGGAATGTGGAGCACCCCTTCATCACCATTGCTCCCTGGTCCACTCTGACTCGGAGTGGTAGTACCTGTTAGGGTCCCATCTATGGCTTGAATTGCAAAACATGAGTTCATAAACAAAATTGTATTATGCATTAAGAATGAATTTATTTCACAACTTCGTCGGCATTAAATGACCCACCGAGGTTGATATGCCGTAAAACAAAACAAAACAAACTTTCACTTTACGACTTTACTTTCTTGGTCAGCCTTGGAACTTTTCAGCTGATCCTCGTAAGAGACACGGCTTATTCTCTGATATAAAAATACATTTTAATTGTTAGTCGCATTGACAGTCTGATAAGTACTTGTCTGTCTTGCTTACATCAAATATCATTTTTTTTTGGGGGGGGGGGCTTTATTTTGAGTGGGGTGGGTGTAGGAGAGTGAGGGGAGTGAAACTTTGAAAGATTCTATTCTAGACATCTCTCTTCCTGCTATAATCCTTTCCATTCATTCTCTGCCACTTAGGGTCTCTTTACCACTTTGACTCCGTCTCTCGCCCTGAACTATCCCAGGCAACACCTTCCTGTAAGTGTCCCTACTTCTCAGGTGTCCATTGTTTATTGCACTCATTCACCCCTGGTTTAAAACTCGAATAGAAACTTTTGCCAGACTTCCTCTTCCTTCCTTTTGACTAGCGTTTCCTATTTGTTTATCAGCTGCGATGAGATTGTTAGTTTTTGTTACGGACATCATCATCATCAACATGATCAGGTTGCTCTGACAGTACAGTTTCCTCGCCCTGTCGGCTGGGGCGTTAGAATGCACCGACTGCACCTCTGCAGAGGGGTAAGACTCCCCCAATGGGGCCACCTGTTGGCCGTGGGTGGCGACCCGTGATGCTTAAGGATAGAGCCCAGGTGGATGAGCAGTTCATGACATGCAATACTCCACTTTGGCCCTATCTTGGGCTAGACGGGCGGTCAGAGAGGCCCCCTCCGATCAATCGGCTGGTCACATCAAGCCCTAGCACTTATATGATTTTCCCAACCCTATTGCCCTTATGGCAAGCCCCAACCCCTTTTTATCATATGGGTGCTAGAAGGCGGTGGCTGCGGGTCTACATGTCCTGGGAATGACGTTAAACTCTATCTGATGGTGAGGTTCCAGTTCTGGAGGTTTGGGGAATGTGGAGCACCACTTCATCACCATTGCTCCCTGGTCCACTCTGAGTGGTAGTACCTGTTAGGGTCCCATCTATGGGTTAAATAGAAAAATGTATTTATAGAAAAATTGTATTATCCATTAAGAATTGATTTATTTCACAACTTTATCGGCATTAAATGACCCACTGGGGTTGATATGCCGTAAAACAAAACAAATCAAACAAACCAAGTACAGTTTCCCATGACTCTCACTTGTCCTTATCGGTCACCGCCCCTGGCAGTCTTTCACACAGCATCTAGAATACAGCACACAGCTGATTGCTGTAGTTTTTTGCTGGTCAACCTTACCTTCCGAATGTATTTAGAATATATTGTGTTGCTGGCATAACATCTTTGTTCAAAAGATGTTTTGTGATTATAAGATCTTTTTTTCCATGGCATTTCAGTGGCCTCTCTCTTAAGTCATTTTAGATTCATCTTCAATTATTAGAGTCACTTAGTAAACAGCATTTTCGGACCATATGACCTTTGCTTTGCTGATTCATAAGTACATTTTTTTCATTTACTCTGTCAACATCCGGTTGTTTGTTTGTTAGGGGTTAGGGGTTAGTTTTATAATCTTAAAAAACCTCTAAAAATCGTCTGTTAACAAACAACCAGATGTTGACGATGTAAATGAAAAAAATGTACTTACGAATCAACAAAGCAAAAGGGGTGCCTAAAGGTCATATGGTCCGCATTTTCTATCACGTATTCATCAGAGTCTGGACAGTCTTTGGTAAGAGCTCCAGTAAATAATGATTTATCATCATTTCACAACACGGATTCCCATGACTCACTCTTGCCACCCGTCCCTATCAGTCATCGCCCTGGTAGTCCTTCCACTCAGCATCCAGAATACTGCACATGTAGGTTTTTGCCTTTCCTTCTATATGTATCTAAACAATATTGCTGGCATTACATCTTTGTTCAAAAGAAGTTTTGTGGTTATAAGATCTTTGTTTCCATGGAATTTCTGTGGCCCCTCTAAATTTTTAGAGTCACTTAGTAAACTGCATTTTCTATCACACATTCCTCAATCTGGACACAGCATGGATTCCCATGACTCGCTCTCACCACCCGTCCCTATTGGTCATCCCCCCTGGCAGTCCTTCCATTCAGATTACAGCACACAGTGATTGATATTGTTTTTTGATGGTTGGCCTTTCCTTTCATATGTATTTAGCTGGCATAACATCTTTGTTCAAAAGAAGTTTTATGATTATAAGATCATCGTTTCCATGTCATTTCTGTGACTCCTCTATAAAGTCACATTAGATCCATCTTCATTTTTTAGAGTCAGTAAACAGCATTTTCTATCACACATTCCTCAGAGTATGGACACTCTTTTGTTAAGGGCTACAGCAAATAATGATTTACCATCATTATTATCATCCGACAGCATGGATTTCTATGACTCATTCTTGCCACCCATCCCTACTGGTCATCACTGCTGGCAGGTTTTCTGCATGGCATCCAGAATACCACACAGAGCTGATTGATGTAGGTCTTTGCAGGTCGGTCTACTCTAGTGAGTCCACGTGTAAGTGTCCACAGAACATCACTTAGGAGTTTGTCCTTGCTTCTCTGGCAGTGTCCATCATGTCTTGTTTGGATGGTTTGTGATATAATGAATATGTAAATACCTTGGTACCCCCTTACTATAATCTCATTGGACAGTGTCATGGATAAATAGTCGACACTGTGTTGGTTCTAGAACTAAGACCCACACTTACTCGATTGACCAGACCTTATGCTGACAAGCTAACTTTACTTGCTAGACGACACCTTGACCAACAGATGTACCAATTACTACTGTGATAATATACCAACTATGAACTTCAGAATATATCCCTTACCAGGATATATCAGTTTGTGTGATAGGAAGCAAGTGGCCGTCCAACTACTTTTTTTTGTGTGTGGTGGGTTTCAGCTTCTAGGACATGATCAAGACAGAATGCAGTATCTTTGTATAGTTCTCATTTAGCTTTTTCTCCAAGTGTTTCATTCAGGTCCAGGTGGTGCAGCCATACAGTAGCACTGACACAGCTACAACTTAGAAGAATTCTCGCTTTATCAGAACAGATTTTCATATTATCAATAATTTGTCTATGGCGCTTCATGCTTTTATTATGCATATATTCCCTAATTATCATTTGAATAAAGAAATGTCAGTGGTGTCGCCTATTGTCCGTATCAGTCAGGCAGCGAAGGAGTCTATCCCCCTTTCACTAGCACTAGACTAAGGATATGGTTTTCCATCTGAGGTGGATCATCGCACCTAACATCAGCTCCCCACATTACCACGCAGATCCAATCTGTGCTACTCGTGTGCTGAGTTGGCGGTGGCCAGCATCAGACCCAGTTTTATTCATTTTTGGTTGGTTGGTGGTTTGGTTAGATTTTATGGCATGTCAACGTTGTTGTGTTATTTTATGTCAAAGACGTTTTTTTTTTAATTCATTTTTGGTTGGTTGGTGGTTTGGTTAGATTTTACGCATGTCAACCGTTGTTGGGTTATTTTATGTCAAAGACGTTTTTTTTTTAAATTCATTTTTGGTTGGTTGGTGGTTTGGTTAGATTTTACGGCATGCCAATCCTTGTTGGGTTATTTTATGTTGAAGATGTTTTGTTTTATTCATTCTTGATGAGTATTCAATTTTTTTCCCAGAGCTCAAAAAGTTGTGACTTCACCATTAGATGCAGTTTAACGTCATACATCCAAATATGTAGTTCCAAGGCGGGTGCTCTACCAATTGAGCTAAATTAGGCATCGGTACGAATAGAATGTAAAAGCTTTTATCTTAATGTAAACAAGATCTAACTTTCCATGGTATAAGAGGTAAAAGTTCTTATTATAAAGTTGGAAGGCTCAGAGTAACCTTCCAACATGGGTACATGTGTGTACATGAAATACTCAGACAAAGCTATAAGTAATGTAAAGTCGACAGAGTGGCCTAAAGTTGGTATCAGCCAGACAGCGAGGGAGTCTATCCCCTTTTCACTAGCGCTAGACCAAGGAGATTTTTGGGCATCTGAGGCGGAGCACCACTCCTAACATCAGCTCCTCACTTTACCGCAGATATCCACGTGCTGAGTTGACTGCTGGAAACGAAATATGAAACTTGCGCTTCCCAGCTGGACACTCTACCAACTGTATTCCGTGAGCATACAGAGAAATACATTCAAGCAGGAATACATATACAAAACAGATACATAAACGCATTATAAAGAAAGTAATGTAGGACTTACATCCTGGGGAATGTCACTTACTGATAGCTGGTTGGGGGTCAAAGCCGCCACTTGGCACAAACGTCTAAACCATGTGAAGTGTTTGCCTGTCCAAGAGAAAGAGAATTCTGAAATCCCGGGCTGCTGCCTAAATACTCTTGCCACCTATCAGCAAACAACTGCAGTAAGGGAAGATAACCTTATTGGACTCATGTCCACCCGGAATTACCATTTTACTGACCCAATATATATATATATATGTGTGTGTGTGTGTGTGTGTGGAGGGGGAATAGTTGAATTCGTACCTTTCCCAAGTGTATTAGCGTTATGTATTAGCGTTATGCATGTTGTTCACTGGTCCAACCAAGCCATGATTGTATGTGAAAAAAGAATGTAAGAATGTAGGTTCTTATAATAAGTTAGAAGGCTCTGAGTAACCTTCCAGCGTGGGTACATGTGTGTACAAGAAATATTCCGACAAAGAAGTTATGAGATAATAAGAAACAGACTTTAATACAGAGCACATACAAATACATTCAGGACAAATGTATAAACATGCATAAAGAAAGTAGGTATAGGACTTACGTCCTAAGGAATGTCACTTACTGATAGCTGGTTGGGGGGCAAAGGCATCAAGCGCGTAAACCATGTGAATTCGTTGCTGGCCCGAGAGAGAGAGAATTCAGAATTCCTGGGCTGCTCCCTAAATACTCTTGCCACCTATTGGTGAACAACTGCAGCAAGGGAAGATAACCCTATTGGACTCATGTTCACCCAGAATAACCATTTTACTGACCCAAAAATGGAATTATCTTTAAAACATGTAAAAATAATTTACAAATAATCTTCATTAAAGACATCAAATTAACAAAATTATTGAAGGGCAGGGGGTTGATACATGGCAACAAAACAATTGAAAAACCAAAACATATCTTCATAATTTGAGAAAAAATACATTTTAAAAGAACCTCATCTTTTATTGCATTAAATGCTAAAACTTTTGAAAAAATTATGATATTTCGGACTGTTGTCCTCATCTTTATTGTGTATAAACACAACGTTCAGGCCACTGTAACCTCGAGCTCTGTTGTATTGAAGTCAGTCAGTCAGTCAGTATACTGTTGGTTTGGACAACAGCAACTGGCTAAGCACAACTGAACTAGTGCCCAAGACAGCTGGTACTTATGGACTCAAGAATAGTCAATTCATGTATTTGGGTGATTCCATTCCTTGAGTCTTGGTTGGCTGCTAGGTTTCTATGATGTTCAGAGGCATTCTGCAGTGGGATTGCAACAAGGTTAGATCTGTATTGAGTTACAGCTACTTGTTGCTTTGTCTTACCAATTCAACGGTAATTGGCACTTAGTATGATTCTTCTACATGTTGCATATGATGAATGACTTGATTAATATAGAGAGATGTATTTTAAGAAATGTCCTCAGAAATAGGAAAATATTTATTTAGTAGAGAAAATCTTGAGTCCTTGTTATATAGCTGGTAGGAAGGAAAATGTAGACTTACATGTTGAGAATGTTCTCGTGTACCGTGTGACACGCAGTTGGCAGAGGCACGAAACTCCTCAGTCTTGTAGACAGGAACCACCCTGTCAACTCTATTGAGGCTAGAAGGTGAAAGAGAATTTGACTTTGGCGCTTCCACTTTTATACTACTGCTCGCTACACCACCTCACGCCTATTGGTAGACCCGGGCAGTAATTACCTCTCATGTCCCCTTGCATCAAATAGGAGAAACATGGTAAGTAAGGAATATTATAATACCTAAATGATATTGATGATAGAATTTAAAGTTTGTAGCCATTGTGTCTACCTTTGTTTTTAATTTGGCGACCCTATTGCAAGGAAACAAAATTTAACGCTCATTGTAAATTCAAATTAACTAGTTCTAGAACTTTTTTTTAAAGATTTTTTTTTTTTTACATAAAGATTTTTTACATAAAGATTGTCTGGTTTTCCGACGTATAAGAGGGGATATGATTGAAGCCTACAAATACACGCATGGTTTTTATTCAACGAACTCTGACCTACTAAACATTGCTCAAAACACCAAGGGGACATAAATTAAAACTCCTTAAAAAATCTTGTAAAGCAAACACAAGACAAAATTATTTTAGCTACAAAGTGGTGAATACATGGAATAAACTACCTTCATCAGAAGTGAATGCCCATCTCTAAACTCCTTCAAGGCAAGGTTGGATAATCTGTGGAATGATATTAAATATTCTGTGGATTTAAAACAAATATTTATAAGGAACAGCTGACAGGTCTCAGACCTAATATACTAGCTGAAAAGATATAATTATTATTATTATTATTATTATATGCAACAGCCAGTGTTAGAAAACAATTATGTAATGTGTTATGTCTGTGAGTAAACTGTTGGTATAGATGTGAGGGATATTTCCTAGTTGAGTAACATGATATTACAGAGTGACTCAGAAAAACAGAACCCAAATTATTTATTTATTTTCCCATTAAACTAACCCTAAACCCTAACCCTTGTTGGACTTAAAATAAAAATTTAAATTAACAGTTTTATTACAAAATGTGTGGGTTCTGTTTTTTTCTGGGTCACCCTGTAATATGTTACGCAACTAGGGTTAGGGAGGTTAGGGTTAGTTTAATGGGAAATAAATAATTTGGGTTCCGTTTTTTCTGGGTTACCCTGTAATATTATGTTACTCCACTAGGATTAGAGAGGTTGGGGGTTTAGGGTTAGTTTAATGGGAAAATAAATAATTTTGGTTCTGTTTTTTCTGGGTCACCCTGTAATATTGTTACTTGACTAGGAGGGTAGGGTTTAGGGTTGGGGTTAAGGATTAGTTTAATGGGAAAATAAATAATTTGGGTTCTGTTTTTTCTGGGTCACCCTGTAATATCATGTTACTCAACTAGGAAATAACCAAGGAATATTATAATGCCTAAATGATATTGATGAATACAATTTAGAGTTTGTAGCCATTGTGTCTACCTTTGTTTTTAATTCGGCGACCCTATTACAAGGAAACAAAATTTAATGTTCGTTGTAAATTCAAATTCACTAGTTCTAAGAACTTTTTTTACATAAAGATTGTATATGCAACAACCAGTGTTAGAAAACAATCATGTAATGTGTTATTTCGGTGAGTAATTTGTTTGTATAGATGTGAGCATATATGTGCTTATGTAGTGGCGAGAGCTGAAGTGTGGGAGAGAGGGGGGGGGGAACAATAGCAGCTGCAAGAATTGAAGAACAATGATTGGTACTTGTTTGGACTAACACACTGCGGGAAAATGTAATATTAAAAAAAAAAGTATAGAAATACATTATTCATATTTATTTATTTATTAATCCCACCGCGCGAGCAGGATGTGACACAGGGTTTATTTTTAAGCAGAGTTTGAATTCAGAATTCTTCTCCCTCCAGCAATGGGTAAATAATAGGGTAGTCTAGGAGATGGAAAACTGACTTCAACACTGTTTAACTCCACTTAAGAAATTGATCTTATGTCACATCCTGCTCGTGCAGAAGGGTCGGTATATATATTTATATATGTGAAGAAAAAATGGAAGTGAATCCGACAGTATGTAATATTGTAAAAAATTTGAAAAAACACAAATTTATAAACGAATAATATTTATTTCACCTATGTTGCAGTGTTTCAGTCTGTTTCGATAGACCTTCATCAGGGCTTTAGTTTGAGGAAAAATTTTTAAACAAAATTTTCAAAAAAGATTTTTAGTAATAATTTATTTTTCTTCAAACTAACAAAAGCCCTGCTGAAGGTCTATCGAAAGAGACCAAAACACTGCAGAGTAGGCAAAATAAATATTATTCGTTTATAAACTTGTTTTTTCAAATTTTTTACAATATTATATATATATATATATATATATATATATATATAAATGTATTAACCAATCCATCTGGACAAGCAGGGTGCGATACAAGGTCTATTTTTAAGAGGAGTTTAACTGGTTGAAATTCAGAATTTTCCTTCTCCTAGACCGGTTGCCATTCCAAAATTAAAGAATCTGGTCTGCTGTACTACCATAGTTGGTGGGAGAATAATGGGATAGATCCCTTTCCCATGGGGTCAAATTAGTGTTATGTGAAAGGCTGCCAGCTTTGTACTGGTTTTCCACTTGTGTCTATTTTCTATGACGATAACCATTACACTAGGGCGCCTCCTAGAAATGTGTTATACATTCTCAATCCATGTTAGTTTTAATCATTGTCTTATGTTCTATTTGTTATATCCCGAGATGTGGGATATACCAAATCGATAACAAAAACAGGGAATATGTTAATAACAATATTTGTTTTATTTATTCTCACTGACAGGGAATACAGTGGGATGGTTTTGGATATACAGTTCAGCTCGATGTGTCATACGTGTGCTCCCGTATCAGGGGCCGGTTCTTCTCTGCCTGACTGTCCATATCTTTTTATCTCCCTACTTTTCCAGAGTATCCGGTTTGAATCGTTAGTGGGGGATAACTTATTTCTATTTATGACCTTTTACACTATTAGAATACTAGTTATTAGTTTATAACCAACAAAATAAAAAGGTAAAGTCGTCGGGGCGGCCTAATGTCGGTATCACCCAGACAGCGAGGGAGTCTATTCCCTTTTCACTAGTGCTAGACCAAGGAGATTATTTTAGTGTCTTAGGTGGAGCGTCACACTTACCATCAGCTCCTCACTTTACTGCACAGATCCCTGTGCTACTCATATGCTGAGTTGGCGAGGGCTGGTATCGAACCAGAAACCATGTGATTTCTAGGTGAACGCTCTACTGACTGAGCTATACCGGATCTTTTATAACCAATACTATAAGTCCTTATAACCCATTAGCACATTCATGGATACACTAACATTGAACATTTGGCAAGGAAAGGCAAACAATTAGCTCATCTATTAATAATGGAGATTTGCTTCCGTTTTTTGTCTGTAACAAAAACTATGTCACTGCTTACATCACATTACCCAAAATCGCCATAACATAGAATAAATACACTCAAAATTTGAACATGCAACATTTGACAGTTCTCATTGTTTTAAAAAAAAAGTTTTAATAAATACATGACTGGTATTATATATCTATATATAGTTTGTTTTATTCTAATACATATTTAAAGTTTACATTTCAAAGTTTTAATAAATACATGACTGGTATTATATATCTATATATAGTTTGTTTTATTCTAATACATATTTAAAGTTTACATTTCAAATTGTTTTATTTTTTAATCCTTTAATGAATTTGATGATTTTACTTACTTAGGGTACAAAGTCGCTGACATTAAATTTTTAACTCCCACCCCTCAGGCAATATGTTTCAAAAATCTATTTTTACATCGCCCAGAGGGTGTTTTTTTATTTTGGTAGTATAAATAATATATAGAACAAACATTTTCCTCATGTTTCATTCTATACGGCCTTCAATTGTAAGTATATTTAATTTTTCAACACTTTAAAAAAAAATTACATTAGTTGAATAAATAGGCCATACGATTTTCATCTATTTATATAAGAAGCATACACAGAACCCACTCTTCAGTACTACATCTATGTCATTTTTTTCGAGCATTACTGCAACTGTTTTTCCTAATGTGCTATATATATATATATATATATATATATATATGATGAACTCTCCCGTCGATCGACATATGAGTGTTCATACAATGAATATCCACACAGTGATTTGTTTATAGTGGTGAAGGCTTTTTGGCACAGTTGATAGGAAAGAATTGGTGCATCAAGGGTTGCCACAAACCCAATCAACGACCGACCTCTGGAATTTTGAATTCAGAGGTATCCCTCTCCAAGACTGGTTACCTACCCAAGGTTGAAGGGCCCAGTCTGCCCTACTATTTGACCCATAGCTGGAGGGAGAATATATAGATTCATACCTTTCCCAAGGGTATTAGCGCTATGTGAAATGCCAACATGTTCGTCTAGGAATTGAACTCGAATCGACGAGTCCATTTTCCACGACTCTACACTAGCCACGCGCTTCCTAAAGTTGGTATCAGCGAGAGAGTTATCCTTTTTTTCACTAGCGCTAGACCAAGGAGATTGTTTTTGCATCTGAGGTGGAGCGCCACACCTGCCATCAGCTCCTTACTTTACCGTACAGATCCCTGTGCTACTCATACGCTGAGTTGGTGAGGACTGGTATCGAACTAGGAACCTTTTGGTTTCTAGCCGAACGCTCTACCGACTGTGCTAACCTGGCCAATATTCGTGTTCCTTAATTGTATGACCGTTATCATCTGGCAACATCATCTGGTTAAGAATGAGATCGTCCAAGATGAAATCCATAAATGCAAATCCTAATTATCTGGTGTTGCTTATCCGCCGAATTCTTATTTCTTATGAGTGTCGTCACCTCAGATAAATAATGGACCATTCCGTTTTTATTATAAAGAGACAAAGGGAAGAAAAGGGACATGTTATATAGAAAAATATAATGAGAAAGATAGAGAGTAGGGGAAGATAGAAAGAGAGGGTGAGCGCGCGAAAGCGATAACGCTGATCTGTTTCAATCAAACATAATTAAAAGTAGGAGAGAGAGAGAGTTAAATCAATATTATTATTATACTTTTTTCATATTGAACTATTTAGCAATAGCTGTTAAATAAACATATCTAACGTTGTGATAATTATATTATCGTACTGTGGTATATCCACAGGCCCTGCTATTTAGCAATAGCTCTTACGTAAACATATCAGACGTTGTGATAATTATATCATCGTACTGTGGTATATCCAAGGTCCTGCTAGTTTTAAATAATTTCCCAATGATTTAATTCAAGAGTGGACAGTTGTCTGGTATTCAGAATTGATTCAGATTCTACATAACCGGCGACGACGCCATTTGTAAAGAAATTTACGTCTGAACAATGAAGCACAAGTTTTATCGTTTTCTTTCTCGCTGAATCTCAGAAAGAAGAAAAGAAGAAAAAAAAAAGAAATGGCCTGAAGATATAAAAAAAAAACCTGGTCCTCACTCAAGTGAGTGAAGATGGACATAATAATACATTATATTTTAGAGAGGTGCGTCGCAAGGGTATGGCGAGTAGGGTGAGGGTATCATTAAGTTGGTGGGGGTGTATGTACAATTTTTTTAGGGGAGTGGTCGGGTAAAAATCCTTTTAAAAAGTTGACAGAGTAGCCTACTGTTGGTATTAGCCAGACAGCTTGGAAGTCTATTCCCTTTTTACTAGTGCTAGACCAGGGAGATTGTTTTTGCTGAAGTGTAGGGCCACACTTACTGTTAACTCTCCACTTTATCGCACAAATCAGAATACCTAATATGTGCTACTCATGCGCTAAGTTGTCGGGAACCGGTATCGAACCAGGAATCTGACGATTACCTAGGCAAGTGCTCTACCAACTGAGCTAAACCTGCCCCTTAAAAAACCTTTTAGCTCACCAAAATTAATTCACATCAGATTCAACGGGGCGAGGGAGAATGGGTTAATTTCAGGTGTTCCGTAAAATACAATTCTTATTATAATGGAGATTGTGTGTTTGTTTGTCTGTAACCGAAACTAAATCACTACTCAAGTCACAATTCCCTTAGTTATTGACGCCACATTCACCATGAATTTATTTTTATTTAAACCTCAATCATTGATAAAATTGTTATACCTTATTAATACTATTGGATTAATCTTCGTACTAATAACATGCAAGTATATTTATGTATTCAACAAAATAGCAGTTTACAGTATGAACGAGAGGGCTAATTTGCATATTGATATTAAGAATTTGATTTTAATAAATATATGCTTAGTATTATTGATTTCTAATTGTTTGGTTTACTCTTAATGAATCTGAGCAAAAATCTTGGGGGATAAATCTTAAAAGAAATACATAAACAAGTTGAAAGAACTGTAATTTTATTAAATAACTTCATAATCTAATTAAATAGATAAATTATGAAAAATGAAAGACGGGAATGATGGAAAATGATGGAAGAGTTAGATCTAAAGCTGTTCTATTTTTCGATTATACCCCCTCAGTTTATCATTTTCTAAATAGTTTCTAATTTGATACAATATTTTTATTACATCAAAACCTAAATACTTGCACCCGGAGGGTGCATATATTTGCTAGTTTATATAATAAATATATATTAGTTTTTGTTAATATATTTAACTAGAAGCAGCTACCGGGCGTTGCCTGGATTGAGGGAGGAGTTAAAAGTTAGTCTTGCAGATCCATTATTATTGAATCGCGAGTTGGATCCTTGAGGGAAGCTCCATTAAAATCCTAAGGTAAAAAAAGACCTAGCATGGATCCTGTCTGGTGGGGCATCAGGAAAAAAAAGTTAACACTCTAAAAAGAAAAATTAATGTCTCCTATTAAAAATATTAAATGCAAAAAGAAAAAAAAATGCTGTTACTATCGAAATTTTATTTTTTAATTGTCTTCACAAATATAAATCAAATCTTCATTATTTTTGCTCAAAAAACAAGATCTGGTGATAGTGAATGTGTATATATATTAACTTTGTCATTAATTGTTTTCTTTTCGTAGTTCCTTCCCATTAATTATGGAACAAAATCACTAACATTAAAACAATACCTCAAGATGCAGTTCTGGTCACAAGGGATATCAGATCCCAATATGCTAACATCAAACACAGTTAGGGTCTTTCAACCTTGGAAAGATACCTCAACAAGAGAACAAAAAGAAACTCCCACAGAAGCAATAATAACTCAAATGCAACATACATTAGCACTAAACAACTTTAACGGTCGACACTTCATACAACGAAAAGATGCGCCATGGGCATTGTTACATTGTTACAACCCCTTCATACGCAGCCATCTACAGGAAAAGTTTGAAAACGAGTGCATCTACCCAGAAATTAAGAATGACTGCCTCTATTACGCAATATACATTGATGGCATATTCATCATATACATAGCTGAGAGGCAAAACTGAATAATTTCTTAACCAATGATGCACGACTCTATCAAGTTTGACCACGAAAAGCCAACACAATCGCCCTTTTAGATATTCTAGTATATAACGACAAAAACAGACAACTGCAAACAAAGCTACACAGAACATCCACAGATATCTCAAATATAGATCCTCTTATCTCAAACATCTGAAAATATATTCACAAGCAATTAAACAAAGAAGAATCTGCGCAGACAACAACGAACTTAAAAGACAAAGCGATAAACTAAAATAGCGGTTCTCAGTATGGGGATATTCCTGTACATTAACTGGAAGCCATATATATATTTACCAAACCCCTCCGCACTAGCAGGATGTGACACAAGGTCAGTTTCTTAGGCGGAGTTTAACAGGTTTAAATTCAGAGTTTTCCTTCTCCTAGACTGGTTACCTAGCCAAGGTTAAAGAGTCCAGTCTACCCTACTATTTACCCATAGCTGGAGGGAGGGTAGGATTCATACCTTTCCCAAGGGTATTAGCGCAAAGTGAAATGCAATTACCACATCCAGGATTTGAACTCGGCGACGAGTCCATTTCCCATGACTTTAACCATTACACCACGCGCTTCCTGAAACTGGAAACCATATAACTATGGGGCATATGTGATTTTGGGTGTTTTACAGGTTTAAAGTAGCTGGGATATTCTTGGTTGCGTGTTCCCCGGGTTTTCTTTTAACCCCGTCTCTTTTTGGTGATCTAGCTGAAAAGAAGACATTCAAAGAACGAGAAAGGAAAGAGACAAAGACAGAAGTAGCTTCATGACTTAGGCTTTATTGACCAGGTCATTGTCGCCTGTAGCAAGGGAAAATCTCCCTGGCTAGTAGGACCAACTAGACCCAATTACGGCCCTATGGGAGTTTGTTATTTTTTTGTGTTCTTTTTTTAGTTTTAATTTTATTTTCGTTTTATTTTAATCCCCACATAACTAACAACATTTTTATCCCAAGGCATGATATCTAAAACTAAAACCAAAAAGGAAGCGGAATCGTATCCCCTCATAATAATATTTAACAACACTCTCCTACAACTAGCTCAAATAATCGAGAACAGTTAGGACATTTTAAGAATTGACCTCAATCTAAAAATATTCTTTTAAGAATCAAGCATACTGACCTATCGTTGATCAAATAACCCCAGAGAAAATGATAGGATGCAATACTATAATAAATAATAAAGTAATCAATAAAAAGTCCGCAATCCGTCTAGCCCATATTGTTCCGCGCGGGGAGATAACAACCCCAGCAGAGAGAAGCATATCCCCTCTCCTTAAAACTCAGGTTTGATCTAATTCTGCTAGTGAAAAGGGGATAGACTCCCTCGCTGTCTGGCTGATACCAACTTTAGGCCACCTCGATGACTTTACTTTACCTTACTTACAGCTGGTTTAAATTCAGAGGTTTCCTTCACCTGGACCAATTGTTGTGCCAAGGGTATTTACCTATAGCTGGAAGATCCAAGGCATTAGCTGAAAGTGAAAAGCAAACTGCCTCATCCAGGATTTGAACCCCGATTGCTGAGTCCATTTTCTTTGACAATAACCCCACCAGCATGTACCATTTTATAAACAGCGTTCTCAGATAATTAGTATCACTTGTGCATAATAATCTATATTTATCATAATAAACTATCTATTGTTCGCGCCTCTAGGGTCAGAGAGCTATAACTGTTACTGGTAAGTTTCCACTTCCTGATCTGAAAGCAATGGTCCCCTTGAATTCTCGCTACAGGAACTGTCAACAATTTATGCTACCACATAATTGTAACACTATGTTGCAAACATAAAATTAACTAACTAATTCACTATTTTCACAAGTAAAATAACCTCACATTTAACAGGAATCAAATTGTAGAAGCAAGCATGTAATTTATTTACTGGATTGCACACGCTGCCGGGAAGTCATAATAGTCATTTTATTTTAGATTAAACAACTGTAGACACAAAATCAAATCTATTGATCATGGTAAATTAATACTTTTAGAACAACATTTCCACTCAAACGGTCACGATTTTAACACGCTAACATCATAGAAAGAATTGAAAAAATATATAAACATAAAACCAGTAATTGAAGGGAAGGAAGATAAATAGATAAAACATCTAAAAACCTATATGACATTTGGATCTAATATGAAACTTAATTAACCATCTTGGTAATAAAAAGTGTGTCCCAAACACCTATATAAACTAGTAAATCAGCCACTGGTCACCCAGCTAATTTAAAACGAAATGCTCTCAGACCTAATAAAAAAATAACACATTAGCCAGGTGCCTTCACACAGAGACATGTATATAAGAAAGTAATTGAAGATAATCTAAACAGACTCAACAAATGGATATGCCATGTCGCCAATACATTTTTTCGTCGTTTCTCTTGAAGCTCCTTTGAAAAAAAAAAAAACTTTCTAAAAATATTTTTTTCTACAAAAGCTTTTTCTCCTATTGATGACCTAAGGTCGAAACTAGTTGGAATAATCAAAAAAATAGATAACAAAATAGATATTCTTATTTGTGTTATCACTTTTATTTATCTTATATATTTGTTGAAAAGATAAATAGATATTTTGGTATGGATGAAATATATATATTCTCCCATTTATCTTTTCAACATATCTGTCGGATTCATTTCCGTTTTTTTTACACACACACACACACACACACTCTCTCTCTCTCTCTCTCTCTCTCTCTGGTGACCTCTACATACATACAGATGCGTGTATAAAAACAGTTAAAAATCCCTTCGCATTCTGTGGGTGACGATAGCCGAGCGGTTGTTGTCTGATGCTGAATCGATCGGATTTCTATCCCGGCTGTAGGTAGCTCACAAAATGTCTATCCACACTGAAGAGACTTGATAAGTCAAAACATGTGTCTGTGGATGACATATATAAATTATCGTGCCACTTCTCGAGATGTCTCTCGGATTGATGGGGTGCAAAACAATGACATCATTATTAGAGTTCTTGAACGCTTTGTTTGCTCAACAAATAATCAAAATGATTTCCCAGATTGAATTATTGTTATGTCGGACGGACAAGGTACATCTGATGAGGGCCGGACGGTACAACGGCCGAAACGTTACGTTTTATATATCACGACAAAGATGAGGAAAACATTCCGAAAAATCAAAATAATACATCTTTATTTAGGATTGGAACTCATGCAGTTCACAACTGTTGGGTGGTTGGTTGGTTGGTTGGTTGGTTGGTTTTACAGCATGCCTGACTAAGTCGGTTTAACATTTTATAGTTTCCAATATTATTCCCATGACAATGTAACACTCCACTTTGGCCCTTACTTAGGCTAGACGGACGGTCGGAGAGGCCCCCTCCGATCAATCGGCTGGTAACGTCAAGCCCTAGCACCTATATGACTGTCCCGATCATCTTGCTCTTATGGTTAGCCCCCAACCCTTTTCATCATATATGTGCTAGATGGCAGTGGCTGAGTTTTTTGTATACTGCGTATACTGCATAAAGTGATGAAGTTTCAATTCTGGAGTTCTGGGGAGTGTGGAGTACCCCTTCATAACCATTACTCCCAGGCCCACCCTGATCCGGAGAGGGTAATAACTTTTAGGGTCATATCTATGGGTTAAGTAGAAAAATTAGTTAAAAAAACTGAGTTTAAAACTGACTTTAAAAATTTGAATACCCAGCAAGAATAAATAAAACCGAACATCTTCGGTATAATATAACCCAACAAGGTTTGACATGCCGTAAAATCTAACCAATTGGTTGGCATCCTTCCGTCTACGAGAGACGATGGAGTAGTGCCAAGTTTTTTTTCGTTAACTTGAACTACATAGCCTGGGCGGGTTCATATGGAGGATGAGCTGTTGCCCATGCAGCAAACCCCCCCCTCTCCACACTGCCGCTGTGATCCAAAAGAAAGGTAAGGGACCAATGCAGTTTGGTAACGGTAGTGTCGCAGGAGTTATAGGTAGCACTGGATTTCAGCATCACACCACCTTAGGGACTGCAGTTCCTGATTTATTTTCGGGGTTTACTCCCCTAGCATTTCCTTGAAAGGCAGTAGAGGTTCTGTGTCGGACTTCTCCTTGAGTTGATGGGTTGCCGACCAAGGCTAAAGAGCCCATTCAAACCCATTTGGTATTTATGCGAGTAGTAAGTATCGCCAATCTTACTACTATCAGTGTTCCTGAAAAAGAATTGAGGTTGGGGATACGGTATATTTTGCATTTGTGTATCAGATAAGCAACAGTATCTTCAGGTCCGTTTTGTTTTGGGGGGAGGGGCAGGGTAAGTCCACTAGAGGCGTCAGGATAGTTCTGATATTCACTGTGTTTATACACACATTTACACATGTATACGTGAAACCCACTAGTTCATGTACACGTGTGGTTATACCAGCGCTGTTGGATTATATAAGTTATGACTTAGTATAAGACTTTCAAAAATCCTGTTTTAAAGTGTCCGAAATCCAGGCTTTTGTATATATCTCTTAGTAGCTTTGGTAAAAAAAAGGGGGGTGGAGGAGAGAACGCTGGTTAGCACGTGGTGACATGGCAGTGAGATAAAGCAAAATTAACTAAAAGAAAAGGTAGGAATTAATAAGAAAAAAATTAATAACAATAAGATCAAATCATATTCCTTAACTGAAATGCGACATAACTTGCCAGCTTTGTCACGTCTGCAAATATAATTTAAACATGCCGTTTAAGACTTTAAAAAAATCTTGTTTTGAACCCCAGGCATATTGTAAGTTTTAGTAGTAGGTTGTAGTAGTAATAGTCGTTAGTTCAGAATAACACACGCACACAGAGAAAGAGAGAGGGTATCGTCAAATTATTCTATCTTCTAACATAGTATCATATTCTGTACTGCTGTCCCACACCCATACATTTTATCTGAAAAACAAAGAAAACTCTCCTATGTGCATATTGACATCGCTTTCTGTAGATGAGATATTACTACCTAGGTATGGGAACTGATCTACTAATCCAGGCTTTTGTATATATCTATTAGTAGCTTTGGTAAAAAAAAAAAGGGTGGAGGAGAGAAAGCTGGTTAGCATCTAAACAACCAACCAACCAATAATATTCGTCACAAAATGTGTATTCATAATCTTTTTAAACAGGTAAAAAAATACTTAGTTTCTATATCAATGTTTTAAGAGTAACACTACTTCAAAATCATTCTTAACATTATCTGAAATAGATCTACTTGACCTGTAAATGGGGCCCTAACAAGTACTACCACTTCGGTTCAGAGTGGACCAGGGAGTAATGGCAACCAAGGGGTGCTTCTACTCTCTCTCTCTCTCCTCAGAGCTCGAGAACTGGAACCTTACCACCGGATCCTATTTCATGACATACCCAGGACACTAAAAATAACTTGCTCCATGTTCAGCCGCGCAATCTTGAATTCTTACAAGTGTGTTTGGTGATATGTGTGACGAAAACGGGACGAAAGAATGTCGAGAAGCATTATGCTGTGAATTAATTTTTGACCCCAAAGAATACTCCTGTAGTACCCATCATCGTTAGCTGGCAGCACAGATATCCTTCTCTCTCTCTCTCTCTCTCTCTCGACCGTCCCTATCGACCATCGTTCTTGTGAGATCCTTCGCGCAGCATCTAGAATCCACACAGAACTGATATATATATATATATTTACCAACTCCTCCGCACGAGCAGGATACGACACTAGGTCAATTTCTTAAGCGGAGTTCAACAGGTTTGAATTCAGAGTTTTCCTTCTCCTAGACTGGTTACCTAGCCATGGTTAAAGAACCCAGTCTGCCCTGCTATTTACCCAAAGCTGGAGGGAGAGTAGGATTCATACCTTTCCCAAGGGTATTAGCGCTAAGTGAAATGCAATTACCACGTCCAGGATTTGAACTCGGCGACGAGTCCATTTCCCATGACTTTAACCATTACACCACGCGCTTTCTGATAGATATAGGTTTTTGTAGTTTTGTTGGTTGGCCTACACTGGTGTGTCCACAGGAGAACGTCACTCCTTGCTTCTCCGGAAGTGTCCAGCATGTCTTGTTCGTGTTACTCGGATGGTTTGAGTGATACGGGACAAGTGGCCGCAAAGCTAATTTCTTGTGGGGTGCTGCTTCCAAGATTTGTTCAAGACAACACGCAGCATCATTGTGTATTTCCCATCTAGCCTTTTCTCTAAGTGCTTCCTTAGCGTCCAAGTGGTGCAGCTGTACACTGGTACAGATATGGCTATGGCTAGGAAGAAATTTCACTGTACTACAGCCGGTGGGAAGCCTAGAAAATAAACTTACCTGATCCCCCACGCCGCGTATATTCTTTGTTCAGTCGCTATGCCCCTTTTTTTCTCTCTCTCTCTCTCTATGTGTGTACACCGGAAATGTTTTTTTATTTCCGGTTGCTAATTGATTTCAGAATCTTGCAAAGATTCGTTTAAAGGCCACTCATATTCTATAGTATTTATATTAAAACATTTATATTTCATTTGTTTAATGGCATATCAACTGCTTATGGGTTATTTAATACCAAATTTAGATTCATTTCTTAATGTTAGATTATAATCTTAACTATATTTTCAACGTTTTTTTGTAACCATTTTTTTAAAATCACACATTTTTATTTGACTATAATAATAATCATTTGTTTACACACATGGTTTTAAGTATACCTATATAACACTAATAATTTATACACAATTATATGGTTTAGTAATATTATTTAATGATCATCATGGTTTCAAATATGAACAACAATAATTTGCAAGGAATAGTTTGATTTGGTTTATTTGTTTAAGGGCACATCAATTTCTCATTGGTTATTCAATGCCAAATTTTGATTAGTAAATATTTGATTATAATCACACACACACACACACACACACACACACACACACACACACACCTATATATATTTGAATAGTCATCCAGAAAATCACATTTGAGCTTGGAGACCACATGGGGGAAAAAGTGGGAATGAATCTCTAACATAGCTGAAGAAAGAATGACCCCAACAAATACCACTTCCACGAACAGTCCAGAGGACAAATAAGTATTTACCCAACCCCTCCATGACGGTCAGGGTGTGACATAAGGACTAGTTTCTAAGTGAAGTACAGCTGGTTTGAATTTATTTTTCCTTTTCCTATATTGGTTGCCTCACAATACTAAAAAAAGAACACAATCTGCCTTACTATTTACCCATAGCTAGGGGGAGAAAATATGGATTCATGTCTTTCCCAAGGGCATTAGCACGAAGGGAATTGCAAACCAATTTCGTGCAGGATTTGAACTCAGATTGCTGATTCAATTTTTTTTTTTTTTTTTTTTTTTTTTTTTGCTTTTAGCTCAGTCGGTAGAGCGTCCGACTAGGAACTACAAGGTTTCAGGTTCGATACTGGCCCTCGCCAACTCAGTGTATGAATAGCACAGTAATCTATGCGGTAAAGTGAGGAGCTGATGGTAGATGTGGCGCAAAAATCTTGTGAGCTGAATTGTCAATAAAAAGGAAAAAGGTGAAAAAAAGAAAAGAAAAATCAAACAAGAAAGAAATAGAAATTATTTTTCAGTATTTTTAATAATTTGAGAAAATATAGTCTTAACATTTTTTACAAAGGGAATTTAAAAAAAAAAGTTTGCTGCTATTTTTATGTTCGTGTAGTTCTTCTCATTTCCGTGATAGAAAGAGAAAGTTGTGGCGCTCCACCTCAGACGCAAAAACAATCTCCTTGGTCTAGTGCTAGTGAAAAAGGGTAGACCCTCTCGCTGTCTGGCTGATACCGACATTAGGCCACCCCATCGACTTTACTTATATGCACAAACTAGAATATGGCACAGAAAATGATACGCATGAAATTCTCTGGGATTTTGATATACAAACGTGTCACTAAATCCAGGACAGAATAACAAATCTCTATGGTTCACTGGAACAGCAGAATCCATTGAATGACAAGTTATTTTCTGAGTAGCATAGGGATATGTGCGGTAAAGTGAGGAACTGATGGTAGACGTGGCGCTCCGTCTCAGACGCAAAAACAATCTCCTTGTGAAAAGGGGATAGACTCCCTGGCTGTCTAGCTAATACTGCAACTTTGGACCACTCCAACGACTTTACTTTTATATCAACGGATAATGGAGGCGCCTGGTGTAATGGTTAGAGTCATAGGAAATGAACTCGTCGAACCGAGTTCAATTCCTGGATGAAGCTGTTTGCATTTGACATGCCGCTAATACCCTTGGGAAAGGTATGAATTCAATTCTCCCTCCAGCTATGGGTAAATAGCAGGACATACTGGGCTCTTTAACCATGGATAGGTAACCAGTCTAGGAGAAGGAAAACTCTGAATTCAAACCTGTTAAACTCCGCTTAAGAAATTGACCTTGTGTCGCATCTTGCTCGTACGGAGGAGTTGGTATATATATATATATATATATATATATATTATATGTGTGTGTAATCTCAAACATTTTTCCAAGAACTTAAGTAGTTATCAAATTTGATAAAAACTGACCAATATAATAAGTATAATCACATTAGTTATGGTTATCAAAAAAAAAAAAAAAAAAATTGCTGTTCTAAAAAAAAAAAAAAAAAGAAAAGAAAATGCCGCAGCAAAACGCGGGTGTTACGGCTAGTATTAGGGACCGGTTTAGCCCAGTCGGTAGAGCTCCCGCCTTGGAATCTTCAGGTTGATACCGGTCCCCGCCAACTCAGCGTATGAGTAGCACAGATCGGGTAACCAGATCTGTGTGGTAAAGTGGGGAGCTGGCGTTAGGTGTAGCACTCCACCTCAACAAAAACGATCACCCCGGTCTAGCACTAGCAAGAAGGGGATAGACTCCCTCGCTGCCGGCTGATACCGACAACTTTATTTACTACTTACGGCTAGTTTAATATAAGAATGGAATAACAAAATTTAAGCACTTCAGGGAGTGGCGCTCCACCCCAGCAAAAACAATCTCCCTGGTCTAGCGCTAGCAAGAAGGGGATAGACAATAGGACTCTCTGCCAACTTTACTTACTACTTACAACTAGTTTAATATAAGAATAAGTCGTCAGGGTGGCCTAAAGTCGGTATAAGCCGATCACGAGGGAGTCTATCCCCTTTTCACTAGCGCTAGACCAAGGAGATGTTTTTTTGCGTCTGAGGTGGAGCGCCACACCTACCATCAGCTCCTTACTTTACCGCACGGATCCCTGTGATACTTATACACCGAGTTGACCAGGGCCGGTTTCGAACTAGGAACCTTGTGGTTTCTAGCCAAACGCTCTACCGACTGGGCTAAAGCACTTCAGGGAGTGGCCCTTAACGTCAGCAAAAACAATCTCCCTGGTCTAGCGCTAGCAAGAAGGGGGTAGACTATAGGCCACTATGCCAACTTTACTTACTACTTGCAGCTAAAAATTTAAACACTTCAGGGAGAGTATGATATTACCTTGAAAGTTACTTTTGTGTCCAACATCCCAGTCTCAACAACCCGTTTTATCAATCACTTGAATCTGTCACCATGGGTATCTTTTTAGTTCACTTGACATGTAATCCGAATTCACACATTTGTACAAACATGATAAAAAATGAATTAAAAAAAAGTAAAAATAAAAGGAGAGCAAGGGGGTGAAAATGGTGGGTGAAAAAAGGGGGTGAAAATGGTTGACATATCTGTGTTGTCAGTTTTTCTTTTTACGCTGGCTAATCACTCTTAAGTGGTTTGTCCGCCATCTAAGTGGACTGATTGCTCCTCATGGGCAAGTGGTTCACCTTTGTACAATGTTATCCCTATCTTCAAATTATCACTTTGGTTTTCACTTAGTTTGAACTGGATTTCGATGGACGATTTCTTTTCAGACTTTTATGTGCAGCAATAAGATTTTTATAAAAATTAAACTCAATGCATTTTTTCTATAAAGGTTAAATAGAATTGCCCATTAACACTTTAACCCGGGCATGTCCAAAGTCTGGCCTTTCGGTAAGATTATTGGAAATATTTAAAACCATAAAACTGTGTGCAAATTATTAGTATTAGATAGGCATACTTTAAACCATATAACAGTCTGTGAATTATTAGTATTAGATAGGAATATTTGAAACCATATAACGGTGTGGAAATTTTTAGTATTAGATAGGAATATTTGAAACCATATAACTGTATGCAAATTATTAGTATTAGATAGGCATGCTTTAAACCATATAACGGTGTGGAAATTATTAGTATTAGATAGGAATATTTGAAACTATATAACTGTATGCAAATTATTAGTATTAGATAGGCATGCTTTAAACCATATAACGGTGTGGAAATTATTATTATTAGATAGGAATATTTGAAACTATATAAATGTATGCAAATTATTAGTATTAGATAGGCATACTTTAAACCATATAACGACGTGGAAATTATTAGTATTAGATAGGAATATTTGAAACTATATAACAGTGTGCAAATTATTAGTATTAGGAATATTTTAAACCATATAACGGTGTGCACATTATTATAATTAGATAGGCATACTTTAAACCATATAACTGTCTGTAAATTTTTAGTATTAGATAAGAATAATTGAAACTATATAACAGTGTGCAAATTATTAGTATTAGATAGGCATACTTTAAACCATATAACTTAATTATAATAACTGAAACTGAACATTGCAGATTTTTAAGTGGTTTTAACCTGGTTTAAATTCAAAGTTTTCCTTCTTCTAGACGTGTTGCTAAATTCCTAATTTTAACTAATTTTTTATTTGATCGAACATTTTAGAATATTAAATGTTTAAGATATTAACATGAAGTGAAACGCAAATAGCCTCGTCGAAGATTTGAACTCGAATCACCAAGTCCATTTCCTAAGACGATAACCGTTATGTGACGTGCGCACCTCCTTGTCAGCTGATTATGTAAATTGGACCATATTTAATTTCCATTAGACACACCCACACATACACATACCCATACCTTCCCTTTTTGTATCTTCGCTCTTTTTTGGTTACACACGAATAGAATTGTTACGTTATAAGAATTGTCTCTTGAATTTCTTCCTAAACGAAACTTAATATTCTAATTATATAATAATAGAAATAATAATAAATTATACAAGTATTGAGTTATCACATGACCTATGTAATCACATGATGTTATATATTCACATGACATGATCACATATCTATCTATCTATCTATCTAATCTTATTATAATGGAGATTGTGTGTTTTTCTGTCTGTAACCGAAACTATATCACTACTCAAGTCACAATTCCCTTAGTTATTGACATCACATTCTCCATGATTTTAATTTTATTTAAACTTCTATTATTAATAAAATTGTTATACATCATTAATACTATTGACCATATCTAGATAAAAATAACAGGTAATTGTATTTATATATACAACAAAATAGCAGTTTACAGTGCGAATGGAAAGTCTAATTTGCATATTGATCTTTAAAATTTGATTTTAATAAATATGTGCTTAGTATTATTGATTTCTAATTGTTTGGTTTTATCTTAATGAATATGAGCAAAAATCTCGGGGATAAATCTTAAATAAATCGATTAATAAGAAGAAATAACTGTAATATTATCCTTTACTTCCAATTTTAACTAAATAGTTAAATTAGGAAAATTTACCAATGAAAGACGGGAGTAATGGAAGATGATGGAAGAGTTAGTTTCAAAGTTGTTCTATTTTTCAATCATACCCCCTCTGTTCCACATCTTTCTATCTGCATTCTTATTCAGTTTCATTAGCCTTTCTAATTTAATATGATATTTTACTATATTAAAACTTAAATACTTGCACCCGGAGAGTGCATATATTTGCTAGTATATATAATATATATTGAATTCTGTGGTCGCTGGTTCGATATTAGTCGGAGGAGACCACTGCAGATGGGACCTAATATTGGGTGAAACAGCTGTCCAGTGTTTCGCACGCACTATCCGCGAAATTTGCTTGTCAGTGATTATGAAATTATAATTAATTCCTTTCTACGTTTATATATATATATATATCTTATTATAATGGAGATTGTGTGTTTGTCTGTCTGTAACCGAAACTATATTACTACTCAATTCACAGTTCCCTTAGTTATTTACATCACATTCTCCATGATTTTATTTTTATCTAAACCTCAATTATTAATAAAATTGTCTTACATTATTAATACTGTTAACTAAGTCTACATACTAACAACATGCAATAATATTTATATATACAACAAAATAGCGCTTTACAATGTGAACGGGAAGGCTAATTTGCATATTAATATTAAAAAATCGAATTTAATAAATATGTGCTTAGTATTATTGATTTCTAACCGTTTGGTTTTATTTTAATGAATATAAGTAAAAATCTCTTCAATGAATCTTAAATGAAATCCATTAACATGAAAAAATAAGTGTCATTTTATTCTTTACTTCCTATTTTAACTAAATACTTAAATTAGAAAAAATAACAAGGAAATGCGAGAGTCATGGAAGAGTACGTTTCAGTTGTTCTATTTATCTATTATCACCACCTCTCTTTCAAATCTTTTTTATCTGCATTCTTATTTAGTTTCATTAGCCTTTCTAATTTAATACGATACTTTATTACATTAAAACTTAAATACTTGCACCCGGAGGGTGCATATATTTGCTAGTATATATAATTTAGAGATAAGGATAATTCCATAGGGGGTTTAACTGTAATGATACAGTGAGAGCTCGATGGCATGCATATATAATCCAGAATAAACCAGTAACAGCCATGTTTTTGCCCTGTCTGAAGATTTGCGACTTGCAGTTGAAATAAATTATTACGTGAAGCAAATTTAAAGTTTTTTCTTCATTTATTCACTAATATTATATATATATATATATATATATATATATATATATATATATATATATATATATAAAGTCACCATAAGAGGAATATAACCTACTTCTAAACAAAACGAAAAATCTAGGAAAGTCCGGTTGGTGTAGGGGTTGACGGCCAGGGTTCGAATCACGCACAAGGCGGTCTTCCTATCTATAGCTCTGCCGATGAGGCCTAATAGGCCGAAATGTACATACAAAGATCGATTTTTCTCGATTTGTTTAGCCTTACAATTGAATAGGTATGCCCGCCTAATTAATTAATTATTAATTAATTAATTTTCAAAATTAGGTATGACTTCAATTAAGCACACATTCTCCAATATATATATATATATATATATATATATATATATATATATGTGTGTGTGTGTGTGTGAATGTGAATAAATGAAAGAAAAAACTTTAAATTTGCTTCATGTAATAATTTATTTTAACTGCAAGTCGCACCGCATATATATATATATATATATATATATATATATATATATATATATATATATATATATATATATATATATGCCCGTATATTTGTACAATTACCAAGCACACACCCGTTTATAAAAGAAAATTGGTGGAGACTACCAAAGATCAAAGTTCAATAAAATCCACAAAAAAACCCCAACTTTTTACCCCTCATTTCCCAAAAGAAAAACTAAATAAAATAATAAGGTTATACATCAATGATATATATTAGAGAACTGATGAAAAGATTATAAAAGAATTAAAAATTAATAAAGGATAAAACATGATGAAAAGACAAATAAGAACAAGAATATATGAACAATAAAAGATACGGACCATATGACCTTTGGGCACCCCTTTTTGCGATCTCGTTTCATAAGGACATTTTTTTCATTTACACCGTCAAAATTCCGGTTATTGGTTAGGGGTTAGTTTTATAATTTTTTTAAAAATGTAAAAATCGTCTGTTAACAAACAACCGGATTTTGACGGTGTAAATGAAAAAAAAATGTCCTTCTGAAACAAGATAGCAAAAGAGGTGACTAAAGGTCATATGGTCCAAAGATACTAAAACAAATATATGGAAAAAATAATTTTTATCAATTTTAGTAAAAAAAAAAAAAAAAAGTAAGTAAAGTGGCCTATTGTCGGTGTAAGCTGGACTGTGAGGTAGTCTATCCACTTTTCGCTGGTGCTAGATAAGGGAGATTGGTTTTGCTGAGGTGGAGTGATACACCTACTGCCAGCTCCCAACTTTACCGCACAGATCAGATAACAATTTAACTGGCGGGGACTGGTATCGAACCAGAAACCTTACGATTATTAGGCGAGTGTTCTACCGACTGAGCTAAACCGGCCAAGATTTAACTTTAAAAAAACGCGGGTAACCCAGAGTAGCTATGCAAGAATTTCTATAATACAAAAGAAATAAAAATGAAAAATAAAGATAAAAACTACATGAAAATCTGTTAAACAAATCAATTAAGTTAAATTTAAAAAAAATATATAACAAACAAAACTTTACGATAAATTTGGTATCCAAGCAACTTCGGATACCTCTTTTACTAATCCTAGCAAAGATTATTGAATTAACACACTTAAAGGACGTTCACCTTGTTTTTGCTTATCTAGCAGTAAATAAACAAATAACAGATAAGATGCAACATACTTTCTTTGATAGGTGAACATATTTGGCTTCATAAAATATTTATTAAACAAATTAGATTAAATTGTTTAAATTGATAGTATTGGTGATTTAAAGACCTCACCCCTGGCATTATATATATATATATATCTTATTATAATGGAGATTGCGTGTTTTTCTGTCTGTAACCGAAACTAAGTCACTACTCAAGTCACAATTCCCTTAGTAATTGACGTCACATTCACTGAATTTATCCTTATTTTAAACCTCAATTATTGATAAAATTGTTTTACATTAATAATACTTAGATTAAATTGTTTAAATTGATAGTATTGGTTTAAAGACCTCACCCCTGGCATTATATATATATATATATATCTTATTATAATGGAGATTGCGTGTTTTTCTGTCTGTAACCGAAACTAAGTCACTACTCAAGTCACAATTCCCTTAGTAATTGACGTCACATGAATTTATCCTTATTTTAACCTCAATTATTAATGAAATTGTTTTACATTGATAATACTGTTAACCATATCTACATAGTAATACCATGCAATTGTATTTATATATACAACAAAATAGCGGTTTACAGTGTGAACGGGAAGGATAATTTGCATATTGATATTAAACATGTGACTATTAAATATATGCTTAGTATTATTGGTTTCTAACTGTTTGGTTTTATTTTAATGAATATAAGCAAAAATCTCTTCAATTAATCTTAAATGAAATCCATTAACAAAAAAAAAAAAAAAACTGTCGGAGGGTGCATATATTTGCTAGTATATATAATAAGGATAGGAAGATTGGAGTAAATCCGACAGAATGTGGTAAAGAATAGAGGGAAAAATGTAGAGAAAAGAACAAACTCAGACAAGTAGATGTAGGAGATATATATTTCGCTGTGCCTAGAGCATGGCTTCTTCAGTCAAACTCAAAGACTGAAGAAGCCGTGCCCAAGGCACAGTGAAATATATTTCTCCTACATCTACTTGTCTGAGTTTATTCTTTTGTTCACATTTTTCCCTCTATTCTTTAATATATATATATATAAATGTGTGTGTGAGTTTTATAATTTGGCTGTAGCATTGTCTTTATATTGACAGACTTACACATTGACACACGCAAATAACATAGAAGATACCACCAGAATGGACAGATCCTAGAAGCAAGCTAGGATTCTAGCAGCAAGCTAAGTAGACTTAGCTTCCAGAAATCTTCTGACGAAGATATCTTTATCTCGAAATATTAAGAATAAATCAAAGGTAAACAAACAGCATCACAGTAACCTTATTTTTCATTACACTTGCATTGTGATAGCCTTCAAAACCAACCATCAAATCAATATATATATATATATATATATATATATATATATTATTATTATTATTTATATTTTTTTGCTTGAAGGCAATTATAAATGCATGTATCGTATAAAATTCGATAATTATAGAAAATAAACTTGACAAGTAAATCCCGCAAAGGATGGTTCGCCATGCAGAACACCGTACAGACTGTTTCGACTTTATTAAGTCTCTTCAGCGATGTATACTAACGACTCCCCTCCGACAGGAATCGAAACCGGGACTTCACAGGCATAGTCAGAGACCATATCCGTTCGGCTGCCGGTACATAGCGAACAATCCCTGCGAAATTAACCTTGTCAAGGAAACTATTACACGCCCCTGCCATAGCAGGCAAGTAGACGTTTATTTAGTAAACAAACCCGGCCGTTAAGCTCTTCGGCGAAGTGAATAAGATTTTTTGGATGTTTGTTTTTAGAAGCAATGTTGAATAAAAAAACATCCAAAAAATCTTATTCACTTCGCCGAAGAGCTTAACGGCCGGGTTTGTTTACTAAATAAACGTCTACTTGCCTGCTATGGCAGGGGCGTGTAATAGTTTCCTTGACAAGGTTAATTTCGCAGGGATTGTTCGCTATGTACCGGCGGCCGAACGGATATGGTCTCTGACTATGCCTGTGAAGTCCCGGTTTCGATTCCTGTCGGAGGGGAGTCGTTAGTATACATCGCTGAAGAGACTTAATAAAGTCGAAACAGTCTGTACGGTGTTCTGCATGGCGAGCCATCCTTTGCGGGATTTACTTGTCAAGTTTATTTTCTATAATTATCGAATTTTATACGATACATGCATTTATAATTGCCTTCAAGCAAAAATATAAATAATAATTTATTCAACATTGCTTCTAAAAACAAACATCCAAAAAATCTTATATATATATATATATATATATGCAAATAAATGGAAGTTAATCCGACAGAATGAATTTAACATTTTGAAAATATAATTACTAATATAATTAGTAATATAATTACTAATTGTTTTTTCAAAATGTTAAATTCATATATATATATATATATATATATATATATATATATATACACCGTAGTTACTGCATAGTAAATTCCGGTGTTACATAGGGGGTGAAGGCGGGTGTGTAGCACACCCGCTGTATTGAAAATAGGCCAGCTATAAAATACATAATGATGGTAGGAAAAATGCCCCGAAGTTTCGCGCTATTGTGAGAAACTTAAGTAGGTAGTTTTTAAACCATTCGATTTTAATCGTGTATATATATATATATATATATATATATATATATATATATATATATTGCTGTTTTACAAAATGCGATGCAATGCTCTTACTCTAATTGGAAGCCGCTCTGTCGGTGGGGCTTAGAATACGCTAACTCTATACTTTGTAGAGGGGTAAGAACCCCTCCCGACCAAAATAAAATACTGGTGGACAAATAGTATAGCATTGGTGTAGAATAAATAGATAAATAAATAAAGTGGGTCTCTTTGGCCGTTGTTCTACCTCTTAGCTAATGGGATACACCGGCGAGTGTTTTCGAGTGAGTTATGGTCTCTACATCTTTATATCCGGATGCTTCCATCTTGTTGTACGGGTCACCAGGAAGTCACAGTAATATAGGGTGATAGAATTGATCAAGGAAAGACAATTACTTCTAAGTGAGGTGGCTCAAAGAACGCATTGATCGTCACGAAGGTGTGCAATATTAATGTAATCTGATATACACGTCTTAATAACAGCGTTAAGAAATACCACACAAGAAATGGATTCGCAAGGTTTTTTTTTAATCAAGCTAAGTAGGGACAGGTTTACTAATGCAGAATAGCGCATAAGAGATAATATCATTAGATTACGTATACGGGTTAGCTCAGTCGGTAGAGCGCTTGGCAAGAAACCACAAGGTTCCTAGTTCGATACCGGCCCTTGCCAACTCAGCGTGTGAGTAGCAGTGATCTGTGCGGTAAAGTAAGGAGTTGATGGTCGGTGTGGCGCTCCATTTCAGGCGCAAAAACAATCTCCTTGGTCTAGCGCTTCGCTGATTGGCTGATACCGACATTAGACCACCCAAACGACTTACGTATAAAAAAGCTCAGTCGGTAGAGAATCTGCCTAGGAATCGCAAGGTTCCCGGTTCGATACCGGTCCCCGCTAACTCAGTAAATGAGTAGCACAGATTGCGTAATCTGATCTGTGCAGTAAATCATCTGGGAGCTGACGATAGGTGTGATTCTCCACCTCAGAAAAAAAAACAATTGCAATTTTCCGAGTTCGATACCGGCCATGACCAACTCGGCTCATGAGGAGCATAGCTTGTGTACTCTGATCTGTGCTGTAAAACATTTGGGACCTAACGAGAAGTGTGGCACTCCATCTGAGCAAAAATAATCTCCCTGGTCTAGTGCAAACGAAAAGAGGATAGACCCCCTCGCTGTCCGGTTGATACTGACAGCAAACCACTCTATCGACTTTACTACTATGAGGGTCATTTAATAAATGTTGCAAGATGATAACGGTCGTACTTTTAAGGAACACTAGTATAAATATATAAATTTCGCAAAAAACATTTATTTCGAGGCTACTCAAAATGACGTCAAATGAAATAGTGTTTCAGGCTTGAACAGAGGTCTGTCATTAAATTTTTGGTGACTTAGAAGTACAAAGCATGTGAAATTCATAGGAAAATGTGAAGTGTACGGAGAAACATGGTTTAGTAAAAAAAATGTTTACTAATGGGATAAACATAGATTTTCTACTACGCATCTGAGTCGGAAAGTCCACGGAGAAGAACACACACTGACTCTTCGATAAAGTAGATACTCTGCTCACAGTGGTCAATAAAGAAGGTCATGCTGACAGTCTTCTGGAACATGAAAGGGCTCAGCATTTGATTTCTTTGAAAAAGGTGCAACTGTAAACATTGTTTCCTATTGCGAAGTCCTTAGGAAAAGTTCATGTTATCTACTGAAAGACCATGTGTATATAAAGAAAATGTTGCAACTATAAACAGCGCTTCCTATTGCCAACTCTTTAAGCAAATTTCACCTTATTTATTGAAAACCCTCGTATATATAAAGAAAATGGTGCAACTGTAAACAGTGCTTGCCAACTCCTTAGGGCAAATCCCGCCTTGTTTATTGAAATACCCTCGTATTTAACTCACAGAAAGTTTAGTTCAGTTTTGTTTAGGAAACACGATTTTTATTTGTAAAGATTTTTTTACTATGATTGATTTGTCTGGTACAGAGACAAGTAGAGCTTAGAATACGCTGACTGTGTCCTCTGCAGAGGAGTAAGACGTCCTCCAAAAGGAGTGTGTTTTGGGTATATCACTAAACTGCATCTTATGGTAAGGTTCAAGTTCTGGAGCTCTGGGGAATGTTGAGTTACCTCTTCATTGCCATTACCTCCAGATCAACCTTGACCGTGAGTGGTAGTACCTGTTAGGACACCATCTACGGGTTAAAGTTTTAAAAAATGACCCGTCCCTTTCTTAACATTCTGCATATCACTCTTTTCCTCTCTATTTATCTCTTGATTACTCCACGTTAAATGTGTTAGTTTATCTATACGAGTAAAAGGGAGATGGGAGAGTGAATAAGAAAGACACTTTTAAAAACTCGCCAGCCCGTAATAAAAATTCATGATCCATTTCAATTTAAATTAGGTCAAACTAGATATACCCGATTCGTCGAAAAATCCGTGTTTTTTTAATAGAATTTTGATCCCCCCGTTTGAAAAGAAATTACCAAAAATCAGGGAATTATCCGATTTTAATGAAATTTTCAGTGTTGATTTAGCAATGAATGAATTTTATAATGCATCAGTTATTTTATTTCAAAACTTTCTGATTTTTTTTCAGGTCACTTAATTCTGACCCCCCCTTGTTTTGGAGGCGCAAAATATCAGTGTGGCATATATGTGATTGATACTATTTTCTGCATAAATAAAGACAAAAGACCGAAGGTGTGAATAGAAGAAAAAAAAAATCTTTTTAAAGAATCTACTTGGGTAGTAAATAAATACCGAAAATCGGAAAATAAAAAAATAATTTTTGGAATATTTTTTGTATTATTCGGACTATTGTCCTCATCTTTATTGTTATCTGTACAACTTTCGGCCGATGTGCCCTCCGGCCTTCTTCTGGTATTTCTTGTCGGACTCGGAAACCATCTTAGACTCGGGAACCTTCTTGTTGTAATCGGAAGCCAGCACGAAACTTTGAACCTAACCTTTTATTCAGTCCACAGGGGTATCTTGTTCTCATTCCGCTAACCATAGCTGGGGTACAGGTGTTAAGCTGGGCTAATTATTATTCTATGCTACTGCTGCCCCTAACCAGGATTGAACCTGCAGTCTGTCACTTAGAACTGTCTTAATCTAACTCCTCTATCCACTAGGCTGTGTCCAATTAGACAATCCAGGGTGATTTTTTTCAATTGCGAATGTTACAATTTATTTTGTAAAAACGGATTTTAAGTAGCGTCTTTGCGGGTATCTTGAACGAAATTGACCGAAAAAATCGTTTTGAATGTATTAAAAATAAATTACACGTGTAATATTATTTTTCTTTTATTACTTTGCGAGGATGCTGGATATTGCGCAGAAGACCTCCCTGGGACAAGAGAGTTGGCGAGAGATTATCATGGATATCCATGCTGATGGCGCGACATGATGATGATGATGATGATTAAGTCGAGATCTTTTTTTCCCTTTGCAATTAAAAGAGGCACTTTCAGCTCCTATTTGTCTATTTCTAGTTTATGCCGTTCTTAGCTGGTGCACAAGTGCCGGGTGGGTGAGGCCTAATAACAGCTTAGTTCCAGGGGGGCGACTTTCTACATTGTCTAAAAGAGGTATGTATTTACCTAACCCCTCCGCACGAAGAAGATGTGACACAGTTTCGTCCAGGAATTGAACTCGCGTTGACGAGTCCATTTCCTACGACTCTAACCATTAGACCAAGCGCCTGCTGTATTTAAGTGTTCACTCATCTAAGTACTGTGCAGGCTCATCGCTGCTTAACTTCTTTCTTTTACTAGTGGTGGGTGAGACCTAATAACAGCTTGGCTCCAGGGGGCGACTTTCTACGTTGTCTAAAATGGGTATGTATTTACCTAACCCCTCCACACGAGCCAGATGTGACACAAGGTTTATCTTTAAGCGGAATATAACTGGTCTGAATTCAGAGGTTTTCCTTCTCTTAGACTGGTAGTCTAGTTTAAACCGACCCTGTGCCACATTCCAGCTTCATGGGGGTTTGGATTAATAGCACCTGAACAAGGGTTGTTTATTAACTAATTTATGAGTTATTTGTTTCTGGGTGACTGAAACCACGTACAAGTGGTGGTGCGTGGGAGAGGAGGCTATATCTGTTTGTCACTTGCTTATCTGAATAATGTGCTGTGATCTTAACTGCCTACATTCGTTATCTGTATTAGATAACAAAGCAGAAGAATAAAATAATCGTGTGTCTTTGTCTCGTATCAACAGGGTTCAAAGTAGGATATTTGATAGGATCTTTATTTCTTTTAATTAATTCGGCTTGTCTGGTACATGGACCTTCAGATTACTTACAGTACCGGGAGAGTTACCGTGGATCAATGGCTAACGTGCTGGACAGCGACAACGTAGTAAAGCGAGTTCGAAATCCAGTCGCGCCATTGCGTTAACTTTCGAACTAATTCCCTTGGGAAAGGTACGACACTTCATAACCTCCAGATATGGGTTAAATAGTACCTCTACTGTTTAATGGCTTTGTTATTAAATAGCACACAAATATTGTGTTGTAATTAGAGTTTCAGAGTTAACAGAGAAACGGTAAAAAGAATCACAACGAGTATTAAGGACAGAGAAAAAGGTTTACTAAGCAAAGATATTAATTAACAAGTCTCGAGAGATCTCGTTGTTTTTTTTTCTCTACCAGGAAAAAAGAAGTTAGGGTTATGGTTAGGATTAGTTCAATGGGAAAATAATGGGTAGATCACATATTGGAATGTAAACAACTCTGTAGATCACTTATTGGATTAGAAACCATTCTGTAGATCACATATTGGAATAGCACCTTTTTTTTTTTTTTTTTTTTTTTTTTTTCGTTAATTCATTTTTAAAAAAGTGGCTGTCTCTCACTAAAAAAAAAACCCTGAGCTTTTACGTGCCTGCGCTGCTGACTGGTACAAAACTTCTTGAGTGGCGGAATGGTTTCGTGTCAGACGTGTTATTTTCATTATTACCGCTGTGTTATTGAGTTTTACGAGAATAACGAGAAAAGTGTCGACTTTCTTTGGGTTTTGAACGAATCTGACCTTTAAAAATAGTCGTAAATTATTCGTTTTCTGTTGATCCCCCAACCGAGAAATCGGCTGGCCACGTCGGTCTCTAGCACTTATATGATTGTCCCAAGTCTATTGCCCTTATGGCAAGCCCCAACCCTTTTTGTCATATATGTACTAGAAGGCCGTGACTGAGGGTCTTAATGTCCTGGGTATGACGTTAAACCGTATCTTGAGGTGAAGTTCCAATTTCGGAGCTGTGGGGTAATGTGGAGTACACCTTCATCGCTATTACTCCCAGGTTCACTCTGACCCGGAGTGGTAGTACCTGTTAGGGTCCTATCTATGGATTAAATAGATAAAAAAGATAAGTTCTACAAAAGTACACATGCAAAGCAAAACTGATTTCTGGCTGTTGTTTCACACTCTAATAATTTGTTGAAAAACAAACCATTTAACTACAAAATATTCCCATAGGCAGTTCCTACCCCCTTGTCTGAAAGGGACAGGCTGGGTTTATTACCCAGAGCCTGAAGCGCCTTAAAAGAGGAATACCAAGAGGATACACGCAGTTTTTAAACTCTAGCCACGCATGAGCTTCGGTTTGTGCGTGGTTCCACACTATAATGATCCTTGTGTTCGACTGAAGTGGTGGGATGTCAGTAAATATTTACAAACCATATATGAAAAAAAAATTGGCATTAAATAACCCGTAGAGTTGAAATGCCATTAAATAAAACCAAACAAACAACATTTAAATCGAACTTAATGGACCTAGATATCACCATCGTATGTGACCCCGTCGAAAGAAAAAAAACCCAAAAAACAAAATCAGGGAATTAACCGAATTTAATGAAATTTTCAGTGTTGATATATTAATGAATAAATGATATAATGCACCAGTTATTCTATTTAAAAAAAACTTTTACATTTTCAGGACAGTTAACTTTGAACTACGTATCTTTGAGAATCTGTGTTACGCCTCAAAGATTCGTGGTTCAAAGTTAACTGACCTGAAAAAAATGTAAAAAAATTGAAAGTAAAATAACAGGAGCTTTATGTCTTTTATTCATTAATGTATCAACAGTGAAAATTTCATTAAATTCGGTTAGTTCCCTGATTTCTTTGGTATTCTTTTTCTTTCGGTGGGGTGACATACGATGGTGGAATTTAGGTCTGTTAAGTTCGATTTGACCGAAACATGTGCGGTGACTCATCACTCTTCTGAGTTTTAGAAATGGACCTACTCCACCGGATGCAGTTTAAGTGTCTAATTATTCTCCTTCCGGTTTCGACCGGAGGGTCCGGTGGCTTCAGCCCTGGACCGCGTAAGCTAACATCGTTGATCCCAGGGGGCCATCTCCCCAAGCAACACCTGTCCCCTCGATTTAAAGGGGCAGGGCTGGGTTTATTGCCCGGTGCCCGAGGCGTCCCCTTGAAGGGATGCCGACGGGATCCACGCATTTTTTGCACTATGAGCTTCGGTTCGTGGGTGGTCCCACATTAATAGGTCCTTGGGGTACGTGGTATATGTTCAGTTTAAGTGTCTTACCAGACATCGGCTAGCCAGCGAGACTGGACAGACCGTGAGAAAATATTGTCATACATTACTCGATGCATGAGGAGTGTGCTAACGGAGCTAAGCTGCTTTGGTACAAATGCAGAATAGCGCGCAAGAGGTAATATCATTAGAATTTCATTTTACGTATAAATTGCATTAGATTACGGAAATTCTCGAAGTAGTCTAACCCTAACCATAAATCTAACCCTAACGTCTCAAAGGTTTCGGGTATTTCCCTGGAATGTAATGCTTTTTATTTCTCTGAATTTTTTTAACCCAGTCCTGATTAGCGGAGTGAGAACAGTATACCCCCGTGGATTGAATAAAGGGTTGGGTTCAATTTTTCCGTGAATTTTTCCAATTACAACAAGAAGGTTCCCGAGTTCGAAGAGAAGGCTCCGAAGTGCGAGGAGGGTGTTCCCAAGTTCGAGAAGGTTCCCGAGTCCGACAAGAAATACCTGAAGAAGGCCGGAGGGCACATAACAATAAAGACGAGGACAACAGTCCGAATAATCTAAATAATACATAATGCTTTTTATACGTTATATAATGATATTATCTCTTGCGCGCTATTCTGCTTTAGTACCGCTGTTTTTTTTTCGGGAGGGGGGCACATACTTGTATGGGGGTGGGTATGCGTTTTTAAAAGAAACCAAATACGACCTTGTATCGAATCCTGTCTATAGTGGGATGGGTGGGAGTCAAACTCGATGAGTTAGCTTGTTGATTGTGTCTTCTGACTCATCATCCGATAGCCAAGAGCCATTGCTAAGAAGAAGACTAAGTGATATTGCAAAGCGAGATGTTCGCAGTGGTGCTTGTTCGCTGATCTGAACGTGTTCGTTTTTGTTTTGTTTTTCTTCTGAGTTGACTTGTTTAGTGCGTCCACTTTGCGTAGGCAAATAATTGCCTGGAGCAGCTGCGGTTGCGAACCAAATAAATTGACACCAAAACACTAATTACCAACTTGAGAAAACCAGTGCACATCTTTGCTACTTACCTATCATCATCATCATCATCATCATCATCATCATCATTATCAACTTGCAATACTTCACTTTGGTCCTTACTTAGGCTAGACGGGCGGTCGGAGAGGCCCCTTCCGATCAATCGGCTGGTCACGTCAAGCTCTAGCACCTATACGATTGTCCCAACCCTATTGCCCTTATGGCAAGCCCCAACCCTTTTTTTATCGTATGGATGCTAGAAGGCGGTGGCTGAGGGTCTACATGTCCTGGAAATGACGTTAAACTCTATCTGATGGTGAGGTTCCAGTTTTGAAAAGTTTGGGAAATGTGGAGCACCCCTTCATCACCATTGCTCCCTGATCCACTCTGACCCGGAGTGGTATTACCTGTTAGGGTCTCATCTATGTGTTAAATAGAAAAACATGAGTTTATAAACAAAATTGAGTATCCATTTAATGATTACTTAAAAAAAACTTTATCGGCATTAAATGACCCACTGAGGTTGATATGCCGTAAAACAAACCAAACCAAACCAATTATCATCATCATCATCATCATCATCATATGCTTTATGGCATATCAACCTTTTTGAAGCCATTTGATGTCGAATCAAGTCAATTTGATAAACAAAGAACTCTGGTTGCTTACAGTATCCGGTGTGGTCACCCAATTGAATATTTAACAGGCTCATCGTTGCTTAACGGTCGTTGTTCTCTCGCGAGAACCGTTGCTTTCTGTATGACTTAACCGTAATGAAGGGGGATGGGGGGGAAGGGGCATTGATTTGATTCCAGTTGAACAGAGAACGTCCTGCCGATAGTGGGATAAACTTGCAAATCGTCGTCAAAATTAAAACGGAAAATTTTGACGACGATTTGCAATACATCAAACTAAATTTTGAAAATCCGATTCAAAATAATTGATTTTTATTTTATTTTATTTTTTTTGGTAAGTCAGGTTAGTAATTGTTTTATATCATTTATTTAACGAATCTTGAAATATTTTCTAAACTGCACATAAATATTTTAGCTTAGAAAATATTTCAAGATTCGTTAAATAAATCAAACAAAACAATTACTAACCTGTCTTAAAGAAAAGTCAAGTATTTTGAATCGGATTTTCAAAATTTAGTTTGATGTGTTGCAAATCGTCGTCAAAATTTTCCGTTTTAATTTTGACGTCGATTTGCAAGTTTAGTCCAGATAGTGATAGCTGTTTGTTCAGTTTTTTTTTTTTTTTTTTTCATTTTTTTTTTTTAAAATTTCAATCTCCGAATTCAAACTTGTTAAAACTTCGCGAAAGAAATTGACCCTGTATCATATCCTGCCCATGTAGAGGTATTAGTAAATATGTATTCACGTATAATTACGGTACTCTGATCTATCGTTGTTTTAGCCCCTAACTACTGAGCTCTAACCGCAAGTGTTTATTGTTATTTCCTTTCTTATTAGGCATACACCTTTTAAGGATTTGATTCTCTTGCAATTTCGGGGTTCTTAACCCAGCTGTTAAATTAATTACTGTTTGAAACATCACAGGATGTACGACTTAACATTATTTGTTAGAAATATTATTTGTCTGCGTAAAAGTGTTGATATCATCACGAGTGGGCGATTGAAGGGACAAGTGGTCTGTTTTGAAAAAGAAAAGAAAATCCACTCCTCTTGAATGACATAATTATCTGTCATTCATTTTACCGACCATACAATATCTGTTTTGGGCG
>CM042157.1:64894763-64902263 GCA_023376005.1 Doryteuthis pealeii
TTGACGATATAATATATATACATATATATATATATATGTGTGTGTGTATGTATTAGCAGGACCTGTGGATATACCACAGTATGATAATTTAATTATTACAACGTTTGGTATGTTTACTTAAGAACTATTGCTAAATAGCTCAAAGGGTCTGTTTAGGTCAGTCGGTAGAGCATCCGGCTAGGAATCACAAGGTTCCTGGTTCGATATCGGCCCTCGCCAGCTCAGCGTATGAGTAGCACAGGGATCTGTGCTGTAAAGTGAGGAGACTCATTGCTTTATGTTGGCGGTGAAAGCTAATTTAAGTCGCCCCTAGAGAGCTCTACCGGATTTGGGGAGCATATAATAAGTCATTCGCAGACACCGTGTTTCGACGTTTCACGTCTCTTCAGTGTGTGTGCACGTCCGTGTTTGTTTATACGGTATTCTAACTTAAATACATATGCTTTATCAGTGATATTCGTCATACATCAGCCAGCTGATAGATTTGCCTTAAAACATGGTATTATTGTGTTTAAAATCCTGTGATTTGTGTTATATATCATTACTAGAAGCGGTTACCCAGCGTTGCCTGGGTAGAGGAGAAAAAAAAAAAAAAAAAAAAACAGAGAAAAAACATTGAAACGCCGAAAATGGCCGAGTAGAATTTTAACGTTATTTTATAATGCTATTCAAGTTTTAAATGTATTCGATAATATCAATCAAATCTTCATTATTTTTGCTCGAAAACCAAGCCCTGATGATATTTAATGTGTATATATATATTTACTTTGTCGTTAATTGTTTTATGTTCGAAGTTTCCTCTGGGCATACAGATTCACACAACTGCCCTTTATATATGTATAGATGAAATAAAGGTTTACATAGTATGTGGTGTGAATAATTTGTATACCGGTTTTAACAAAACCGTGTTTAATAAATAATTACTTGGTGTTATTGATTTCTAACATTATTGTTTTATTCTCAAACGTATTAAAAACAATCCTATATATAAATTTATATTGAAATCAATTAGAATAAAGTAAGAAATAAGTGTAATCTATTTTATCTGATAGCCGACAATTTTGGGGAGAATATGTGCTTAATTGAAGTCATACCTAATTTGAAAATGAATTAGTTGATAATTAATGAATTAGGCGAATATATCTGTTCAAATGTGAGGCGTAAACAAATCGAGAAAAAGTCAATCTCTGTAGTCCGAAATGTACATACAGAGATTGACTTTTTCTCGATTTGTTTACGCCTCACATTTGAACAGATATATTCGCCTAATTCATTAATTATCAACTAATTCATTTTCAAATTAGGTATGACTTCAATTAAGCACATATTCTCCCCCCCCAATATATATTTTCTTACTATTTGTCTTTTTTTCAGTATATATATATATATATATATATATATATATATATACACACACACACACACATCTATAGGCAAAACGTAGATCAGTCTGGGTTACTAAAACCCTGGTTTGGCCAGGAGAAGGGAAACTCTGAACTCAAACCAGTTGTATTTCATTAATAAAAGATACTTTGTGTTACATTCTGCTCATGATAGAGGGGTTGGGTAAATACATATAAATTATTTATATCAGAAAGGATTACTTGATATCATATGACTGTATGCAAATTATTTGTATTATATAGGAATACTTGAAATCATATAACTGTGTGCAAACAAATTATTATTATTATTATTAATTTATTTTGTTCACCCTTTTTCAGTTTTCACATCAGCGTCAGCAGATGGTATTTCAGTGGAGTCTGAGTGACAGCAAGTCTCCTCAGGTCTCCAGGACTATTCTGAGTATTCTGGCAGATTGCAGCAGTGCAGTATTCTGGATGGTCTCAATTATTATTATTATTATTATTATTATTGACAAATAAAGTCTGATAAAAAATGATTATGATGAAACATTGAAAATATACTAAACTGCGTCTGGTGGTGAGGTTCCAGTTCTGTAGGTCCCCACGAGGAGGTGCTCATGGTGTATTGGTTATTGTTGTATCAACACCTGTAAATTATTCTCTTTATTCAAATTTAGTTTCTCTTTCTTTCCTCCTTTTAGCTGTAAGAATCATCGTAGCAATCAATACTGGTCGAAAAACTGGTATAATCCACAGATTAATCTCCTTGTGATTATATGATGTGGTTTTTCCCATTCCAGTCGGCAAATCTTATTTGTCATGTGACCTGCAGTGACACCTTCTTCTCTAGCCAGTAACTTGGTTAAATCATCACTGGACAGGTTAGGGACTGTCAACTAGCTAGATATTTGCTTTCGGGCAGATTATTTCTTCCTTATATCAGTTGAAATGTCCAATGTCCTAGGCCCTTGCTTAAATTTGTGTAACTATGTGCAATCACATCAAGCCCTAGTAGCTATATGATTGTCCCAACTTTGTTGTCCTTATGGCAAGCCCCAATACTTTGGAGACTGTCAACTATCTAGATAGTTGACATATGGACATTTTCCCCTTATATCAGTTGAAATGTCCAATGTCTTAGGCCCTTGCTTAAAATTGTGTAACTATGTGCAATCACATCAAGCCCTAGCAGCTATATGATTGTCCGAACTTTATTGTCCTTATAGCAACCTCCAACCCTTTTATCATATATATGCTAGAAGGTAGTGGCTGAGGGTTTTCATGTTCTGGGAATGACGTTAAACTCTATCTGATGGTGAAGTTCCAGGAAGAAGAAAGAATAAGATTTGTACATCATATAATATGCATCTTGTAATTGTAGCTCCTGATAAAGGCAACCTTTTCTCAATCCTTTCAATGTTATATTCTCAAAAATTATGAAATAGTTATTATTTCATCTTAATTAGCATCTTATTTATAAACGAAGTGTAGCTGAAATAGATTTTCTGCAAAACTGCCAATATTATTAGTGTATCTAAAATACTGAAATATATGTTATATATTTGGTTTGGTTTGTTTTGTTTTACGGCATATCAACCTCAGTGGGTCATTTAATGCTGATAAAGTTTTGAAATAAATCAATTCTTAATGGATAATACGATTTTTTTATAAATACATTTTTCTATTTAACCCATAGATGGGACCCTAACAGGTATTACCACACCGGGTCAGAGTGGACCAGGGAGCAATGGTGATGAATGGGGTGCTCCACATTCCCCAAACCACCAAAACTGGAACCTCACCATCAGATAGAGTTTAACGTCATTCCCAGGACATGTAGACCCGCAGCCACCGCCTTCTAGCACCCATATGATAAAAAGGGGTTGGGGCTTGCCATAAGGGCATATGTTATATATATCTAAGAAATAGTACCTATTAGTACTTATTAGAGAGTACACTTGGATTCATACATTTACCAAGGGTATTAGAGCTATGTGAAATTCAAACAGCCTTGTCCAGGATTTGAACACGTGTCCCACGACTCTAACCATTATGCCACGCGCCTCCATAATCATTATCACACAGATTTTGGATCTTTGGTTTCAGTTTCTTTGATAGCATATCAATCTTCGTGGGTTATGTAATGCCAAAGCCATCCTTGTGAAGAACAGCAGTGGTACAATTTAACTTATATAAGTTGTGGAAGATGAGGGGATTCATACCTTTCCCAAGGGTATTAGCCCGAAAGTGAATATAATAGCATGACAGGAGTTCAAACAGTTTTCCTACGATGTTGCAAGTCCAGCATGTCACCCACAATGTCATGGGGACTCCTCACCCGTGGAATTTTTGGAGCTAAAAGCATTTATCAGAAAATGCTGACCTTGTTCTTGTACAAGTTTTAATCCCTCTGTTATGACGATTGATGAATCCTGAAGATAAGAATTTCTTTCTGCTGTGTTTATTAGGAACAAAAGAATTTGCCCAAAATTAAGAGCTTGTCATGTACCTCAGTCGGTAGAGCGTTCGGCTAGGAACCACAAGGTCCCTGGTTCGATACCGATTTTAGGCCACCCTGACGACTTTACTTATCTATATGTGTATATTCAAGTATATGTTTATTTGTATATGTGCATATATGTGTATATTCAAGTATATGTTTATTTGTATATGTGCATATATGTGTATATTTATATATGTGCATATATGTGTATATTCATATATATGTGCATATTTATATATGTGCATATATGTGCATATTTATATATGTGCATATATGTGCATATTCATATATGTGCATATTTATATATGTGCATATATGTGCATATTTATGTGCATATATATATATATGTGCATATATATATGTGCATATATATATGTGTATATTCATATATATGTGCATATATGTGTATGTGTATATTCATATATATGTGCATATTTATATATGTGCACATATGTGCATGTATGTGCACATATGTGCATATTTATATATGTGTGCATATTATATGTGCATATGTGTTATTCATATATGTGCATTTATATATGTGCACATATGTGTATATTCATATGTGCATTTATATGTGCATATGTGTATATTCATATCATTTATATGTGCACATATGTGTATATTATATATATGTATATATGTGCATATATATGTATTTATATATGTGCACATATACATGAATATACACATATGTGCACATATGTGTATATTCATATATATGTTTATTTATATATGTGCATATATATATATGTTTATTTATATATGTGCACATATGTGTATATTCATATATATTTATATATGTGCATATATGTATATATCTATATATATGTGCATATATGTATATATCTATATATATGTGCATATATGTATATATATATATGTGCATATATGTGCATATATATATGTGCATATATGTGTATATATATATATATATGTGCATATATGTGTATATTCATATATATCTATATATATGTGCATATATGTGTATATTTATTATATATGTGCATATATGTGTATATTCACATATATATGTATATTTATTTAGGATGTAAACCCGCCCAACGGGGAGGGGGTCCAGTGGCTTCGGCCCTGGATCTTTACAAGTAAATTGCGTCGATCCCAGGGGGATATCCCCCCCCCAGGCAATACCTGCCCCCTTGACTTAAAGGGGCAGGGCTGGGTTTATTGCCCAGCGCCTGAGGCGCCCCCTTGAGGGGGAATGCCGAAGGGATCGATGCAATTTTTGTTATTTCCTCGTTTTAACGTGGGCCCACCCACAAGCTGAAGCTCATGGGTGGGCCCACGTTAAAACGAGGCTTGTGCCCAGCCCATACAAGTGGGGTATGAGGCAAATACGTGTATATTTATTTAAGAAACATGACAACTAGACGTAGTAAAATTAATTGAAAAACAAGTAAGACTCAATCTCTGTATCTGTCTCTCTATATACTAGCAAATATATGCACCCTCCGGGTGCAAGTATTTAAGTTTTAATATAATAAAATATCATGTTAAATTAAAAGGCTAATGAAACTGAATAAGAATTCAGATAAAATATTTGGACAGAGGGGTATAATCGGAAAATAGAACAACTTTGAAACTAACTGTTCCACCATTTTCCCTTACTCCGTCTTTCAGTGGTAAATTTCCTAATTTACTATTTAGTTAAAATAGGAAGAAAAGAATAAATTACAGTTATTTCTTTATGTTAATAGATTTCTGTTAAGATTTATCCCCGAGATTTTTGCTCATATTTATTAAGATAAAACCAAACAATTAGAAATCAATAATACTAAGCATATATTTATTAAAATAATTTTTTTAAGATCAATATGCAAATTAGCCTTCCCATTCACACTGTAAACCGCTATTTCGTTGTATATGTAAATATAATTGCATGCTTAACAGTATTAATAATGTAAAACAATTTTATTAATAATTGAGGTTTAAATAAAAACAAATTCATGGTGAATGTGACGTCAATAACTAAGGAAATTGTGATTTGAGTAGTAATATAGTTTCGGTTACAGACAGACAAACATACAATCTCCATTATAATAAGATATCACCGAGTCTCCTCTCTCGATTATGTACCTGCTGATGGGATGTTTAACATAGGTAGAGTTCAAACGAAGACAATTTTTTTTTTCTTTTATTTAAATTTTTTCTTTTTAAATTCCTGGACACCTCAGTCGTTTGTTTAGATTAAGATAAAACTAATTGAAAATTTGGGTCACTGGGACACTTTGCTAAGCTTTTCGATATTTTAAGTCGTCTGTCGGGTTTCCAAGGATCATTTGATAGTTTGAAAAGTGTTCTGCTTATTTGTTACTACTTATTTATCGATCTGATATTAAAGAATTTAAATCTAATCCAAGTTGGATTATCATTTAATGCTGACGTTACTTTTATATACTAAACACCAAAGATGATATGTAATACAGTGGTTCTTAACCAAGGCGCACAAGGCTCCAAATAAAAACCAGACATATATATATATATATATATATATATATATGTGTCATCCACAGACACTTGTTTCAACTTATCAAGTCTCTTCAGTGGGCTAGACATTTGTAAGCTACCTACAGTCGGAATTGAAATCCGATCGGTTCAGTGTCAGTCCGTCACCTTAACCATCAGTCTGTCATCACCTACAGAATGCGAAGGGGGTTTTAACTTTTAATAAACACATCACTTTGTATGTAAAGGCCGTCATAGAGTGCTCCATCCCTTATGTATAGAAGAGCGTTGCGTTTAATTTGCCACACCTACCATCAGCTCCCCACTTTACCACACATACAGATTAACCAATGTGTGCTACTCATACACTCAGTTGGCAGGGACTGGTATCGAATTAAAAACCTTTCGATTCCAAGGCTGGTACACTACCGACTAAGCTAAACCGGACCATATATATATATATATATACTAGCAAATATATGCACCCTCCGGGTGCAAGTATTTAAGTTTTAATGTAATAAAATATTGTATTAAATTAGAAAGGCTAATGAAACTAAATAAGAATACAGATAAAAAGATTTGAAACAGAGGGAGTATAATAAAAAATGGAACAACTGAAACTTACTCTTCCATCACTCTCGTCTTTCATTGTTATTTTTTCTAATTTAAGTATTTAGTTAAAAGAGGAAGTAAAGAATAAAATGACAGTTATTTTTTCTTGTTAATGGATTTCATTAAGATTCATTGAAGAGATTTTTGCTTATATTCATTAAAATAAAACCAAACAGAAATCAATAATACTAAGCACATATTTATTAAAATCACATTTTTAACATCAATATGCAAATTAACCTTCCCGTTCACACTGTAAACCGCTATTTTGTTGTATATATAAATACAATTGCATATTATTAGTATGTAGATATGGTTAACAGTATCAATAATGTAAAACGATTTTATTGATAATTGAGGTTTAAATAAAAAGTAGAATAATGGAGAATGTGATGTTAATAACTGAGGGAATTGTTACTTGAGTAGTGATATAGTTTCGGTTACAGACAGAAAAACACACAATCTCCATTATAATAATAATAAATATATATATATATATATATATATATATATAGTTATATATATATATAACTGCGAAACTGTTTTCAACGG
>CM042157.1:64907263-64959763 GCA_023376005.1 Doryteuthis pealeii
CAAAATAAACATTGGTCTCTTGGTTTTGAGACATTTGTCTCGGTTGGATATCAAATATCTTCCTATCACTCCTTTTTTATTTAATTATTCGTTCCTTAGTCATATTCACTCATGTATACACACATGATTCACTATATCCCCTCCAAACACACAGACACTCATGTGTCAATAATCTTACATACTATATTTTCATATAACTAATTATTACACCTATATATATATATATATATATATATATATATATACTTGCATACCTCCAAATGCATTCTGCACTTGATGCAATGCGTAGTATCATATACCTCCCTTTGCCATTTTTGTCATTTATTCCATAAATTACAATAAAAAAATAACAAGAAAAACACAATAAAGAAAAAAAATTACACAATGACACAATGTATCTCTCCCTGATGCGCAACCGCCCGCACGGAGTGGCCTATCGGGTGCCAGAGTACTCACCCCCAGATCTTTCTCCCAGCCCGGTTGCTTTACTTGGTCGTTTCTTTCCATTCCTTTCTGTGGTTATACCTTTCCATTCCGTGCCTGTGTTCATTCCTATTCCATACTTGTGGTCGTTCCTTTCCATCCTGTTCCTTCTCAGTTCCTTTCCTTTTTGGCCGGATACGCGCACTCACGGCCCTGCGTCCCATCTTTGTTTTCTACCCCTAGGATCTTCGGGTTTGGACCCGGGGACCCAGCAGGACATCCGCGGGGGCAGAGGCGACACCGAAGAGAGAACAATGCAAACAAATCACAACAAAAAGAACATGCTTTCATACTATGTTGGTAATCAGGGGTCAGACCCTCTCATCATACCAACAACAACAAACAAAAAAATCCAGCAACAATGGCCTACAATGCTTTGGGTGATTTTTATCTGCACCCCTTTCCATCATCACACACACAAAAAAAAAAAACAACATATATCTTCTGCCAACTTGGTTCTTCGACCCTGCTTCCTGAAGGCAATCTTTTGGGGAAACTTCTTACTTATAATCAAACCAGGAGGGCATTTTCTTAGCTCACCTCCAATGTCATCCCACCCCCACTGAAACACAGGGATTTTAAACACCCTCTTTCATCGCTCAGGAGGACTTTTCCGATTCACCTCCACGAATTCGCCCCACCCCCACTTAAACGACTCAGAAGTATTACATAACCCAATTTCTTACGACGTGGTGACATCATAATTCACGCAGTTGTTTAGGTGTCGTACCAGAATTATTGACTGGGAAGCAGTGTCGGGTCTACCCTGTGGCCGGGGTCTCTATGGCCCCCTGTTCAATAACATCACAATTAAAAATATACCAACAATCCAAACAAACTTCTGTCTCTTGATTCTGGGCCTTCATGCCCCATTTTGCAACCAAGAGAAAAAAAAAACAAAAAAAAAAAAAAAACACAAAAACAAATACAGCACAGTTCAATGGCCAAAGTTGCCCTGGGAGGGTGGGTTTTACCCCACCCATGACACACAATAATGTTCACCCTAATGGGACAGTACAAAAAGTTCATATCCATTTTTTTTTCATATACTTTCTTTTTTTTTTTTCATCTTTTAAAAAAATATATTTATATATATATGCACACACGCCTGGTCGCAACATACACAAAAAAGTTCAATTCTCCATTTTTTTTTTTTGTTTATAATTTTTCTTTCTTTTTTTTTTTTTTTTTTTTTTTTTTTTAATATATTTATATATATGCACACACGCCTGGTCGCAACACACACATAAAAGTTCCATTCTCCATTTTTTTTCTTTTTTTTATACTTTTCTTCCTTTCTTTTTTTTTTTTTTTTTTTAAAAAAAAAATATATATATTTATATATATGCGCACACGCCTGGTCGCAACACACACAAAAACAAAGTTCCATTCTCAAATTCAAATCGAATAGGAGAAGAAAAATAAAATAAAAATTCTACAGTTAGTTGCTGTTATATATTAAAAAAATAATAATCGTTCCTTAATTAAACTGTACATCAAATATTTCCAAAGTTACTTCACCATATATACTTCTGTGGGACAACTACAAAAATAAACAAACAAAACAATCACTTAGAATAAAATAAATCCTTTTTCTCTCCTTAACAAAACAAAAACAAAATTCTAACCAACTATATGAAAACCGGTAAAAGAATTCCATCAAATTGACTGTACAAGACAAAAACACAATCAATCAACAGGTGTGTGGGAGAGAAGGTCTCTCTCTCTCTCTCTCTCTCTCTCTCTCTCTCTCTCTCTATCTATCTATCTATCTATCTATCTTGGGACCTCTTCTTTTTCTTTTTTTTTTTTTTTTTTTTTTAACTTCCAATTTAAAAATAAAAATGAATTAAAAATTTCTGTAATTGTTCTCGAAAAAAAAAAAATTCTTTAAACAATCTAATGCTTACTCAAAATAAAAAAGACAAATAAACAAACAAAAACGAACAACCACCGAACCAACTTTTCTTTACTTCTCCCTTCTCTCGCTCTCTATATTCAATTTTTAAAAAAGATAAATAAAATAAAACCTTAGTAATGTTCTTGAGAACATTTTTTTTTTTTAAAATCACTAACAATCCCACCTCAACAATCAAGCACGTGCACCCAATCATACTCTAAATAAAAAATAAACAATTTGATAGATAAACAAAAGTAACAAACTTCCTTTCTTTTTTTTTTTTTTCTTGTTTCTTTTTTTCTTTCTTTCTTTCTTTCTTTGTCCCTATCAGATATCTTTCTTTCTCTCTTCCCTAACCTTCTTTTTCTTGGGTAAAAATAAAATTTAAAAAATAAATAGGAATACTTAGGTAGGTCTTTTGACAAAATATAAAAATCCGAACGTGCAACATAAGTTCCAAATCTATTTCTTCTAGACCAGATATACGCTTAAACCCTACGCTTGTGATAACTTGACCTATGAAATCGACCGTTACCAAAAAAATTAACTATTCAACTACGACAATTTCCTACATTATTAAAATAAAACACAAAACAAAACACAAACAATAAGAAATGATTTACAAATTAATCTGTTCTCAAAAGGCGAATTATTTAAAAAAAAAAAAAAAAAAACAATCAAACAAAAAAAAAACAATTTTTGAGCTTCTACATACATACTATTTTTGCGTGTGTGTGTGTGTGCGCGCGTCCTTTTGGTTCTTTCTTTCTTTCTTTCCTTTTTCTCAGTCTTTCATTTGGCTTCTCTTTTAGATTCTTTCTTTCTATTTTTTTTTTTTTAAACAAATTTTCTTCTCAGTCATTCTTCCTTTTTTTCATTTTTTTTTTTTTTTTTTTTTTTAAACGAATTTTCTTTTCAGTCTCTCTTTTTTTTTCATTTTAAACGAATATTTCTTTTCAGTCTTGCTTCTCTTTTTTTTTTTTTTTCTTTTTCTTTCATTTTTTTCCTTTTTTTTTTCTTTTTTTTTTTTTTCACTTTCTCTTCTCTTTACTTTTAAACTTTTTTTTTTTCAACTCTGATTTTCTTTCGTCGCTCTACCCGTCTGTCTGTCTCTCTCTCCTTCTCTCTTTCTCTCTTTCGTTCTTTCTTTCTTTCTTGTGTTCCCATGGCAATTCTATCGAAGGGTCGTCCTGGTCACGGCAACCATTTGTAAAACCCCCCTCGTGGGGATGAACACCTGCAGCCCTTTTATGCACCTTACTTGCATTTTCCAACATTACTGCAATTCCTGCAACTCCTAGCTTTTCCCAACTCTACTGGCCATAATCGTCCCGTGATCGTCTGCTTACTTGACCCTAACTTAGGACCTCCACGTGTGCACGTAATACTGCCTCAGGGCTCATCCAGGGGGTTTACAATCAATTATCAAAAGAGAAGAAAGACAAGACAAGACAATTTCAGGTGAACATCAATCAAAATGGCAGAGAAGTATATGGTTCTTACATTGCTTCCTTCTTTCATTTCTATCTGCTAATCACACATTCTTCTCCGTACTGTCGAGATGAGAGGGGGCAAAATGCCCCCTCTTGTTCTTTTAAAGACTTCTGCTAATGTTGTAATCTCTGGTGGACAGCTAAACTGATCTTCCTTCTTCGGCGTCCAAAACTCAACTCTACGCTGGGGTCCAGACTAAACTACTCTCTCTTTTTTGCTGGGACTGTATATATATAAAATTCCACCCCCACCATCTCCTTTCTGACTAACCTTGACACTCAATTTCATCCCCAGATGTTTTGTTGGTTTGAAATACTATGACTAGAACAATAATAATAATACTTGGCACAACAGATAAACAAACGTCCACATTATCAATTAACAATGAATAATTAGGCCCAAAATAAACATTGGTCTCTTGGTTTTGAGACATTTGTCTCGGTTGGATATCAAATATCTTCCTATCACTCCTTTTTTATTTAATTATTCGTTCCTTAGTCATATTCACTCATGTATACACACATGATTCACTATATCCCCTCCAAACACACAGACACTCATGTGTCAATAATCTTACATACTATATTTTCATATAACTAATTATATATATATATATATATATATATATATATATATATATATATATACTTGCATACCTCCAAATGCATTCTGCACTTGATGCAATGCGTAGTATCATATAACAAACAACCGGATTTTGACGGTGTAAATAAAAAAAACATGTCCTTATGAATCAAGATCGCAAAAGGGGTGCATAAAGGTCATATGGTCCGACTAATCTGCAGAAAATAAGCTACCTCATTGATAATAACTTGCCAGTTCACAATTACTATCTCTTGAGCTTGCTGAAATTCTCATCAGTGGTGGAGGTTGACGGGCATCTAATTCTTTCAACCAGGGTTGTGGATTGAAATTTACTGCCTTACCCACTTTGTTTTTTTGGGGTGGGTGGGGTGGGGAATATATTTTTTTTAATGCAAAATGATTCCTAAAACGTGAAAGACAAGACAATGAAGACAATAGAAGTTTTGAAATAATATGAATTCTTTATATATATATATATTTTTTCTAATTTATTTTTCTTGAATAAAATTTCAGACCCTTCAGTGGTCGCTTAAAATCTACATTAATAATTCAGTTTCATTTCTTTTGTTCAATAAATAAGAATTGGTTGTGAGAAAAATTTAACAAAGGGTTAGGATTCTTTTTCTTGGCTAAATTGTATGTCTTTTCTTTCTTCTCTCTCTCTCTCTCCCTTCGTCCTCTGGTTTGATTCTTCTCTCCTCTCTCTCTTTCTCTCCCACTCTCTCTTTCCCTCTCTTTCTCTTTCTCTCTGCCTCTGGTTTTTCTCATCTCTCTCTTTCTCTCTCTTGGTTCCTCGCTTGGTTCACATCAAGCTCTAGCAACTATATGATTGCCCAACCCTATTGCCTTTATGGCAAGCACCAACTCTTTATATCATCTGGGTGCTAGAAGGTGGGCTTAAGGGTTCCTTTCTCTTTCATTCACTCACCTGTCCTTTGTTCCCCCCCCCTTTCTCTCTCTCTCTTCCTCTCTCTCTCTCTCTCTCCTCTTCTCTCTCTCTGCTTCTGGTTTACTCTTTCCCTTCTCTCTCTCTCTCACTCTTTCCCCCTCTGTTTGCCCCCTTTTCTTTCCTTCTTCCTCCCTGTTTTGTTTCTTTCCTCTCTCTCTCTCTCTCTGCTTCTGGTTTACTCTTTCCCTTCTCTCTCTTTCTCTCTTTCACTCTTTCCCCCTCTGTTTTGCCCCCTTTTCTTTCTCTCTTCCCTCCCTGTTTTGTTTTCTTTCTCTCTCTCTCTCTCTCTGCTTCTGGGTTTACTCTTTCCCTTCTCTCTCTTCTCTCTTCCCCTCTTGTTTGCCCCCTTTCTTTCTCTCTTTCCTCCCTTGTTTTGTTTCTTTCCCCCTCCCTCTCCTCTCTCTCTCTCGGTGCTTCTGGTTTACTCTTTCCATTCTCTCTCTCTCTCTCTCTCTCTCTCTCTCTCTCTCACTCTTTCCCCCTCTGTTTTGCCCCCTTTTCTTTCTCTCTTCCTCCCCTGTTTTGTTTCTTTCCTCTCTCTTTCATTCTCCCCTGCCATCCAGTTTACTTCCTTTTCTCTCTCTAGATCTCTTTGTTCCTTTCCTACCCCCTCTCTCTCACCTTTTGGTTGTTCCTTTCATCTCTTATCTTTCTATCATCACCCCCCTCTCTCTCTCATTTTCCTTTGCCTCCTCTTTTGCTTATTCTTTTCTTTTTCCATCTTTTTCTTTTCCCCTCCCATAGTCTCTCACCTTCATTTTTCATTCTCCTTTTTCATCTTTTAATGAAAATTTCTATCAACTTGCAAATACAATTCAAATTATTTTGCTCTTTTCTTTCTCTTTTTCTTTCTATCTTTCTTCTCTCTCTCTCTCTCTCTCTCTTCTTTTGTTCTCTCTCTTTCTCTCTTTTTCTCTCTCTCTTTCATACTCTCTCCATATCATGTATGTCACCCCCTCCCAATTGCAACTAATTTGCTTTGTTATTAATAACGTTTTGCAGCTCTACCTCTCTCTCTTTCTTTCCTTCTCTCTCTCTCTCTTCTTTCCTTCTCTCTCTCTCTCTCTTCTTTCCTTCTCTCTCTCTCTTTCTTTCCTTCTCTCTCTCTTCTCTCTTTCACTTCTCTCTCCATATCATGTATGCCACCCCTCCCAATTGCAACTAATTTGCTTTGTTATTAATAACGTTTTGCAGCTCTACCTCTCCTCTCTTTCCTTCTCTCTCTCCTCTCTTCTCTCTTCCTTCTCTCTCTCTCTCTCTTCTCTTTCCTTCTCTCTCTCTCTCTTTCTTTCCTTCTCTCTCTCTCTCTTCTCTTCTCTCTCTCTTCTTTCCTTCTCACTCTCTCACTCTCTCTCTCACTCTCTCACCATATCATGTATGCCACCCCCTCCCAATTGCAACTAATTTGCTATGTTATTAATAACGTTTTGCAACTCTACCTTTAAAATAATGATGGGTGTAGCAAAAATTAAGGGTCATTAACATAAATTGGCTTTTGAGGAGAGGGGAATAGTAGTTCGAAGCAGGGTTGAAGATGCTCTTAAGAATGCTATGAAGATGGGGTTCTCATGTTCTCCAATCATGCTTCAGACAATAGTAGGATGAGCATACTTAAAAAAAAATAATACCTCCACCCATTGTACCCACACATATACTTATACATTTATTTTACCTCTCAACTTTACATAGGAGTGTCTATAATTTCCTTTTTTTTTTTAACCATGTATCATTTTGTAACAGACACATGCACATATATATATATATATATATATATATATATAGACCAACCAATATTTTTTACTGGTAAGTCATTCCCTTTAAAGGTAATTTATGAGGAAGTGTGTCCTGGTCTCCTGCCTCAGAAATTGCTACCCGGTGACTATTAAAATAATGTCCCCAGCTATGTCGTCTCGGCGGTGTTAGTTGAAAGAAAACAACCAACTTAGGGCGTTAAATGTATTTTTGAGGGGGGGGCTTCTCTTTTTTGTCGTAATTCTTATTTATTTATCGTAATTTGTTCGTAATTCTTGTTCATTTATCGTAATTTGTTCGTAATTCTTGTTTATTTAATTTGAAGTTTAAATGGATATATAGTTTTGAAATAGACTGAGATAGATAGATAAACAAACAAAATAATATAGATAGATATGAACAAATGGAGACGACATAGCTGGGGATGTTATTTTAATAGTCACCGGGTAGCAATTTCTGAGGCAGGAGACCGGGACGCACTTCCTCATAAATTACCCCTTTAAATATAAATGACTTACCAGTAAAAAATATTGGGTTGGTCTCAATATTTGGTTGGTATATATATATTTACCAACCCCTCCACACGAGCAGGATGCAACACAAGGTCAATTTCTTAAGCAGAGTTTAACAGGTTTGAATTCAGAGTTTTCCTTCTCCTAGACTGGTTACCTAGCCATGGTTAAAGAGTCCAGTCTGCCCTGCTATTTATCCATAGCTGGAGGAAGAATTGGATTCATACCTTTCCCAAGGGTATTAGCGCCATGTGAAATTCAAACAGCTTCGTCCAGGAATTGAACTCACATTGACGAGTCCATTTCCAAATCTAACCATTAGACCACGCACCTCCTTATTTGGTTGGTATAAGCGTTACTCGGATAAGTCAGCGTTATAACAAATATAAAGTGCTTAATATATAAGTAGAGGGATTTTGTATTACACACTATAATACTATATATATATATATATATATTCGACTCCTAATTGTTGGGTGGGTCATAGCAAATGATCCAATTTTTGGTAGAGTACACGCCTACTAATTTTTGTTTTTTGAGTTATTGTTCTTCTAAACTAAAGATACCAGGATTTTAGTATTTCTCATGCGACATAATACACTCAATACGGTATTATTAGGTATTACTTATTACCAAATTCTACTGCATTGAAACTCTTTAATTAAATATAAGATTTCATAGATATAAGAGGTGAATAATTTGATGCTGCTACAAATTTTTTACATATTTTTGGTTGGTATGTACTTTACCGCACAGATCCCTGTGCTACTCATACGCTGAGTTGGCAAAGGCCTGTATCAAACCAGGAACCTTGTGATTCCAAGCCAGACGCTCTACTGACTGAGCTAAACCTGCCATAAAAAGTTTATAATTCTTTTAAAGCATCAGAAAATGAGTATTTTCTTTTTTTTTTTTCATTTGCTAACATTTGAATGCTGCAACTACCCAGTTTTTTTTTTGTTGTACTTTTTGTTTTTTTTTTTTATTTGTATTTTTTTTGGGGGGGGGGTATAAGTGTGAACTGGCCAAACAGGAAATGTGTAGAACGACTTGTACAAGACAGTAAGTGACCTACGGCCATTTTAAACCATTTCTGTTTAAACAGCCGTTAGTATCTAAACAGGAAATTCAAGACAATTCAGTCATTATTACTGAATGACTGACTACAAAGGAAATTCTAAAAGATTTACCCTCCCCCACAACTTTTCTTTTAAAATAATTATTTCAATGTCATGATATGTAAATATTGTTTCTTTTGTTTTCTCTTCTCAAAATAAGAATAAGATTTTATAAGTGTGTAATTTTATGACGTGTACACAAATTTAACATCATTAGGTGTAAGGGTTAACAAGCTAGACTAGCAGACCAAGGTTAGAGAGTTTGGGTGCTGTGATAGATAAAGAGATAGACTGTGATAGATAGATAGGTATGAACAGACTGTGATATATAGATAGATAGATAGATATGAACAGTCTGTGATAGAGAGATAGATAGATAGATATGAACAGTCTGTGATAGAGAGATAGATAGATAGATATGATATAGAACAGACTGTGATAGAGAGATAGATAGATATGAACAGACTGTGATAGATAGATAGATAGATAGATAGATATGAACAGACTGTGATAGATAGATATGAACAGACTGTGATAGATAGATAGATAGATATGAACAGACTGTGATAGATAGATAGATAGATAGATATGAACAGACTGTGATAGAGAGATAGATAGATATGAACAGACTGTGATAGATAGATATGAACAGACTGTGATAGATAGATATGAACAGACTGTGATAGATAGATATAGATAGATATGAACAGACTGTGATAGATAGATATGAACAGACTGTGATAGAGAGATAGATAGATATGAACAGACTGTGATAGATAGATATGAACAGACTGATGATAGATAGATAGATATGAACAGACTGTGATAGATAGATATGAACAGACTGTGATAGATAGATAGATATGAACAGACTGTGATAGAAGATAGATAGATATGAACAGACTGTGATAGATAGATAGATATAGATAGATATGAACAGACTGTGATGATAGATAGATAGATACAGATTGTGATAGAGAGATAGATAGAGACTGTGATAGATAGATAGATAGATATGAACAGACTGTGATAGAGAGATAGATAGATAGATATGAACAGACTGTGATAGATAGATAGATAGATAGATATGAACAGACTGTGATAGATAGATAAATAGATATGAACAGACTGTGATAGATAGATAAATAGATATGAACAGACTGTGATAGAGAGATAGATAGATATGAACAGACTGTGATAGAGAGATAGATAGATAGATATGAACAGACTGTGATAGAGAGATAGATAGATAGATATGATATAGAACAGACTGTGATGAATAGATAGATAGATAGATATGAACAGACTGTGATGAATAGATAGATAGATAGATATGATGAAGACTGTGATGAGATAGAGATAGATATGAACAGACTGTGATGAATAGATAGATAGATAGATAGATAGATAGATAGATAGAGTATTGGTGTAGATTTGGTTTCTTTGTTTAATGGCATATGAACCTTCATGGGTTGTTTAATGCCAAAGCCGTCCTTATAGAAAAACAGTTGTGTTACTATTTAAACCATAGATGGGACGTTGGTGTGTTCATATATTTTCCAAGGATATTAGTCTTAAAGTGAATGTAATATTCTGTAACTTGCATTTTTTTTTTTGCTTTTGCTGTTTTTGTTTTTTATTGAATTATTTTTTTTTCTCCTTTTTCTTTCTTTTAAATTTTTTTTCGCTATTTGTTCATAATGAATTTCATGATCTGTCTTTTAACCTCAGAGTAATTGTCTGTTTACAAAATGAGCATCTTCAGCCGGTGGGCAGGGGAAATCTTTTATCTGAACGTTTTCGCTGTTGCCATTGGCAACAGTATTTCTTTTTAATCAAAACTCTGAGTAATTTAATTTTTCATGCATTTTTGCATAAAAATTGATTTTTTTTTTCTTGACAAATTGTAAATTCTGCACAAATTCCTCCAAAATGGTTTCTTTTCAAATTTTTTTTTCCTTTGAAAAAAGAATGAATAGATGAGAAAAAAAATGAAAGGAAGAAATCCTTTCATTCTTTTTTCCTTTCTTTCTCAGTTCTATTACCTCTCTTTTCTCATCTTTTTTCTTTGTTTTTTTTTTCTTTTCCCTTTTTCTTTCCTTATTTCTTTCACTTTTCTTACCTTTTTTTCTTATTCTTTCACTTTTCTTTCCTCACTTCTTTCTTTTCCTTTTTTTTCCTTTTCGTTTTTGTTTCCTTATTTCTTTTCTTTTTCTTCTTTCCTTTTTTTTGTTTCTTTTTTTTCCTTTTCTTCTTTTTCTTCTTTCTTTCTTTTTTTTGCCTTTTCTTTCTTTTCCATTTTTCTTTCCTTTCACTTTTCTTTTTTCTTTTTTTCTTTTTTTTCTTTTCTTTCCTTATTTCTTTTTCTTTCTCTCTCATTTTTTGTTCACTTTTCTTTCTTTATTTTTCTCTTTGTTTTTTTCTTCCTTTTTTTCTTTTCCTTTAATTCTTCTTTTTCTTTCTCTTTTCCCTTTTATTTCTCTTTCTCCGTATACATCTTCTAAGCATCTTCCTCATCAGCACCTTTCAAATCATCTCCTCTGCTTTTTTTTCTTTTTACTATTTTTTTTATAAATAAATTTCTATTTATAATTTTTATCTATTCTCCTTTATTTATTTATTTATTTATTTATTTATTCATTATTTTGCAATTATTTATCTATTAATTAATTAATTTATTTATTTATTAATTTATTAGTTTATTCAATTTATAATTTTATTTATTTATTAATTTATTAGTTTATTCTATTCATAATTTAATTTATTTATTAAATTATTAGTTTATTCAATTTATAATTTTATTTATTTATTAATTTATTAGTTTATTCTATTTATAATTTAATTTATTTATTAATTTATTAGTTTATTCTATTCATAATTTAATTAATTTATTAGTTTATTCTATTTATAATTTAATTTATTTATTAGTTTCATTTATTTATAATTTAATTTATTTATTAGTTTATTTTATTTATAATTTAATTTATTTATTAGTTTATTTTATTTATAATTTAATTTAATTTATTTATTAGTTTATTTTATTTTATAATTTTATTTATTTATTAGTTTATTTTATTTATAATTTTATTTATTTATTAGTTCATTTTATTTATAATTTAATTTATCTATTAATTTATTAGTTTATTTTATTTATGATTTTTAATTATTTATTTTTATAAATAAATATTTTTTTCAAATATTTTAGCACTTCTCTTTCTCATTTCTACTCTCTCCATTTTCTTTATCCCTCCCCTCTTTTTACTCCATTTAACTTTCACATTTTTCCTACCCAACCTGTTTTTTTAAATTTTATCTTCACCATCCTTTTCTTTCTCTTTTAACTTTCTGTTATCTCCCCCCCTCCTTTCTCTCCCACCTTCTCTTGCTTTTTCTTCTCTTGCTTTTTTCTTCTTTTTCTTTCTTTCTTTTCTTTCTTTCTTTTCTTTTCTTTTTTATATATATTTTGAAAAATCACATAGTCACATTTCTTTTACATATGATTTTTCTTTTCTTTCAGGGCACTTTTACAAGCCACTATTATTATCTGACAGATATTTGGCTGTGAGACACTTACATAAACCATATTTGGAATTGGGTGGCTTTAACCTTCGGATACCCTTTTTTTTTCTTCCTCGTATCATCCACTTCCTTTTTATCTTGGAACTACTTCCTGCTTTCCCATCACCATGACAACAATATCTTCCACGGAGAGTAGCTCTTCCAGTCCTGTTGAGGATTCCAAACCTGCCATCATGTCCACATCTTCAGATAAACTTCAACCAGGTCCAAGCAGATTCTCGGTAAGTAAAAACAAGCTTTGAATTCTTAATTTACTTTTATTGTTAATTTTGGTTGGTTGGTTGGTTGGTTTCATGAAATATCAGCCCTTTTTAGGTTATTTAATGCTGAATCAAGTCATTTTGTGTTATAGGTGATATACCCTATAGACTAATGGAATGCGCCGACGGTTACTATAAGTAACAGGGACAATTATGGCTTGAGAGTAAGCCAATGCGAGTCAGCTCATAACTCTATTCGTCGGACGTAATTCCCACTTCTCTGTACTGTAATTGTCTACTCTTTAGTTAATACATTTTCCTACATTTGTTACCCGTCGTTTTGTTCTTATTTGACCCCTTAAAACCCCACAACATTTTGAAAGACAAAAAGGACTCGGGTTGCTTACAGTATCTGCTGTTGCTTAAGTTGGTTTGGTTTGTTTTGTTTTACGACATATCAACCTCAGTGGGTCATTTAATGCCGACAAAGTTTTGAAATAAATTCATTCTTAATGGATACTCAATTTTTTTTTTTTAAACATATTTTTCTATTTAACCCATAAATGGGACCCTAACAAGTACTACCACTCTGGGTCAGAGTGGACCAGGGAGCAATGGTGATGAAGGGGTGCTCCTCATTTCCCAGACCCCCAGAACTGGAACCTCACTATATAGGGTTGGGGCAATCATATAGGTTCTAGGGCTTGACATGACCAGCTGATTGATCGAAGGGGGCCTCTCTGACTGCCCGTCTAGCCTAAGAAAGGGCCAAAGTGGGGTGTTGCATGGATTGCTTATCCACAAGGATTCCGTCCGTATTCATTGCAGGTCACCACCCACGGCCAACAGGTGGTACCATTTGGGGGGGGTCTTACCCCTCCGCAGAGGTGCAGTTGGTGCATTCTAAAACCCCAACCGACAGGACTGTGTTGCTTAAGTAGTCACCCAATTAAGTATTGAACAAACTCATAGTTGCTTAACTTCTTAATTTATATGCTTAATTGATATAATTTTATATAGAAATGAATAAAAATAACATTAAAATAAGTGTTTTTTGTAATATATCTCATAGTTTATACAAGTAACAAGCAAGTCTCTGGGCCAATATATAAAAATTTATGAAATATTCATAAAATACACAGAGCGAATCTGGAAAGGAGGTGGCTTAATGACATGCCAGGTCTACCGGTTGAACAGATATAATGTTGCAAAACCCAAAATCTCTAAGGATACTGGAGTAACATCACTGATGATTAATTTGATATGATATTTGATTACATTAAAACTTTAATACTTGCGCCCGGCGGAGAGTGCATATTTTTGATAGTTCAAATAATGACATTTGATAGGGTTGGGGCAATCAAATAACATGTCCTATCTACCGGTTGAACAGATATAATGTTGCAAAACCCGAAATCTGTAAGGATACTGGAGTAACATCACTGATGACCTCCTTTAGTGCATTTTGGTGATGTTTAACAAGACTATTAAATAGATTGGACCATATTACCTTTAGGTACCTCTTTTTGATCTCGATTAAGAAAGGACATGTTTTTCATTTACACCATCAACATCCGGTTGTTTGTTAGGGGTTAGGGTTGGGGGTTAGTTTTATAATTTAAACTAATTTAATTAGACCCCCAGAACTGGAACCTCACTATATAGGGTTGGGGCAATCAAATAACATGTCCTATCTACCGGTTGAACAGATATAATGTTGCAAAACCCGAAATCTGTAAGGATAGTGGTGTAACATCACTGATGACCTCCTTTAGTGCGTTTTGGTGATGTTTAACAAGACTATTCGTTCTTATTTAGTTTCGTTAGTCTTATTAATTTGATATGATATTGTAGAGTAGTACGAAGGAATAGATATTGGACCGAGACGCCCTTGGACAGTCACCTGCAATAATAGACTCTAAATTTTGCTATTTTCATTGTTGATTGGTTTCTTCTTTTTTATCTTTATTTTGATAGACAGTAAATTTACACACCCGCACCCATAAACAATCAAACGATATCTGGAATGTTAATCTCAGACACATATTAATTTTAAAAAAAGAAAAAAAAAGAGATCAGATGGTACTGTTTGTATACAAAAAAAAACATGCCTTGAGGGCGAGCCAAATCTGGAATAATAATTAATTTAAAAAATTTAAAAAATAAAAAAATAGCAAATGAACAGACACACAAACATAAACATGCACACATACACTTACACACACGCTTACACACACACAAACACACACATAAACAAGACCCCCACCCCCATCCACACACACACACACAATTTGGAAGACATGAGGCAGAACAAATGAACAGCCACTAGCAACAACTTCAGTTCTAGTAATCTTCTGTAGAAGGGATTTTTTATCCCGAAATATTAAGAATTGAGAATAAATCACAGGTTAACAAACAACACCACAGTTACTTTCTTTTTTCTTTACACTTGCATTGTGATAGCCTTCAAAACCAACCAACAAACCAATATAAACACAATGCTTCAAGCAAATTACAAAACCCTTTTATTTTTCTCTGAATGTTTGAGATGAGGCTTGAAGATTAGTATTATCTGTGTTATTTGGACTATTGCCCCCATCTTCGTTGTTATTTGTACAACGTTTCGGCCGATATGCCCTCTGGCCTTCTTCAGGTTAGGTTCAAAGTTCGGAGGGCATATCAGCCGAAACGTTGTACAAATAACAATGAAGATGGGGACAATAGTCCGAATAACGCAGATAATACTAACCTTTTATTTTTGTTTTTAATCATTTTACCCTAAACAAAGTGGAAAATTCACTAAGAAGGAAAAACAGAACAAAACAAAGAGAAAAGTTCAAAAATAGAGATGATGATTTGCAGAGAAAACCAGAGACTGGCAAAAAATTGCAGTAGTAGGAAGTATGAGGGAAGAAACTATCAAGAAGGAAATTATGATTACATTTAGAAATTTCGGATCATATGACCTTTAGGCACCCCTTTTGCAATATCATTTCATAAGGACATTTTTTTTTTCATTTACACCGTCAAAATCCAGTTATTTGTTAATAGATGATTTTTAAAGTTATTTTTTTTTTAATTATAAAACTAACCCCTAACCCTAACAGACACACAAACATAAACATGCACACATACACTTACACACACACTTACACAAACACAAACACACACATAAACAAGACCCCCATCCACACACACACACACAATTTGGAAGACATGAGACAGAACAAATGAACAGCCACTAGCAACAACTTCAGTTCTAGTAATCTTCTGTAGAAACAACCGGATTTTGACTGTGTAAATGAAAAAATTTCCTTATGAAACGAGATCGCAAAAGGGGTGCCTAAAGGTCATATGGTCCGAAATTTCTAAATGTAATCATAATTTCTTTCTTGATAGTTTCTTCCCTCATACTTCCTACCACTGCATTTTTTTGCAACTCTCTGGTTTTCTCATATGGTCCGAAATTTTAACTGTAAAAGATGAGATCAAGTAGCTAATCTATTGTTTATATATTTAAATACATGGGGACATAGCAAAAATAAAATGTAGAGGATTCTTAATGGCTGATTGCTCATCTACGACTTAAGGGATTTGGACTAAATCTTAGTAAATAACAACATCATGGTATAGGCATCCCATCATGGTGTAATGGTTAGCAAGCTAATCTCACAGATCCATTAATACTGAATAGTGAGTTAAATTTTCACTGGATGCCCAATACTTGTGACCTTGTGTCACAAGTATTAGGTATCCATAAGTATGTTGAAAAGAGAAATAAGGGAAAGAAAGTATAGAATGGATAAAATAGGATATTTTAATCAATTTAACTTACACGTGTTTCGATCAGGAGTTTATCCATGAGTACATTATTCAATCAATTATTATTTTTAAATAACCAAATGAAATGAAATAATAATAATAATCTATTATAAAATGAAATAATAATAATAATCTATTATTAATAATAATAATCTTTTATTATTTTTAAATAACAAAATGAAATAATAATAATAGAAAAAAATGTAGAAATGTTTCGCACAAAAAAAAAAAATGTAGATATGTTCTGCATAAAAAAAAAATTAAGGATTTACTCTGAGGAAGGTCGATATCTCTTTGTGCACAGAATATTTCTACATTTTTTCTATTATTATTATTTCATTTCATTTTGTTTTGTTATTTAAAAATAATAATAGATTGAATAATGTACACATGGATAAACTCCTGACCGAAACACGTGTAAGTAAAATTAATTAAAATATCCTATTTTATCCATTCAATACTTTCTTTCCTTTATTTCTCTTTTCAACATCCATAAGTATGTATTTATGTATGTCCAGATGAAACTAAGAAAATAAAACAATTGACAACAAACTAAATATTTATTGGCATTTCAGTCTCGGAAGATTATAATATAGTTTTTGTGCTCCTGAAGTTACAGCGCCTCCTGTGACTGTGAAGTCCGATGTTTGAAAAACATTCTCAACCACAGATGTCACATCTGAAGGCTGTCCCTGAAGATGTTGATGTGCCGATGCTTTGTTGCCACTGCTTTCTTCTGGACCTCTTGGCTTCATGGTGTTGCGCATGTGGTGGCTTCAGACATGAACAGTCCTCTACGGAGAGCCTGCTGCCAAATAAATATATATACACATTAAATATCACCAGTTCTTCCTTTTTTGTGCAAAAATTATAAATATTTGATTTATATTCAAAAATATTTAAAAATTAAAATATACATAGAAATAGCATTGAAATTCTACTTAAAAAATGTCCAGCATTTGTAAATCTCAAGAGTAAACAAATCAATACATCAGGTATTTTTCCACCCTTCTACCCAGGTGATGCTGAGCAGCTGCTTCTAGTACATTGATAAAAGGGTGTATAGTTGGTTTTATCAGCTTAACTCTTTGCCTACTTTAAGCCAAACGCAGTGGCTCTCCCACCATTGTGTATTTCTACACACATCACACGCAAGCAAAGTACAAAAACTGATGGTTCATTATAATTCAGCAGAAGGACCCAGATTACAACAATAATAGGACTTTATTCGAATAGAATGAGTTCTGAGGTGAATAGATAGTAAAATTTAAAATATCTCATCATACAGGTAAAAAAAAAAATAAGGATCATCTATCTATCTATACATATATAAAGGTCAGGTGGTATGGATGTCCGGATTAAACTACGAAAATAAAACAAAAAGTAAATATATATACATTAGATATCATCAGTTCTTGCTTTTTGTGAAAAACTTCTGAAGATTTTATTTATATTCGAAGATATTTAAGAATTAAAATATACATAGAAATAGCATTGAAAATCTACTTAAAAATGTCCAGCATTTGTAAATCTCAAAAGTAAGATATTTAAGAATTAAAATATACATAGAAATAGCATTGAAAATCTACTTAAAATGTCCAGCATTTGTAAATCTCAAAAGTAAGATATTTAAGAATTAAAATATACATAGAAATAGCATTGAAAATCTACTTAAAAATGTCCAGCATTTGTAAATCTCAAAAGTAAGATATTTAAGAATTAAAATATACATAGAAATAGCATTGAAAATCTACTTAAAAATGTCCAGCATTTGTAAATCTCAAAAGTAAGATATTTAAGAATTAAAATATACATAGAAATAGCATTGAAAATCTACTTAAAAATGTCAGCATTTGTAAATCTCAAAAGTAAGATATTTAAGAATTAAAATATACATAGAAATAGCATTGAAAATCTACTTAAAAATGTCCAGCATTTGTAAATCTCAAAAGTAAGATATTTAAGAATTAAAATATACATAGAAATAGCATTGAAAATCTACTTAAAAATGTCCAGCATTTGTAAATCTCAAAAGTAAGATATTTAAGAATTAAAATATACATAGAAATAGCATTGAAAATCTACTTAAAAATGTCCAGCATTTGTAAATCTCAAAAGTAAGATATTTAAGAATTAAAATATACATAGAAATAGCATTGAAAATCTACTTAAAAATGTCCAGCATTTGTAAATCTCAAAAGTAAGATATTTAAGAATTAAAATATACATAGGAATAGCATTGAAAATCTACTTAAAAATGTCCAGCATTTGTAAATGTCAAAAGTAAACAAATCAATACATCAGGTTTTTTTTTTGTCCCCATCTCTACCTAGGTGATGCTTGGTAGCCTCTCCTGGTACACTATATCTCCTATTCGGAGGTGCGTGGTCTAATGGTTAGAGTCATAGGAAATGGACTCGTCGATCCGAGTTCAATTCCTGGACGAAGCTGTTTGAATTTCACATAGCACTAATACCCTTGGGAAAGGTATGAATCCAATTCTCCCTCCAGCTATGGGTAAATAGCAGGGCAGACTGGGCTCTTTAACCTTGGATAGGTAACCAGTCTAGGAGAAGGAAAACTCTGAATTTGAAAAAACCTGAGTTCATTCGTTGATTGGGTTTGTGGCATTTCTTGTGCATTAATTCTTTCCTATCGAAAAATGTGCCAAAAAGTGTGGATGGTCCAACAAAAGCCTTCACCACTATAAACAAACCACTGTGTAGGTTGTTCATTAGATGAACCCTCAGGGCTCTATAAACTTGGCTAGGTAACCAGTCTAGGAGAAGGAAAACTCTGAATTCAAACCTGTTGAACTCCGCTTAAGAAATTGACCTTGTGACGCATCCTGCTCGTGCGGAGGGGTTGGTAAATATATATATCTCCTATTCGGGCATTACTTAACTTACTACTAAAACTTTTATTTTATTTTCATTGGATATCCGTCATATATTTGCCTGTTGTTTTTATTTTTGGGGTTAGCTTTATTGTTTTTTTATAAATTAGATGAACACAGGTCAAAAAGACTTTTTGTTAGCTTTTACTGCTGCAGTGAATAGGTTTTGATTGTCCTATTCGCTGCTTGCCTGCAGTTTATTTGGTTTGCTGGGTCATTCAATGACAAACAAACAAAAAATAAAAGCAGAAGGCACTTTCTTTCCGTGCATAGCCGTCTTTTCATTAATAAAACACCTGCTTTTCTGATAGCACTATTGATTTTTCAGAATCTTGAAACCACTGCAATCGGAAAGAATTCTTCTTAGTAAAACTGCTTGAATAAACAACTCAGTCTGCACAAGAAAAGTTAAAAGTTGATTAGCTTACAGCAGACATATATGAGGAGTAAAGGCGTGGTGTAATGGTTAAAGTCATGGGAAACGGACCCGTCACCCCGAGTTCAAATTCTGGACGTGGTAATTGCATTTCACTTACTGCTAATACCCTTGGGAAAGGTATGCATCCTACTCTCCCACCAGCTATGGGTAAATAGTAGGGCAAACAGGGCTCTTTAACCTTGGTTAGGCAGCCAGTCTAGGAGAAGGAAAACTCTGAATTCAAACCTGTTGAACTCCGCTTAAGAAATTGACCTTGTGTCGCATCCTGCTCGTGCGGAGGGGTTGGTAAATATATATATGAGGAGTAAAGGATTTGAATAAATCCGACAAAATGTGGTTGAGAATAGAGGAATGTGTGGATACAACACCATTTACAAGAATAACTACATTTTAATTCTAATTCTGATAACTGCAATGAGTTAAATTTTAATTAGGTACTCTACCCTTGTGTCACCATAATTTAGCTAGTTTTTAGATAAAATACACCAGACATATATATATTTATTTACCAACCCCTCCGCATGAGCAGGATGTGACACAAGATCAATTTCTTAAGCGGAGTTTAACAGGTTTGAATTCAGAGTTTTCCTTCTCCTAGACCGGCTGCCTAACCAAGGTTAATGAGCCCAGTCCGCCCTACTATTTTCACATAGCTGGAGGGAGAGTAGAATTCATACTTTCCCAAGGGTATTAGCGCTAAGTGAAATGAAATTACCACATCCAGGATTTGAACTCGGGGCAACGAGTCCATTTCCCATGACTTTAACCATTACACCACGCAGACATATATATTATATATATATATATATATATATATATATATATGTATATGAGGAGTAAAGGATTTGAATAAATCCGACAAAATGTGTTTGAGAATAGAGGAAAATGTGGGTATAACAACACAAACAGCTAAATTCAATTGATATTTCGCCTCATTATTGGTTGAAGCTTTCTCAAAACTTTATTGATTAGCTTACAGTAGACATATATATATATGTATACTAGCAAAAGTACCCGGTCCATGACCAGACAAAAAAAATTTTAAGAACACTAGGGAGTGAGTGAGTGGGTAAAAGAGAGAATAAGAAGAAAATAACTTAGAGAATTAAAACACATCACCAAGAATGTGTATATTACAATGTTTATTTTTGGAAGGTGCCTACGGGGGCTGGGGGTTGAAGGGTCTGTTAACGGTAGATTTTGATTTTTAGAAAAAAAAAAACATTCGTAATTTTTTCATACAGTAAAAAAATAGGTGGACTGTCTTGAAAGTTAAAAACTTGACTTGTGTCAACGGTAGTGGAGTGGGGGTGAAAGTGTCTGTATACAGTATTTTTTTAATTTTTTTAAATCATTGAATTATACCACTTAATTAGTAAAAATCAAAACCAAATTTTGTGTGCTTCTTAGTTATAAGCATATTAATGTGTATGCAAGATTTTGAATCTGAGTGACATCTCTTTTCTGAGTTATAAGTCGACATGTACATACCAAACTTTCTATTATATATATAGATGAGGAGTAAAGGATTTGAATAAATCCTTGTACATCCTGCTTTTATAGTGAAAAGGTAAATGGATGAGGAGTTATACCAATATAAACACAATGCTTCAAGCAAATTACAAAACCCTTTTATGCATATATATATATATATATATATATATATATATATATTTGTCGTTAATTGTTTTATTTTTGAAGTTACCTCTGGACATACAGATACACACAACTGCCCTTTATATATGTATAGAATAGATGTATGTCATAAATGTATTTGATTTTTTTGTAAACTAGTGATAAGTTTCCTATGAAGAAATCCATAAATATTGACTTGTGCCCAAAATTGACATAGGCACAGTATGTGTCAAATATCGTTAATGAATTTACAATCTAATAATGGCTATTTTCCATACTTTTACAAATTAAGCAATTAAGTAATAACACATTTCCTATAGCGATAACCATTACACCACATGCCTCCTAATATATATGACTGTTAATGAGGAAAAGGGGATTAGAATGAATCCAACAGGATGAGGTAAAATAAGGAATGAATAAAGGATAAAACTTAATAAAAAGCAAATAAAATGACAAATAAAAGAAAAAAAATACAAATGAAAAAAATAGTACCACTACTGTTTTTCTCCTATATGATTATTTTTTTACATTATTGTTGATATATTGTTCTCTTTATTTGATGCGGAACTTCAATCAATTATATCAACAGTCACAGTAAATTGGTATTATATTGTCTTTGTTAACATGTAATGTAAACCATTATGTCTGGATGTTTGCTTTCTAGTTTAAGCTCTACAGATTGTGAGAGCCAAAAAAAAAAAGCAAAAGAAAACAAAAAAAAAAAAAGATAATATCTGGGCATTGATCCCCAGAAAATCAACAACCCTGACTTCTGTTTGTTAAAGAATTCAAATAGATTTTCCCTTGTCAACACATAATTGATGATTTGATACAAGACATAATCAAGAATTGGGTGTTTGCTTAGATTAGTATCCATTGTTTTTCAATGTAATATTTGGACTGCACGGCTCTCTGCATTTCAAGTAAATGTCATATCCAGTTGTAGGTCTAATGCACTTTCTCACTCTTCTCTGCCACACTTGCATGCACTCCTGGAAGGATTCTTCTGGGATTCTCCATAGCTCTGGCATCATGGCCTTTTTGATGCCGTGCACATCCTCAAAATGGTTTCCTTTGATGACTCCATTGAGTTTGAGAAAGAGGAAAAAATCACATGGATCTAGTTCGTGCAAGTAGGGAGTTTGATATGTATAGATGGCACAGTTTTAATAAGTATTTTTGTTTCTTTCCATTTCAGTCTGTCACTGTCCGTTTGATGTTGGCTATAGTAGCGGCAGCAGCAGGGTCCTTTACATTTGGATACAGTATTGCAGTCATCAATTCTCCAGAGACTGTAAGTATTTTCAGCTTATTTATGAAATTCTTCAACTATTCTGACCCGGTTTTGGATCCTCAATTCAACCAAAATATAATAGATCAATTTGATTTTAACAACATGTCAATCCTACATTGTGACATCAAACCGACAAAGTCTGGTGGTATCGTGAGATACTGCTGGGGCGCTCTGGATTAGTGGTAATGATGCTTCGGCCCCGAAACCATGCCTGAATCCAGAGTCATCATCTGATGAAGGCTTTGTTGGTTGCAATGCTACTGTCATTGTATGAAGATTTTTTTTTTTTTCAATCCATCTGGGGTTATTTCATGCCTAGAGATTAGGAAATTGCATACATTGTACATTTATATTTATGGGAGATGTTCAAATCCGTGACAAGGCTGTTTGCATTTCACATAGCACTAATACCGTTGGGAAAGATATTCTTATTGATATACAGGAGGTGGTACAGGGCCGCTATCTTATATGCTGTCAAATTTTGTCCATTTGAATAAAATTTGTTTGATTTGAAGTCTATAAATCAACACTATTATAATAAGTAATTGAGAGTTACTTCCCCGGTTTTATTATTACCTCCCCTTTGTGTAAAACTTTAACTTTCTGAAAGTATATAAACTCCCAAGAAACTGCAACAGTATTCTAAGTAGAATAAAGCTTTCTCAAGTCCAACCGTGGGTGTTCATTTATTATTACAGCTATTTTTATTGATATTTTCCTAGATTGTTGAAAACTATATAAATGAGACGGTGATCGAACGGACTGGAGTTCCCATCAAACCCAGCCACTTGCGGAGTTACTGGTCACTGATTGTGGCCATTTTTGCTATTGGAGGTATGATTGGTGGACTCAGTGCTGGGGCATGGGCTGACTTTTTTGGTCGGTGAGTAAACTTTTCATCTATTTTTTTTTTTTTGAATGTTTGAATCCCTCTCTATAAATATTTATTCATATCATACAACTAAATCGTCGGGGCGGCCTAATGTCGGTATGAGCCATACAGCGAGGAAGTCTATCCCCTTTTCACTAGCACTAGACCAAGGAAATTGTTTTTTTGTGTCTAGGGGGTGGGTAAAAGAATACTTTTTTCCTAAAAATTGAATAAGACAGGTGGTTTCTATGGCCATTTTTGCTGTTGATTACAATTCTGTTGATATCATTGACCTCAGATGTCCTTTTAGGTTAGTTCCGTGAGGATTTTCAAAATGAAAACATGATGTGAGACTATATTGTTAAGTTGTGTTCTATTATGTACACTAGCAAGTATATGTGCCGTCTGGGTGTAAGAATTTAAGTTTTAATGTAATGAAATATATTAAATTAGAAAGAGTAAAAAAATTAAATAAGAACACATATAAAAATATTACACTTTAATTATATTTTAATTGGGTTCTAGATAAAATTATTCATAGGATTGATTTTAATCCGATTGAAAATTGCTTCATTCCCTAAAATACAATATTTTGATGATGTTGTTGTGCCATTTCTGGCTTTGGCATTAAATAACCCATAAATGTTGATATGACATTAAACAAAGAGACCAACCAAACCAAACCAAATGGTATTTAGAGTGAACATATTTTCACACAAAATTTAACAATTTTGAAGTGAAAATAAGCTCACACAAGGAGAAACAAAATTATAAATTAACACAGATTCCTCAGTAAAGTAGAAGTGGATATTATTGTTATCATGTTGACCTTTGGCATGGACAGCATTGAAGCTCATTAAAATCTACTTAAATAGAATATAAAAAAACATTTCAATGCAGCTGAGAACAAGAGCCAGCAAGACACTGACAATATCATACCAATTAGTATGTAAGTCAAGGTACCAATATATATATATATATATATATATATATATATATATATATTTTTTTTTTTTTTACTCTCTCGTCGATTTTCATGCATGAGTGTACATCCAATGAACAACCAACACAGTGATTTGTTTATAGTGGTGAAGGCTTGTGTTGGGCCATTCTGCACTTTTTGGCACAGTCAATAGGAAAGAATTGGTGCACAAGGAATGCCACAATCCCAATCAACGGCTGACCTCAGGATTTTTGAATTCAGTGTTTTCCTTCTCCTAGACTGATTACCTACCCAAGGTTAAAGAGCCCAGTCTACCCTACTATTTTACCCATAGCTGGATGGAGAATTTATGGATTCATACCTTTCCGAAGGGTAATATATATATACATGTAGAATTAAACAAAAGGCACATCTCCTGTTTAACGATTTTATTGATGATCTTTTCAAGCTTTCTGGCCAACTTTTTTATATCTGGATGGAATTCGTGGATTAGTCCACCGAAGTTCATGTCCTGAGTACTTTCAGCACTTCAAAGTGCCATAATCAAGGGTGAAGTGTTCCAGTTTTTTCAAAGTATATTAATGGATGTGGAGGCTGGAAAGAGGAGAATTGATGGGAAAAGTATTATATATAAGTAAATATATATATAGGTCATCCACAGACACCGTGTTTCGACATTTCACGTCTCTTCAGTGTAGCTAGACACAAAAACTATCAACTACCTCTGACCAGGAGTGAAACCCGACTGACTTTTCCTCAGCTCGATCGTTAACCTCTCAGCTACTTGATAGCTGCCATTAAGAGGCGGTGTTTTAAACTATTAAATACATTTGTTTATATATTTCACGATCACCAGAGAGACCCAGTCTGGAAATAACAAATGATCATTGCTTTATACTGGCAGTGAAAGTTAATTTAAATCACCCCTAGACAGCTCTACTGGGTTTTGGGAGCATATGATAAGTCATCCACAGACACCGTGTTTCGACGTTTCCCGTCTCTTCAGTGTGGTTAGACACAACAATTACCTATGACCAGGAGCGAAACGTATATACCATGTTAATACAATATCTATATATAATATAAATACAATATCTAGTAAGTAATATATATATATATATATATATATATATATAATGATGGTTGGGTGAAAAGTTCATAGGCTGTCCTATATTCTCTCCTGGAATGTGAATAAATGAGGTTTATTTTTCAATATAGTTCCAGTTATTTAACACGTACCCCATGTTACGGGTTAGGCACAAGGCCCTATTAATGTGGACCACCCACAAACCAAAGCTCATGGTATGCGGGTGCAAAAAATTGTTGATCCTGTCGGCATTCCCATCAAGGGGGCGCCTCAGTCACTGGGCAATAAACCCAGCCCTGCCCCCTTAAATTGAGGGGGCAGGTGTTGCCTGGGGGAGATGGCTCCCTGGGATCAACGATGTTAATTTACTCTGTAGGTCCAGCGGCCAAAGCTCACTGGACCCCCCGGCTTGACCGGAAGCTAGAGGTTCAGTATAGTTCCATCTGTGGTCCACATGGTTCTTTCATCGGTGTTGCAGTGCTTGGATCCCATTGGTCAAAAAATATCATCTCGATATGTGTCATCATATGAACTTTTCAGCTTACCCTTGTATATGATTGGAGTGAATGAAAAATTTAAGGAACTTGTTAATAAATCCTACCCATGATATCACTAGTTATCAACTATTAGATAAATTATATTTTTTCAAACTGTCCTCACTGAAAGTTAAGTATTGTTTTTTTTTGTAATCTGAACATTAGCTACATAAATGAGAGTAACCTCCCCTTGTTTACTTCACTTTGAGGAGGCCATATGTTTTGGTCGGCTATTTTCATTTCACCGTAAATCTACACTGAAAATACAAATTGGCTCAAATCAATACAACTGCATGTTTTAACACAAAAATATCATAAAATGTGTTCTGAATTGTGCTTGCAATTATTTGAAATGAACTTAATTGTTATTAAGAACACATTTTATGATATTTTCGTGTTAAAACATGCAGTTGTATTGATTCAATGCAATTCGCATTTTCAGTGTAGATTTACAGTGAAATGAAAATGGCTGACCAAAATATAAGGCTTCCTCAAAGTGAAACAAACAAGGGAGGTTACTCTCATTTATGTAGCTAATGTTCAGATTACCCAACATTTTTGGTTTCCTCAGTCTGTCTTGGTACAAATAATTATGTGATAGACAACAATAAACTACAGAAGAAGTCAAAATTGATCGCTGCATTTAAGTAGTGCTTTAATATTGAAGCTTACCTTTTAAAAGTCCAACTATAATTCTTCTACTGTCACATTTTATGATATTTTCGTGTTAAAACATGCAGTTATGTTGATTTACGGTGAAATGAAAATCGCCGACCAAAACATATGGCTTCCTCAAAGTGAAATAAACAAGGGGAGGTTACTCTCACTTATGTAGCTAATGTTCTGATTACACAACATTTTTGGTTTGCTCAGTCTGTCTCGGTACAAATAACTATGTGATAGACAACAATAAACTACAGAAGAACTCAAAATTCATCACCGACCAAAACATATAGCTTCCTCAAAGTGAAATAAACAAGGGGAGGTTACTCTCATTTATGTAGCTAATGTTCAGATTACCCAACATTTTTGGTTTCCTCAGTCTGTCTCGGTACAAATAACTATGTGATAGACAACAATAAACTACAGAAGAACTCAAAATTCATCACCGACCAAAACATATAGCTTCCTCAAAGTGAAATAAACAAGGGGAGGTTACTCTCATTTATGTAGCTAATGTTCAGATTACCTACAACTTGAAATGCAGAGAGCCGTGCAGTCCAAATATTACATTGAAAAACAATGGATATTAATCTAAGCAAACACCCAATTCTTGATTATGTCTTGTATCGAATCATTAATTATGTGTTGACAATGGAAAATCTATTTGAATTCTTTAACAAACAGAAGTCAGGGTTGTTGATTTTCAGGGGATCAATGCCCGAACGTTTTCTTTTTTTTTTGTTTTGTTTTCTTTTGCTTTTTTTTTTTTTTTTTTTATTGTTGGCAGAGTAATTCTTGGCTTCAATTCTGGTAAGTAATAAAAAAATATATATAAAAACAATCTGTAGAGTTTAAACTAAAAAGCAAACACCCAGACATAATGGTTTACATTACATGTTAACAAAGAGAATATTATTGGATTGTCTTCCCTTTGATTCGAAGAGTTATCTTCCCTCTTGTTTCTCACCACCAGGGGTTTTGCTATTAAAGCAGGCAAGCGCCAGTTTTGAATCCTCTTTCCTCTTTCTTCTCCGGGACCCCACACACATGGGTTAGACATTTATGCTTACACCCTTCTTGTGTGGGGGCTTCAGCCCCCAACACAACACTAGTAAGTGACTTTAACCTATGGACTCTCCATAACTATCCCTATCTTTTGTATGTACAATTTAGATAACTATTGTATACGTTTTTATTGTATCTTATCCCTTTTCTATGTACGTGTATATCTACTATGTAACTTTTTCCATGTATCTTGTATATGTATATCTCATGTCTTAAATGCTTCTCCATGTGTTTTTATTAAAGTCCTTTGTGTATGTAACACCCTTGGTTGGAGTTGTTTTGTTCAACCAATTATAATTGATATTATAACTTTGAACCCAACAATATAATACCAATATACTGTGACAGTTGATATAATTGATTGAAGTTCCGCATCAAATAAAGAGAACAATATATCAACAATAATGTAAAAAAGTATGAAAGTGAAATAAACAAGGGGAGGTTACTCTCATTTATGTAGCTAATGTTCAGATTACCGTTTTTTTTCTTTGTTTGTTTTATACTAACTTTCTTTCTTTGTTTCTATTAATTATCAGAAAGAAAGGGATGCTCCTAAATAACACAATTGGAATTGCTGGAAGTCTGTTAATTGGATTCAGTAAAATGGGTTCCTCCTTTGAGATGATTATTGTTGGCAGAGTAATTCTTGGCTTCAATTGTGGTAAGTAATAAAAAATATCTTATTATAATGGAGATTGTGTGTTTGTCTGTCTGTAACTGAAACTATATTACTATACAAATCACAATTCCCTTCGTTATTTACATCACATTCTCCATGAATTTATTTTTATTTAAACCTCAATTATTGATAAAATTGTTTTACATCATTAAGACTGTTGACTATATCTACATACACAGAACATTCAATTGTATTTATATATACAACAAAATAGCGGATTATAGTGTGAATGGGAAGGCTAATTTGCATATTGATCTTAAAAATTTGATTTTGATAAATATATGCTTAGTATTATTGATTTCTAATTGTTTGGTTTTATCTTTTTGAATATGAGCAAAAATCTCGGGGATAAATCTTAAAATAAATCCATTAACAAGAAGAAATAACTAATATTATTCTTTACTTCCTATTTTAAATAATAGTTAAATTAGGAAAATTTACCAATGAAAGAGGGGAGTAATGGAAAATGATGGAAGAGTTACTTTCAAAGTTGTTCTATTTTTCAATCATACCGCCTCTGTTCCAAATTTTTTATCTGCATTCTTATTCAGTTTCATTAGCCTTTCTAATTTAATATGATATTTTATTATATTAAAACTTAAATACTTGCACCCGGAGGGTGCATATATTTGCTAGTATATATAAAATATATTACATTTTATTCATTCATCATGGTAAAAATGTATTTATCATACATGTACAATATTAATACAATATCTATATACAATCAATACAATATCTAGTAATATATATATATATATATATATATATATATATATATATATATATACACACACATGTAGAATTATACAAAAGGCACATCTCCTGTTTAAAATTTTATTAACAATCTTTTCGAGCTTGCTGGCCAAATTTTTTACATTTGGATGGAATCTGTAGATTAGTCTACCAAAGTTCTTATCCCAAGTACTTTCGGCACTTTCTACAGATTCCATCCAAATGTAAAAATATTTGGCCAGAAAGCTGGAAAAGATCGTTAATAAAATTGTTAAACAGGTGACGTGCCTTTCGTTTAATTCTACATGTATAAATAAAAGAATACTGCCCAAATACATGCGCACACACACACGCACACACACACACACACACACACACACACATATATATATATATATATATATATATATATATATATATATATATATATACTAAAGCTGAGTTAATGAACTTTTGCTTCCTAAAGCCTTTTTTACTGTTTAGTTTAATGACATGAAAATTATACTAAATTATTCCTTACTTTTAGGATTGAATTATGTTTGAAAAAATTCTGTTTTAATCGGTTCTAATTAGTTGTAATTTGCAATTAAGTAAAAAACGACCAATCTCTTACTTTACTCTGTGTCTATCTCTTTCTTCCCCTCTGTGTATCTCTTGACTACCTCCTCGTTATATAATGTTAGTTTCTCTGGTTTCTCTGGAGAGTAGAGAAAGAGAGAGAGAATTTGAAATGGATTTCTATGTTAAATTTCACAATCAGCAACCTGTAGCTTAAATGAGGTCAAACATTCCCTCTCTTAGAAAGCTTATAAAATAATTTTAATGTTTCGTCCAGCCGTATTTTTTTTTTTTTTATCTTATTCGCTTTACTAACTCCCTATTCCCTAATTTCAATTATCTATCCAGAGCTGAATGGGTGACCTAATGGGTCACGTTTTGTCTATTTCATATGTAAATCCAAACTCACAGACAAGTTACAGAGATAATTCTTCCTGGCCGTTGTTGTGCCAGTGCTGCTGTACAGCTGCACCACCTGGACCCTAATGAAGCAACTAGAGAATAAACTAGATGGGAGCTGCACAAGGATGCTGTGTGCAATCCTGAACAAAACCTGGAAACAACACCCCATGAGAAAACAGCTGTACGACCACCTACCCCATATCCCCCAAACCATCCGAGTAAGATGGACAAGATATGCAGGATTGCTGGAGAAGCAAGGATGAACTCATAAGTGACGTCCTCCTGTGGAAGCCAGCACATAGGCATGCCAGTGTGGGCCAACCAGCAAAGACGTACATTGACCAGCTCTGTGCAGCTACTGGATGCTGCGTAGAGGACCTCCCGAGAATGAGTGATAGGGATGGATGGAGAGAGATTGTCATGGATATCCATGCTAACAGTGCAGCATGATGATGATGATAATGATGATGAAGGTAGCCAAATGGTCTGAGGAACACATAGAAATGGGATCTTAAGAAAAGAAAATACAAAATCTTTTGTCATTACTTAAAACAAACAAACACAAGACCTTTCGGACAAATCCTGAATAACAGAAGATCTAGCTAAAGCCACCAGCCGTGAGACAGACAAACCAGCTGGATAGCGGAGGAACGAAACAAATAAAAAAGATAAAGTATTAAACTGTCGTCACTAGAATTTGAACTCTGCTTGCTGATTTCATTTTCTAGGTTAATAATAATTATATCATCCACATTTCTATAAATGGTAGAATTTTCAGACATGTGAGTGATAGGGATAGATTTTCAGACATGTGAGTGATAGGGACATAATTTTCAGACATGTGAGTGATAGGGACAGATGGAAAGAGATTGTCATGGATATCCATGCTAACAGTGCGACATGATGATGATGATGATGATGAAGGTAGCCAAATGGTCTGAGGAACACATAGAAATGGGATCTTAAGAAAAGAAAATACAAAATCTTTTGTCATTACTTAGAATAAACAAACAACACAAGACTGTTCAGACAAATCCTGAATAACAGAAGATCTAGCTAAAGCCACCAGCCCTGAGACAAACAGACCAGTTGGATAGCGGAGGAACAAAACAAATAAAAAAAAATAAAGAATTAAACTGTCCTCACTAGAATTTGAACTCTGCTTGCTGATTTCATTTTCTTGGTTAATAATAATTATGTCATCCACATTTCTCTGTCGTGGTGTAATGGTTAGCAAGCTAGTCTTTCAAATCCGTTACTACTAAAAAGTGAGTTCAATCCTCGCTGGATGCCCAATACTTGTGACCTTGTGTAAAATCCCACCTGTAGTGCTAATGAATTTTTCTTTTTTCAAGGTAAACTTTCATATTGTTAAATCATAGTTATAATTTGGTAATAAATGTTTCCTTCTCTTCTAGGTTTGACCACCTGCCTGACTCCAATGTACTTGTCTGAAATTGCACCTGCAAACATCAGAGGTGCCCTGGGTGTTGTACATCAGCTGGCAATCACGATTGGAATATTAACGTCTCAGATCTTGGGTTTCCAAGAACTTCTTGGTACCCAAACTTTATGGCCAATTCTGCTGGGTGAGTATAATACAGAGTTTAATTGGTACATATATCCTAGTACTGGTACTAAACAGCATGGAGTCAAACACTTCATTGTTATTACTCCCATTGAATTGAACTGAAAATACCATTTTTCCAATTACTGAATTGAACTGAAAATACCATTTCCCAATTACTAAATTGAATGAATTGAACTGAAAATACCATTTTTCCAATTACTGAATTGAACTGAAAATACCATTTTCCCAATTACTAAATTGAACTGAAAATACCATTTTTCCAATTACTAAATTGAACTGAAAATACCATTTTTCCATTACTAAATTGAACTGAAAATCCATTTTTCCAATTACTAAATTGAACTGAAAATACCATTTTTCCAATTACTAAATTGAACTGAAAATACCATTTTTCCAATTACTGAATTGAACTGAAAATACCATTTTCCCAATTACTAAATTGAACTGAAAATACCATTTTTCCAATTACTAAATTGAACTGAAAATACCATTTTTCCAATTACTAAATTGAACTGAAAATACCATTTTACTCTGAAAATACCATTTTTCCAATTACTGAATTGAACTGAAAATACATTTTTCCAATTACTAAATTGAACTGAAAATACCATTTTTCCAATTACTGAATTGAACTGAAAATACATTTTTCCAATTACTAATTGAACTGAAAATAACATTTTTCCAATTACTAAATTGAACTGAAAATACCATTTTCCCAATTACTAAATTGAACTGAAAATACCATTTTTCCAATTACTAAATTGAACTGAAAATACCATTTTTCCAATTACTAAATTGAACTGAAAATAACATTTTTCCAATTACTAAATTGAACTGAAAATACCATTTTTCCAATTACTGAATTGAACTGAAAATACCATTTCCCCAATTACTGAATTGAACTGAAAATACCATTTATATAATTACTGAATTGAACTGAAAATACCATTTTTCTGAATTGAACTGAAAATACCATTTTCCAATTACTGAATTGAACTGAAAATACCATTTTTCCAATTACTGAATTGAAACTGAAAATACCATTTTTCCAATTACTAAATTGAACTGAAAATACCATTTTCCCAATTACTGAATTGAACTGAAAATACCATTTATATAATTACTGAATTGAACTGAAAATACCATTTTTCCAATTACTGAATTGAACTGAAAATACCATTTTTCCAATTACTAAATTGAACTGAAAATACCATTTATCTGATTTTGATATTTACTTGTTTTCAGGACTCCCACTTGTCCCTTGTATTGTCCAATTGGTGATGTTGCCTCTCTGCCCCGAGAGTCCACGTTTTCTCCTTATTACTAAACACCAAGAAACAGAAGCCAGAGCAGGTGAGAATGATTTTCACTTTAACTTTTACAGACTTATTTTTATTTGTTTGAATTTTTTAGATGATGTTTGATAATTTGTATTATTTAGATTTTTCAGATTGTCATCATCTTTGTCAAAACACATGAACTCTGAACTTTATTAAAACACATTTTCTCTGTTTCATCTGAGTTTACATAGAGAAGTAATATTAATTAAGTAAAGTTGTTGAGGTGGCCTAAAGGCAGTATAAGCCAGACTGTGAGGGAGTCTATCACCTTTTCACTAGTGCTAGACCAATGAGATTGTTTTGACATCTTAGGCAGTATTGTTGTATACCCTTTCTTACTTCTTACTTCTAGTTGTCTTTTCTTTTGGCCGGCTTTGGTTCTATCTGATTGTCTTTGGCTTGGTCTGGAATCTTCTAAGGTCTGGACTTTCTTGGGGACTTTGGGTCTGGTCTTCTATGGGGATTTCTTGTTATCAGAAGCCCTGTGTCATTGTTAGTTTTTAGGTAATAAACACAAGACTTTGATTTACTTTTGATCTTATTTTATTGTTAATCCCCAAACCAGACGTCTGCGCAGATCCTTACATCCTACAAGCTCGGCTTCTACTTTCTAACTGACTCAAACTTACTATCTAAACTGGAAGACAGGGTCTTCTATGCCTTCCGGTTCTCACGATTTATCCCCAGAAGGCAAGGTCAGAGTGAGGTCAGGCGTTGTCACTCATCCTTCAAGGCCGTGGGCTGCACTAATTGCCATTATGTTTCTACACTACCTTATATAAGTATTAGGGATCCAATAATTATGTAACAGTATGTCACACCTACCGTCAGCCCCTCACTTTACTGCACAGATCCCTGTGCTGCTCATACGCTGAGTTGGCGAGGGCTGGTATTGAACCAGGAATCTTGTAGTTCCTAGTCAGATGCTCTACCAACTGAGCTAAACCGCTGGACCAACTGCCATGTTACAGTTAGACTAAATTGAATAAATGACAACTGTTGTATATTGCTGACAAATCTTTTTAAAAATTCAAAGGTTTGGAAAATAAAAATGCGACCATTTGAAATTTTTGTTGCAATTTAAGAATAAACAGAGGCAGATTTTTTTTTTCTTTTTCAAATTGTCACTGACTCATCTAGACTTTGTCTGGATATCATTACTTTGTTATATAAGTGGTTCAGCTGGGAAATGTCTTTCAATTTTAAATGAAAAAAATTTAAAGATTCAGCCTTGATACTTTTTGACTGCACCTCATATATATGGACACACACACACATATATAATATATATATATATATATATATATATATGAGAGTAAAAAAACAGTTTGTTTGTTTGAATATATCTGTTCAAATGTAAGGCGTAAATGAATCGAGAAAAAGTCGACTTTTTCTCAATTCATTTACGCCTGACATTTGAACAGATATATTCGCCTAATTCATTAATTATCAACTAATTAATTTCCAAATTAGGTATGACTTCAATTAAGCACATATTCTCCCAAATATATATATATATATATATATATATATATATATATATATATATATATATATATATGTATATTCCTTTGTGAAAGGAATGAAACTCCTTACTCCCATGGGTTAAATAATACTTTTGTTCCAAAAATAAACTAATAACAAACTAAGTCAAATTATTTAGATAGATAGATAGATAGAAACAGACTGAGATATATATATATATATATATATATATATATATATATATATATATTTGATGGCTATCGACTCATGATTCGAGTAAGACCATTTCCTGCTTTTTCCCTTTTTTTTTTTTTTTCATCATCATATTTATATGCCAGTTGTATTTGACTCTCCATTCCTGTGTTTTCTCAGATGACTCACCAGGCCAGCCCTGGAGAGACATACTCTTCGACATAAACCACATGTTGGAACTTCTCCACTTTGAATGTTGCTTGGTTGAAAATTACCCTTTCTAATTGACCGTTTCAGTTTTTGGTGTTTGATTCGGTTGGACTCAAATTCTTCCACAGACAGGTAGATAGTGGCTCTCCAGCTAGGTCTATTACAAGCTAGCTTCTCCCAGTCCTCAACAGCAATAGCAGTGTTCTTCAGAGTTTCCTTGAGGCAGTCCTTATATATATATATATATATATATATATATATATGAGATGCCTTTCATGCTCAGAGTTCTTATGATTTCTTAGGCTGGTAGAATAACTTTCTTTTTTTTAATAAACAGTTTCAATAAAAAAGCTTTTCCAGACATGAAATTATTGTTACTTTTACCCACTAAAATGTTGTGTCCCAACTTCGTACTAAGCCAAATAGTCCTCCGCTAGGTCATAGTAATACAGCACACAGTCAATGGGTTGAACTTAATTTTACTCAGTAAATTCATCTCTCACTAAAAACTCCCTTCTTCTGACCCAGTAGATATTTCCTTTTTTTTATCACTTCTTATGATTTCTTGGGTTGGTCCACTATATAAGGGGTGATAGGTAACAAATAATAAAACTCATTAAACTCTAATACTTGTCATTTAATTTCATTCTTCTATATCTTAGGCTAGACGGGCGGTCGGAGAGGCCCCCTCCAATCAATCGGCTGGTCACGTCAAGCCCTAGCACCTATATGATTTCCCCAACCCTATTGCCCTTATGGCAAGCCCCAACCCTTTTTTATCATATGGGTGCTAGAAGGCGGTGGCTGCGAGTCTACATGTCCTGGGAATGACGTTAAACTATCTGATGGTGAGGTTCCAGTTTTGGAGGTTTGGGGAATGTGGAGCACCCCTTCATCACCATTGCTCCCTGGTCCACTCTGACCCAGAGTGGTAGTACCTGTTAGGGTCCCATCTATGGGTTAAATAGAAAAATGTATTTATAAAAAAATTGTATTATCCATTAAGAATTGATTTATTTCAAAACTTTATTGGCATTAAATGACCCACTGAGGTTGATATGCCGTAAAACAAAACAAACAAACAAACAATCATTCTTCTATAAATTTTACCCTTTATAAATAAATGGAAACCTTGACATTTCCACAACTGCAAATGATTTACATTCATTCTGGCAATCATTCATAAAATTTACATCACCATGTGTCCCTCTTCTGAACATGCAAAAATACAAAATAAATAATGAAATTCTCAGTCCCCTTTTGCCCCTCAGTCTAATACCTTCCTCTTCACCCCCCCCCCCACATTATTTATCAGGAATTGACTTTTAAAGTAAAATATGCATATTAACTAATACCATAAAGAAAAAAAAATCACTGACTTTATTAAGTTATACCTGTAAGAAAAATTATGTCAAATGATAACTCAGGGGTCAGGGGTCATGCTGTCAAGGTGGAAAAAAACATTACCACTTACCCACAACTCACCAACAGTATCTTACCATACTATTATAAATTGTTCTTTTGTAGAAGAAAAGGAACTTTTTATTTAAAAAAAAAATGCTAGGTATGTACTTATTTCTGGGTGATTCAATCCTCAGTGACAACCCCCTCCCACACACATCTCTGTGGTGTAGTGGCTAATGTTCTGGACTACAACATCATAGTAAGCAAGTTCAATCTCCAGTCATGCTATTGCATTCACTTTCAGATTAACACCTTTGGGAAAGGAATGAAACACTTTACTCCCCAGCTATGGGTTAAATAATACTATTGTTCCAAAAATAAACTAATAACAAAATAAGTTAAATTATTTAGATAGATTGATATATAAAAACAGACTGGGATATATATATATATATATATAATATATATATATATATATATACATAATTGATAATTGAATCATATTACCACGACCAGACAACTCGGCAAACACCATTTGCGACATCCGGAGCACTGGACAGCTGTTTCGACCTCCTTTGGTCTCATCAGCAGTGCATACCACAATCTCCGCCACTAGAGATTGAACCAGCGGACCACAGCGTGAAGAGCGGGGACTCAACACACTGGGCCACCAGCCCATGCCACAAACGGAGAATGCCAAATCATCTAGTCAATGGTGGCTGCGCAGTTTGAATTAATGTTACCATTGACTAGATGATTTGGCATTCTCCGTTTGTGGCATGGGCTGGTGGCCCAGTGTGTTGAGTCCCCGCTCTTCACTCTGTGGTCCGCTGGTTCAATCTCTAGTGGCGGAGATTGTGGTGTGCACTGCTGATGAGACCAAAGGAGGTCGAAACAGCTGTCCAGTGCTCCGGATGTCGCAAATGGTGTTTGCCGAGTTGTCTGGTCGTGGTAATATGATTCAATTATCAATTATATATAATTCCTCTATCAAATTTAATATATATATATATATATATATATACACATGTTTTAAAAACGAATGCTTTAAAATACTCTGACTGCAATTTCACGCAATAGCGAATCTTCAGGGAATTGCTTTGTCCAATCATCGACCTGTATTTATAACTTGGTTGTACCCATTCCTAAGTAAGTGGGTGTGCTGCCTACCCTCCTTTTCCCTTACATAATGCCTGAACCTACTAGGCATAGTCTATGTTTGTTTATGTGCATATATATATATATATATATAATGAGACGCCTACCATGCTCATAGTTCTTGTGATTTTTTTGGGCTGGTAGAATAACTTTTTTTTTCTATAAACAGTTACAATAAAAGACTTTTTAAGACATGAAATTACTGTTACTTTTAAACACTAAAATGTTGTGTTCCAACTTCGTTGTAAGCCAAATATTTACATCACCATGTGTCCCTCCTCCTGAGATGCAAAAATACAAAATAAATGATAAAATTCTCAGCCCCCTTTTGCTCCTCAGTCTAATACCTTCCTCTTAACACACACACACACACACACACAGACTTACATTGACACACATCCAAATTAACTATAGGAGTCTGTGTGGTGTAGTGGCTAATGTGCTGAACTGTGACTCATAGTAAGCAAGTTCAAACTCCAGTCACACTATTACATTCACTTTCAGACTAATACCCTTGAGGAAGGTATGAACCCCTTTACCCCCCATCTATTGGTTAAATAGTACCCCTACTGTTCTTTTACAAGAATGGCTTTGGCATTAAATAACCCATGAAGGTTGAGATGCCATTAAACAAAGAAAACCAAACCAAATCAAATTAACACACACACACACACACATATATATATATTGGAGAGGCCCTAACTGATCAATCAGCTCGTCATATCAAGCCCTAGCACCTATATGATTGTCTTGAACATATTTATCAATTGCACTTATGGCAAACCCCCAACCCCTTTTATCATATGTGCTAGAAGGCAGTGGCTGAAACATTTAAACGTTGACATAAACATCATAATAAATTTATTGGACCATATGACCTTTAGGCACCCCTTTTGCTTTACTGATTCATATGTACATTTTTTCATTTACACCGTCAACATCCGGTTGTTTGTTAACAGACGATTTTTAGAGTTTTTTTAATAAAACTAACCCCTAACCCTAACAAACAACTGGATGCTGATGGTGTAAATGAAAATAATGTACTTATGAATCAGCAAAGCGAAAGGGGTGCCTAAAGGTGATATGATCAAATTCATCTGTTTTGGAACACTTTGTTTTTCTTATTTCTATATATTCTATTTATCTATGGGTGCTAGAAGGTGGTGGCTGCGGGTCTACATGTCCTGGGAATGACGTTAAACTCTATCTGATGGTGAGGTTCCAGTTCTGGTGGTTTGGGGAATGTGGAGCACCCCTTCATCACCATTGCTCCCTGGTCCACTCTGACCCGGAGTGGTAGTACCTTTTAGGGTCCCATCTATGGGTTAAATAGAAAACATGAGTTTATAAACGAAATTGTATTATCCATTAAAAATGAAATTATTTCAAAACTTTGTGGGCATTAAACATTTTTGAATACCAAATTACCAATAGAAGTATTCGGCATAAAATAACCCAAGGAGTTGACATGTCGTAAAACCCAACCAACCAAACAAACATATTTTATTAATCACTATTCATTCATTGGCAATTCAGTCTCGAAAGACTATGATAAAAGTTTTTGTGTGCCCCTGAAGTTGCAGCGCCTCCTGTGACTATGAAGTCCTATGCTTGAGAAACATTCTCGACCACAGATTTTGCATTTGTAGGTTGTCCCTGTAGATGATGATGTTCCGATGCTTTGTTGCCGTTGCTTTCTTATGGACCTCTTAGCTTCATGATGTTGTATCAGGGTGACTTTTGACATGTACAGTCCTCTATGGAGATTCTGCCGCCACCAAGGGCGGTCTTGAGCCAAGGATTAATTTATTTTGATATTTTTCAGCACTTGTCACTTTACGAGGAAAATTTGATGTGGACCTTGATATTGAAGATATGAAGTCCGAACAAAGGATGTGTCAAGCAGAACCAAAGGTGTGTATGCATTTCTTGTATTAAAACAGCATATTCCCTTATGTGTTTAACAATACACTACACCAGTGGTTCCCAAAGTAGGGAGTTCCACCCCCTGGGGGCGGTTGGAAGATCTAAAGGGTGGTGATGCAAAAAGGGGGGGGGTGAGGGAGGATGACAGGTTAGCATTAGGAGCAGTTAATAAATAACTGTTTTATAAAAAAAATCTAAATGACAAAATATGTCATAAATACTAAGATAAAGGAACACATATGCAGTTTATACAGAATTATAAACAACTTTATTTCGTGATTGGCCTATTGGCACCAATTTCCCTGTGAAATTTACACCCCCCCACACCTATATTTAACACAATAAAACCTGCATAAAGGTTAATATTATCTTGAAAATTTTTTGTCCATTTGAAAGAAAAAACATTAAACAAACTCCTGATGATTTAACAAAAAAATTTTCAGCTCATAGAAATAATGAAAATTATGAACGAAAAACAATGTTTACATTTTTGCGCCGTTAAATCAATTGAAATTTAACGTATCCAAAAACAAGTTATGACTTGAGGCTTCTTTTAAAAAATTCTATGAAAAATCTATTAATGGTCCGATTTTCATGAAAATTTCCATAATTACTTACCTTTTGATGAAAATATGTCTGATATAGTTTTTTCCTAAAATATATTAGGGGAAATATTTTTACAAGATCTACTCCCCACTATTTTATTTTACCATTGGTGATCATGTTGTATGGTATTGGTTAAGTTCACGTCTATATTCTAAGGTATAATTTTATTTCCCTGAAAAAGGACAGAATGTCCTCCATGTTGACATTTTCAAATAGATCTTTCATATTGTTTGCATTAAAACAATAGTTTCTGATGTGAGCAAAAAACCTGCATTCCATGAATAAGTGTTTAACAGTCAAAGGTGTTTGACATGTTTCACATTGTGGTTGTTGTTCTTGTGTCAGTCTTGTGTAATCAATGCGTAATCGGGAAGTGATATTTTTTTGAGTTGATGAAGGAAATTTTTATTTACTCTTGTGGGGATTTAAAAAAAAAAAAAAGAATAAAAGAAAAATAAAAGAAAAAAAAAAAAACTCCCATGGGGCCTTGACCGGAAGAACCCTTTGCACATGTCCGACAAAAAGGACTGATTCCCTACCCCAAAAAGGATACCTCGGCCATTTGAATTTAGGCCACAACTGAAGACAGTCGATTTCCTACCCAAGGGACATGTCCCCTTGGCTACGGCCGACTATGCCCTGTTCAATAAAACCTAAGTCATAAAATTACCTCTTGCCTTTGTCTCTTTCCTCTTTCATACCTTTTCATTCCTAATCTAATCAGTGGGGGGGGGGTCACAGTCAAGTCTGACTCAAGGCTCCAATCGACAGTCCAACAGAAATAGGAAACGCAACTACGGCGCAGATATATTCACTGCTCTCGCAACTGTATCTCGCTCCAAAAATCCAATATCCAAAACTATGTCTTCGTCTCGACAACAAAATACAACTGCAAGTCGTTCTGCCTGGTCTCTGAGAATCAGTCCTTTAAGTACACCCCAATTTCACCACATCCGGGCTTCTCACTCATAATTGTCCGTTCAGCATGTGCGACACTCGCCAGCACGGCGCGACCACCCACATCCGAGCCACTATGCCATTTCCTACTTCACCGATCGTCCACAGCTCTCACATTCTGAAGGAAGCGGGTTCGACTCTAGGTCAGTCCTACACGCTAGGCAAAGCCTAGCCCGCTTCCTTCGAGTGTACGGCAAGTCTTCACCCCCACCACCCTCTCCGTCACACCGTGTTGCACGAGGCGGGTCTCCTCTCTCACTACACCTAAGTTCCATTTCAGCTTACCAGCCCACTAGAACAAAGAACCAGCTTTCATTGGGGATAAGATACCAGTACCAATGAACTTAACTTAGTCCCATACTCTTGTCATCTGTTTTTTCTTTCTTTCTTTTTCTTCATTATAGATTGGAATTGGTCAATTATTGGTGAAATCATCATTCAGGAAACAATTGGTGATTGGTATTGTGATGCAGATATCTCAGCAGTCATGTGGAATTTTAGCTGTAAGTAGGATGAAATTTCTTTCTTTTTTTAAAATTTCATTCTTTTCTGCCTTATATATATATTCTTGCAGTGATGCTGATAGCTTTTTAACTTAGTGCGTCCTGGGACATATTTGCTTTGAATGAGTCCCTGGCAAAATTAATGGGTACCACACTGACAAGTTAAAGCAACAATTTTTCCAGGCTGTGGTTATATCAGTACTGCTGTCTGTATGGCTGCACCACTTGGACCCTAGGGATATATATATTATAATGGAGATTGTATGTTTTTCTGTCTGTAAATGAAACTATATTACTACCCAAGTCTCAATTCCCTTAGTTATTTACGTCACATTCTCCATGATTTTGTTTTTATTTAAATCTCAGTTATTAATAAAATTGTTTTAGATTATTAATACTGTTGACCATATCTACATACTAATAACATGCAATTGTATTCCTATTTTTTAAATCTATTTTTATAACAATTTTTTTTAATAAAAGTCCTAGTTTTAACATAATTTTTCATCGTTTCCAACCTCTTTAAGTAGTATATGTAGGTACTGCTATGTTGCTATGAAAGTATATATTCTAAATATTGTTTTAAAAAAAAAAAGGAAATGAAATATTTGCAATGGTATATACATAATCTACATAGTGTCCTAGGTATGACGTTAAACTGCATCTAATGGTGAGGTTCCAATTCTAGAACTCTGGGTAATGTAGAGTACCCCTTTATCGCCATTACTCCCAGGTCCACCCTGACTTGAGGTGGTAATACTTGTTAGGGTTTCATCTATGGGTTAAATGGGTCAACAATAGGTCATCTATTATATTATGGTTATTTCCTATAAGTCTAACATAAACAAAGGGGAACCACTCTTGACTGATAAATTATTTATTTATTTTCCCATTAAACTAACCCAAAACCCTAACCCTGTCTTCTTTTTTCCTAGTAGTTCAATAAATAAATAAATAATTTATCAGTCAAGAGTGGTTCCCCCTTGTTTATGTTAGCCTTATAGGAAATAACCTATATTATTATATCCCAATTCTTGACATGTATTTTAACTGATATATTTTCCCTGTTTGCAACTTATAAAATTTTGGTTAAATTCATATCCTTGAAAAAGACATCAAACTCAACCTGTTTTGACTATGTTTTAACGCATGTAAAAAAAACCCCTTTAAAACTCTTGTAGAACGCCTTAAAACTATGAAATTAATGTTCCAACTGTTGTTTCTAGCAAGGGTCCATGCCTGCACACTTTACCTGATAGTTGGTACGGTCAAAACATTTGGAAAATTTTTAGAAATCAAGCTTTGAAAGCTTTTTTCTTTTACATCCAAGCACACTATTAAAAAACAAAAAAACGTGTGTAGCAATATTGCAAATTAATAAAATAACAATGAATTTGGTATTTTTAGCAAGTCCCCTATGTTGGATTTTGTGTAAAGTATTCAACTCTGTTACAAGATGAATGCAAGACTAAAACTAGAGTTTGGTAGGTGGCTTATATGGAGCTTTGGATTGTTCCATTATGAACTCAGGCAAGTTCATTTCCTGAGTTCTGATAGGTTGTTGGATTTCAGGGTGAGTAAGAACAGGGATAAGTACCCACTCTTAAGCCATCACTTTGCATTATGCCAGCAGCATGCAAGGACTGTATTTATGTTACAGCTTGTCTGTTGTTTTCGTCTACTAACTTGACGGTAGTTAGAACCCTACTGCGACGGTGAGTATCATATTGTTTCTATATCTGGAGGATAACTTCTACACCCTACAGGTCTAATCATGCCTGATATTTTGCAACTTTGAAAATTTTGGTTAACCCTGTTTTTTCTGTTTCTTTAAATCTTTCAGATCCTCTATTATTCACACTCTTTATTCACCTCAGCCGGAATGTTACCAAATGTGGCCACCCACGCTGTTAGTGGGATTGGAGCAGTTATGGTTGTTATGACATTTATAAGTATTCCCCTGATGGAATCTCTTGGTCGGAGGACCCTGCACCTAACAGGGCTCCTAGGAATGTTTGTACTCAGTATTGTCATGACGTTGGCTCTAACACTAAACGTAAGTTCTATGTTTTTTGTTTGTTTCTTTTTGCATTACACACACACACACACACACACACAAGCTGTAATGTATATAGTTTAACCAATGTCACTTAAGAAAATAAAATTAAGATTTTTTATAGATGTCTAATAGCTCAAGATTAATATCTGATTATATACAATAATAATAGACATATATATATACATTTGTCAAAACATTTTAAATAAAACAGTTAACATTTTTTTATATACAATAATATTATATACAGTAATATTGTTTTAAAATAAAATTCCCTCATAGATATCTATGACTCTCACTGGTGCTAAATATTCATGGACGTGCATTGTTATATTACTTTAATATAATCAAATGTGTTGATATTACAATATTCAATACTCAGTATTATCATGACTTTTGCATTGTTATATTACTTTAATATAATAAAATGTATTGATATTACAATATTCAATACTCAGTATTATCATGACTTTTGCATTGTTATATTACTTTAATATAATCAAATGTGTTGATATTACAATATTCAATACTCAGTATTATCATGACTTTTGCATTGTTATATTACTTTAATATAATAAAATGTATTGATATTACAATATTCAATACTCAGTATTGTCATGACTTTTGCATTGTTATATTACTTTAATATAATCAAATGTGTTGATATTACAATATTCAATACTCAGTATTGTCATGACTTTTGCATTGTTATAATTCTTTAATATAATCAAATGTGTTGATATTACAATATTCAATACTCAGTATTGTCATGACTTTTGCATTGTTATATTACTTTAATATAATCAAATGTGTTGATATTACAATATTCAATACTCAGTATTGTCATGACTTTTGCATTGTTATATTACTTTAATATAATCAAATGTGTTGATATTACAATATTCAATACTCAGTATTGTCATGACTTTTGCATTGTTATATTACTTTAATATAATCAAATGTGTTGATATTACAATATTCAATACTCAGTATTGTCATGACTTTGGCTCTAACACTAAACGTCAGTTCTATTTTTTTTGTTTCTTTTTGCATTACACACACACACACACATACACACACACACATACACACACAAGCTCTGTCGGTTGGTTTTTTTTAGAATACACCAATTGCACATCTGCAGAGGAGTAAGACTCCCCCATTAAAATGGGGCCACCTGTTGGCCGTGGATGGTGACCCATGATGCTTAAGGATGGAATCCTGGTGGATGAGCAGTCCATGACCTGTAACACCCCACTTTGACCCTTACTTAGATTGTAAAAACATACATCCTGTAAGTAGGTATCAATTAATTGTTCGCCCCTGACTGACAGTCTCTGACAGCTGTGAGGGTAAGGAGCTTGACAGACGAAAATTCTGTTGGGTTTCGCTCCCGGCTAGAATTAGCTGTTAAAAAAAAGTCAAGCTGCACTGATGAGATGTAAACGTGTCCATGGATGACCGGTGTGTATATATATATATATATATATATATATATATAAAAAAGTATCCAACTGACTGGTATGTAGGGGATGATTCTATGTGGGATCATCAATATCTTCTGTACATCTCATGTTGATGCAAACTTATAGATTTATGCAAAGATTTTTACAAATCCCTAAGAGAGCTCAATGTATAATAACTAATAAATTAATTATATACAGAGCAATATTCGAAGAAAGAAAAACTTAACAAACCATCATTTGGCTATTATAAATTTTTATGATCCTATATATATATATATATATATATATATATATATTCTATAAAAAAGAAAGTTTGTAAAAAGGATTATCTTTTTAAAAAATGTTTTTATTATTATCTTACATATGCAACACATGTTTCAGATCTTCTGTTATTTTCTTCAGGCATTAATTAACCATATTTTGACAGAATATTAATATGTACTTGTGTGGTTTCTGATATTTGATAACTTGTGTGTGTTTGTAAGTTACAAAGATCTGAAACACGTGTCGCATATGTAAGATAATAATAAATTTCTTTTTTAAAAACATAATCCTTTTTGCGAACCTTCTTTTTTATAGAATATCTAATTTTCTCCCATTGGACCCATAACAATACTTTATATATATATATATATTTATATAAGTCGGTTGTGCATTCGGCTAGAAGCCACAAGGTTCCTACTTTGATATCGGCCCTCGCCAACTCAGCATATGAGTAGCACAGGGACCTGTGCGGTAAAGTAAAAACAATCTCCTTGGTCTACCACTAGTCAAAAGGGGATAGACTCCCTCGCTGATTGGCTAATACCGACTTTAGGCCACCCTGACGACTTTACTTTACTTTATATATATATATATATATATATATATATATATATATATATATATATATTTTTGCTTGAAGGCAATTACAATGTGAATATTGTATAAAATTCGATAATTATTGAAAATAACCATGACAAGTGAATTTGGCAAACGATTATGCGATGCTAGAACATCGTACAGTCTGTTTCAACTTTATTAAGTCTCATCAGCGATGTATACTAACGATTTCCCTCCGACAGAAATCGAAACTGGTAGTCCAGCAGGCAAAGTCTGTGACTTTACTGCTCGGCTAACAGTCCGCATCGTACAATCCCTGTGAAATTAACCTGTCAATGATACTAGCACGCCTCTACCATATGAGGTACGCGGACGTTGAGTAAATAACAACAAACCAGACCCTTGCCCCGGTGAAGGAAATATGGTTATTTTCTATAATTATCAAATTTTATACAATATTCACATTGTAATTGCCTTCAAGCAAAAATATAAATAATGATATATTCAACAATGCTTCTAAAAAACAAACATCCAAAAATCTTATTTCCTTCACCGGGGCAAGGGTCTGGTTTCTGGGAAATCGTTAGTATACATCGCTGATGAGACTTAATAAAGTTGAAACAGACTGTACGATGTTCTAGTATCGCATGATCATTTGCGAAATTCACTTGTCATGGTTATTTTCTATAATTATCGAATTTTATACGATATACGCATTGTAATTGCCTTCAAGCAAAAATATAAATAATGATATATTCAACAATGCTTCTAAAAAACAAACATCCAAAAATCTTATATATATATCCTGTTGAATTTATAATTTTATTACTTTTCAAATGATTTGTGTCCATCTTTAATTTGCTTTGTAATTACATTTTTCCACCCTGTCGGCTGGGGCGTTAGAATGCACCGACTGCACCTCTGCAGAGGGGTAAGACTCCCCCAATGGGGCCACCTGTTGGCCGTGAGTGGCGACCCGTGATGCTTAAGGATAGAGCCCAGGTGGATGAGCAGTTCATGACATGCAATACTCCACTTTGGCCCTATCTTGGGCTAGACGGGCGGTTGGAGAGGCCCCCTCCGATCAATTGGCTGGTCACATCAAGCCCTAGCACTTATATGATTTCCCCAACCCTATTGCCCTTATGGCAAGCCCCAACCCCTTTTTATCATATGGGTGCTAGAAGGCGGTGGCTGCGGGTCTACATGTCCTGGGAATGACGTTAAACTCTATCTGATGGTGAGGTTCCAGTTTTGGAGGTTTGAGGAATTTGGAGCACCCCTTCATCCCCATTGCTCCCTGGTCCACTCTGACCTGGAGTGGTAGTACCTGTTAGGGTCCCATCTATGGGTTAAATAGAAAAATGTATTTATAACAAAATTGTATTATCCATTAAGAATTGATTTATTTCAAAACTTTATTGGCATTAAATGACCCACTGAGGTTGATATGCCGTAAAACAAAACAAACCAAACCAATTACATTTTTCAGATTATAAAATGTATTATAAATGTATTATGTTCTACTTCATAGTTCTGAAGTAAGTTGCTTCAGTGACTGAAAATTGTATACTTTGAAATATGTGACAAAATTTGAATTACTGTTATTATATTATCATTAACTATTTTTCTAAATATTTTTCCTTCAGGGCACTGTAAAAGGAATGCAGATAGTTGGTGCTATAACAGTAATCTTATATGTTGCTGTATTTTCAATTGGTCCAGGTTTGTATCAAGCTACTTATCTATCTATTAATAATGGAGATTTGCTTCTGGTTTTTGTCTGTAACAAAAATTATGTCACTGTTTACGTCACATTACCCAACACATAATCCAACGTCATAACATAGAATAAATATACTCAAAATGTGAGCATGCAACGTTAGACAATCCTCATTGTTTCAATAAATAGATGCCCGGCATTATATATTTATATATAGATTGTTTTATTCTAATATAATATTTATGGTTATTGGAACTGTTTCCATTTCAAATTGTCTTTCTTTCTTTTTTTTTATTCCTTTAATAAATTTGACGATTTTACATACTTATGGTACACACTCTATGACATTGAATTTTCAGCTCCCATCCCCTCAGGCAATATCTTTCAAAAAATTATTTTTACATCGCCCGGAGAGTGTCTTTTTATTTTGCTAGTATTAATAATGGAGATTGTCTGTATTTCTGTCTGTAACAAAAACTACGTCATAGCTCTACGTCACAGCTTACGTCACAATATTCTTATGCTATATACACCCAAAATTTGAGTAAGCAATTTTAAAAATTGTTTATTACTCTTTTTTTTTTTTTTTTTTTTTTTTTTTTTTTACAGTAACAAGAAGTTAACTAAAAAAGTTTATAAATAAATAAACACCTGCAATTTTGTGGAAAATTGATGTGGAAAATATTCAAAATAATTGTTTGATTATTACATGCATGCAACATTTTATTTGAGAGGGACGGGCTCAGTTTTCATTTCAAATTTTTTTTTTTTTTTTTTTTTTTTTTTACTCCTTTAATAAATATGAGGATTTGTCTTACTTATGATACAAACCCTCTGCCATTGAATTTTTTAACTCCCACCCTCTCAGGCAATGTCTTTCAAAAATTAATTTTTACGACACCCGGAGGGTGTTTGCTGTTGCTAGAATTGCTAAGTATAAACATTGCACACACACACACACACACATATCATCATCAACAAGGTGTATGCATATTTACATCTATTTGCTTAAATATCATATATATAAAAAAGTGCATGGTGTAATGGTTAAAGCCATGGGAAATGGATTCGTTGCCCCAAGTTCAAATCCTGGATGTGGTAATTGCATTTCACTTAGCACTAATACCCTTGGGAAAGGTATTAATCCTACTTTCCCTCTAGCTATGGATAAATAGTAGGGCAGACTGGGAATTCTAATTTCCCTCCAAAAACTTTGAAACTTTTTCTAATCTGGGCGGAAGTCATGTTGCATCTTGGGAAATTTAATAGAACTCAAATTATGGGGTATCAACATAGTTATTTGGCATAGTTATTTCCTTTAGCCCTAGCAGGGCCGGGCTAGCTCAGTCGGTAGAGCGTTCGGCTAGAAACCAGAAGGTTCCTAGTTCGATACCGGCCCCCGCCAACTCAGTGTATGAGTAGCACAGGGATCTATGCGGTAAAGTAAGGAGCTGATAATAGGTGTGGCGCTCCACCTCAGACACAAAAACAATCTCCTTGGTCTAGCGCTAATGAAAAGGGGATAGACTCCCTCGCTGATTGGTTGATACCGACTTTAGGCCACCCCCGAAGACTTATTTCCCTTAGACCCACAAATTCACCCTTTTTTTATGTAGACAGTCTATCTAAAAAGGGTATGGGATATGCCTAACTGATTGGTTCATCTATGGGGCTAGGTTAAGTTTGTTTGTACTGGTATCTTGTCCCCATATAAACCTGGTTCTTTGTTCTTCTGGGCTGGTGAGTTGAAATAGAACTTAAGGAACGAAAAGGAACAAAAAGGAACGAAAAGGAAAGAGACAAAAGCAGAAAGTGGCTTTATGACTTAGGCTTTATTGACCAGGTCATAGTGGCCTGTAGCAAGGGAAAATCTCCCTGGCCAGCAGGACCAACTAGAGCCAATTACGGCCTCAGTTCAAATGGCTGAGGTATTATTTTGAGGGTAGGGAGACAGTCCCTTTTGTCGGACATGCGCAAAGGGATTCTTTTGGTCAATGCTCCATGGGAGTCTGTTGTTTTTTTTTTTATTTTAATTTTATTTTATTTTTTCGTATTTTTTAGTCCCTACACATCTTAAGTGACAGCTACAATCCACAAAGGATGATATGTCATTAACTCTTAGCATCCTATATCGCCACATTCCACCCATCCAGAAGTCACATTCATTTTCCTAATCTGCCCCAAACGATAGCCTTTGTTTAAATGTAATATTAAACATATCTAGAAGTCTTAAAATTCAAGCGAAATAACAGGTAAGTTTTAATGAAAAGGCCATTTTTAGCCATTTTTGATAAATGGTTATAGGTATTGGGCTCTGGACTTAGAAAATTCTCAACAGGATGTTAAGAGTTAAACAAACCAACCAACCAACCAACCAACCAACCAACCAATTCCTTAAGGTATTTATATTTACTCTTATTTTCCTTTACTTTCAGGTTCTATTCCATGGTTGATTGTTGCTGAACTTTTCCCCCAGGGATCTCGTGCCCCTGCCATGAGTATCTGCACAATGATCAACTGGTTAGCAAATTTCATTAACGGATTTGCCTTTCCTTATGTACAGGTAAATAAATACAGCAAATCTATTAATAATGGAGATTCGGTCTCTATTTGTCTGTAACTGAAACTACGTCACTGCTTACGTCACATTACCCAAAATCGTCATTTCATAGAATAAATACACTCAAAATTTAGCTTGCAACCTTAGATGGTCCTCATTGTTTTTTTTTAAACAAGCTTTAATGAATACATGCCCAGTATTATATATTTATACAAAGTTTGTTTTATTTTAATATATATTTAAAGTTATCAGAATGAAGTTTCCATTTCAAATTGATTTATTTTTTACTCATTTATTAAATTTGATGATTTTACTTACTTATGGTACAAACTCTCTGGCATTGAATTTTTTAACTCCCACCCCCTCAGACAATATCTTTCAAAAACTAATTTTTACACCACCCAGAAGGCGTTTTCTTTTCTTTTTTTTTTTTTGCTAGTTTATATTAATTTATATATTAATTAATTTTGTAATCTAATAAAAGTCTGAATCATTATGTTTGTGGTTCGTTTTTATAATGTTGAGTAGTTCATATTTCTTGCGTAAACAAGTCGCAAATTTAGGTCCAAGCTGAAGGAGCTCTGTCGGCTGGGTCTTTAGAATACACTGACTACACCTCTGCAGAGGGGTAAGACCTCCCCCTTCCCAATGGGGCCAGCTGTTGGCCGTCGGTGGTGACCCGTGATGCTTAAGGACAGAATCCTGGTGGATGAGCAGTCCTTAACATGCAACACTCAACTTTGGCCCTTATTTAGGCCAGACTGGTAGTCAGAGAGGGTCCCTCAATTCAATCAGCTAGTCATGTCCAGCTCCTGACCCTATTGCCCTAATGGCAGAACCCTAACCATTTTTTAATAATCGTATAATTAAATGTTGTCAATCATATCGATCAGTATTGTCTGTTATTGTTAATCATAGTAGGGTTGTCAATCATATTGTTAATATTGTCAGTCATAGTCAGTAGTAAGTAGTATTGTTAATTATATTAATCAGTATTGTCAATCATTGTGAGTAATATTAACAATCATATTAATAAATATTGTCAATCATATTAAATAGTATTGTTAACCATTGTGAATAATATTAACAATCATATTAATAAATATAGACAATCATATTATTAAATATTATCAATCATATTAAGTAGTATTGTTAATCATATTAATCAGTATTTTCCACCATTGTGAGTAATATTAACAATCATATTGATAAATATAATCAATCATATTATTAGATATTGTCAATCATATTAAGTAGTATTGTTTACCATATTTATCAGTATTGTCAATCATTGTGAGTTATATTAACAATAATATTAATAAATATTGTCAATCATATTAATAAATATTGTCAATCATATTAATAAATATTGTCAATCATATTAATAGATATTGTCAATCATATTAATAGATATTGTCAATCATATTAATAGATATTGTCAATCATATTAAATATTGTCAATCATATTAAATAGTATATTAAATATTTATCAGTATTGTCAATCATTGTGAGTTATATTAACAATAATATTAATAAATATTGTCTATCATTGTGAGTAGTAGTGCTAATTTCATTATTATATGTCATAATAATCAGTATAATCAATTGATTTTTTTCTTCTTATCTTCCAGAAAGCACTGAAAGACCTGTCCTTTTTGCCTTTTACTATTTTGCTCCTTCTATTTTGGGGCTTCACCTACATGTACGTACCAGAAACAAAAGACAAGACGATTGAGCAAATCACAGACATGTTTCGACAACAGCAACAAGAGAAACAATCAAAGACAGATGGAGTCGCAAAAGAAAGCAGTTATCTTGTTGGTTTCAAGAAAATGTAAATGAGAACAAAAAAAAAAAAAAAAAAAAAAAAAAGAAAAACTGACGGAACCAAAAACTTGAACAAAAACAAAAGGCCTAGTCCTAGATCGCCCAAATTAGAGAAAAGATACTTGTCTGTATTTATGAGATGAGGCTTGATATGAATCATTTTGATATTTTGGACTGTTGCCCTCATCTTTATTGTGTATAAACAAAATGTTCAGGCCACTGTAATCTCAGGATCTGTTTAGGTGGGTTTTTTTTTTTAAAGTAAATTAAGTAAATTCGTTTGGTTGGCCTAAAGTTGGTATCAGCCAATTAGCAAGGGAGTCTATCCCATTTTCAATAGCGCTAGACCAAGGAGATGTTTTTTGTGTCTGAGTGCCACACCTACCATCAGCTCCTTACTTTACTGCACAGATCCCTGTGCAACTCATATGCTGAGTTGGTGAAGGCTGGTTTTGA
>CM042157.1:64964763-65019763 GCA_023376005.1 Doryteuthis pealeii
TTAAAAAGTAATTGTTGTTATAATGATATCCAGTTATATCCACTAAAAACTATATTTTTTAAGAACTCGCTTCAAGGTGCCTTTTGGCGGCCTTAAAGCTCGATGTAGAGTCGCATTCCTATTTGTAGCATTTATATTATAATAAATTGCAAATCAATAAATAAGGGGGAAAATAAATGAACAAAGGGAAATTATCGTTTGATTGTTATTTCCCTTGAAAATTCTGATTGGGCTCAGCATGAATGTGACCCTGAACTATTTTTCTGAAGTTGAAAACTAGAGAGTGGTCCGAAAGTCTTGTCACCCCTACCAAAATAATAATAATAATAATAATGAAATTATTTGTTTGATTATTTGAAATGAGGCTTGATAGATTATATTGTTTGGATTTTTCAGGCTGTTGTCCTCATCTTTATTGTTATGTTACACAATTTGAGATGAGGCTTGATAATTTATATTGTTTGGATTTTTCAGGCTGTTGTCCTCATCTTTATTGTTATGTACACAATTTTGAGATGAGGCTTGATAAATTATATTGTTTGGATTTTTCAGGCTATTGTCCTCATCTTATTGTTATGTACACAATTTTGAGATGAGGTTTGATAATTTATATTGTTTGGATTTTCAGGCTATTGTCCTCATCTTTATTGTTATATACACAATTTTGAGATGAGGCTTGATAACTTATATTGTTTGGTTTTTTCAGGCTGTTGTCCTCATCTTTATTGTTATATACACAATTTTGAGATGAGGTTTGATAATTTATATTGTTTGGATTTTTCAGGCTATTGTCCTCATCTTTATTGTTATATACACAATTTTGAGATGAGGCTTGATAGATTATATTGTTTGGATTTTTCAGGCTGTTGTCCTCATCTTTATTGTTATATACACAATTTTGAAATGAGGCTTGATAAATTATATTGTTTGTTTTTTTCAGGCTGTTGTCCTCATCTTTATTATTTTATACACAATTTTGAGATGAGGCTTGATAATTTATATTGTTTAGATTTTTCAGGCTGTTGTCCTCATCTTTATTGTTATATACACAATGTTTCCTGTGTTTGACAAGAAACACCTGAAGAAGTCCAGAGGGTACATTGGCTGAAACATGTGTATATAACAATAAAGATGAGGACAACAATCCAAAAAGTCCAATTAATAGAAATGATGAAATTATTGCATACAATGCTCTGGTGCACTACAAGTCATCAAAGATGTTTGTATAGTAGATAGAATAATGTACAAATGTTAAGAAAATGAACAGCGTATAGTTATGATATACATGTGTGCGTGTCTAGGGAGAGGGAAATATCAGGTTTTGGTGTCTTACAGGAAGCGTGGAGGTCTTGAAGAATGCAGTGTCTCCACAGCTAACAACTGATACAGGTAGTTTTTTTTCCATGCTTCAGTAACTTTGAGCTAGAAAAAAAAAATGTTTCTAAAAGTCATGGGAACTGTGCCATTTTCTGACTTTGATCATGTATGTTAGACACATAGAAATCAAAAAGGTGCTCAAGGTTAGTATTTGCAAGATGGTTAATAACCTTTGTAAAACAATTTTTTTTTTTACATGTGATTTAAAAAAAAATCCTTCCTCTTGATAATACAGCAAAAATTATGTTAAGTTTTATTCATTTCTTCTGAATTTTGTTGAATTTTAATTCATGGGAGGTTGTAAAAAATATGTAAAATTTTGGCTATACCTATACAGATGATATGAACAATTGTTATAATGAAAAAAAAATTGAATTGGAACTCTCTAGTTGGGAGGTAAAAAAATATCTAATTTCAGTTTTCTGTATATAGTGTTTACCTGGTTTCAAAATTCTAATTATCTGTTATATATGTCATACCAAGTCAGTTGTCAAATGTTGGAGTTTCAATGTATCCATGCCCTTTTAATTAATCAACTCTAATTACATTGAAATAAACTGCTGAAAATAAAATAGAAAATTACATTATTGTTATTATTATTATGCATTATATTATTAACATAGTGGAGGTGTATAGTGTAATGGTTATTGTCGTAGGATATGGAGAGACAAGTTCAAATCCTGAACCAGGCTTTTTGGATTTCACAGCACTAATATCCTTAGGGAAAGGTATGAATCCAACTATTCTCCAGCAATGGGTAAATAGTAGGGCAGACTGAGCCCTTTAACCTTGGTTAGACAACAAGTGTCAGAGAAAAAAATCTGAATTCAAACATGTTAAACTCTGCTTAAGAAATTGACCTTGTGTCACATCCTATTCATGTAGTGGGGTTGATGAATATATATTGTATTAAAACAAGAATAATGAAAGTTAAATCAATATGTAGGGACACGGCCCACTAATATATACAGTGCCATAAACAGGCAGAATTCTAACAGGCCAATTCATTTTGTAATCAATTTATGTCTTTAAAAAAAAGAAATGTTAAAAATATACAAACTTGTCTTTTTTTCTTCAGAAATGTAATAATAAAAGATTGTAAACTAACTAACAAAAAAAAAAAAAAAATAGTTTAAAAGAATTATGCAGTTATAGAAAACAAACACACCAACATTTACCTGATTTCAGGTTATATAAAAAAAAAACCCTTTTCAATGTGAAATGTATTCCCATGTCATGGTAGGCAATGATAGTGATGATACTACAGAGAAACGGTATTTCTCGAGGAGAACTTACGGTTCCATCTAGCCAAATGTTTCTGCTTTAAGATTTTTCAAAACGGACATAAATTGACAATAAAACAAATCGGCCTGTTATAATTCTGCCTGCTTATGGTGACATGTGAGGCCGTATATATTAGTAGGCAGTTGGTAGGGATTGTCAAGACTTTTGGATCACCCTGTAGATTTGGAATTGCTTTAATCTCTAAGTTCATTTTAATCCTGTCGTGCTTGATGTACCATTTCTGCTCTGTTATGGTAACAAATATGTTAAAACAAATCAATCATTATTGTTAAAGAATTATTCCTAGTGTTGACAATTGTATAAAAATATACAAAGAATTTCAAATTAATTTTTTGAGTTTGCTTTTTGCATCAGTTTTTCCATTGTGTTGTCATCATTGTCATCGTTATTATTGTTAAACGCTTTGTCCTCAGCTAATAATGTTGTTTATGGATTGCATTGTTGAGGAAATGTTCCTCCATGTTTTTGTTTTTTTCATTCTCAATTTTTATCTGAATGTTAATTTTAATTTAAAAGAAAAATCAATACAAAGCAATCGATTCTTTTTGAAAAACAATTTTTATTGTTTTCTTTGTTATTTATTTATTTTTTTCCATTTATTTCTTTGTAAAACAAGGATTTTATTTGCTTTTCTTTTTTTCTATTTTTTTTTTTTTGTTTCTTCACTTTTCTTTATCTTTCTATATTTTATTTTCTATTATTTTCTTTTTCTTCATCATCATTTTTTTCTTTTTCTTTTTTCTTCACCATTCTTTCTTCTCCATTCTTTTTCTTTCTTTTTTTCTTCTCCATTGTTTTTCTTTAGTTTTCTTTTCTAATTTTCTTTTTTTCCCCTTATATTCTCTGTTCATCTTCACATTATATTCTATTTTCATTTTTTTTTTCATTTCTTGTTTAGTTTTTTTTTTCATTTCTTGTTTAACTATTTTTTTTTTTTTCATTTTTTCTTTTCTTTTTACTTTTTGAATATTTTTCTTTAATTTTTTCTTTTTATTTTTCATTGCTTTAAAAAAAATTTATTCACCTTATTCTCTCTCTTTTTTTTATTTTTCTTTCCTACTTTTACTTTTTTCTTTAATTTTTAAAATTTTTCCTTACTTTTTTTTATTTTATTTCTTCACCTTATTCTCTCTTCTTTTTTTTTCTTTCTTTATTTTTCTTTCCTACTTTTACTTTTTTTCTTTAAATTTTTTTTTTCATATCCTTGTTTTCTTTTTCTATTTTTCATTCCATTTTGTTTCATTTTTAAAAAAAACTTGATTCACTTGTCCGTATAAAATGTTTTTCCAAAAATTTTAAAATCTTTTTTGCTGTTTACAACTTTTTAAAATAAATCTTATTCCATAATTATGAGCTTTTAAACTCATTTTTTTATCAACCTCTTTGTTTCTTTTTTTTACTCCTCAAAATTTCAGGCCGATCTTGGAAATTGACAATGACATTGATTTTTAGAGCTGTATTTATCATATATATATATAATATAATATAATATAATAAGATAAATATATAAATTTTACATATCTATTTATTAGGTGAAGATGTTTCAAATGTCATTCTTCCCTTGATTGCATTGCATGAAACCAATATGGTTGTGAGTTCCTTTGTCACCTAATAAATAGATGTAAAACCTTTATATATTATCTATTATATTATGTAACAGCTCTATTTTATATTGAGCACTCTATCAATAATACTGCCTTTGGTCACCATTCCAGCAAAAGTGAAACAGTGATCTCACACTATATATAATATACATATATATATATATATATATATATATATTGTGTGAAGAGAAAAATGGAAGTGATTCTGACGGAATGTAATATAATGAAAAATTTGAAAAAACACAGGTTCAATAAAATGAGTGATATTTATTCAGCCAATGCTACAGTGTTTCAATCTGTTTAGTAGATCTTCTTCAAGGCATCTAATGCCGTGTGGAGGACCTTCCTGAGGTGATGACCAAAACGGACAGTTGGAGAAAGAGAATCATGGATATCTGTGCTGCCAGATGTTATTTTTCTCGTGAAATTAGGCGGACATTCAGAAAGCACTGAGGGTTGCATGTGGCCTGCGGGCTGCAGTTTGCCCATGGCTGGTCTAGAGACTGCTTATTCAAAAGTCCTGTTTACAATATAAATACCATGCTGAAAAATTTCTAACATTCTGATATGCATATATACCAGTTATCTTTACTTTAGTTATATTAACAAATGTCCCCTTGTTTGTTTCACTTTGAGGAAGCCGTATGTTTTGGTCGGCCATTTTCATTTCACCGTAAATAATTTGTTTGAATCAATACAACTGCATGTTTTAACACAAAAACTATCATAAAATGTGTTCTTAATTGTTTGAAATGAACTTAATTGTTATTAAGAACACATTTTATGATATTTTTGTGTTAAAACATGCAGTTGTATTGATTCGAACAAATTCGTATTTTCAGTGTAGATTTACGGTAAAATGAAAATGGCCGACCAAAACATAACGGCTTCTTCAAGGTGAAAAATACAAGGGGAGGTTACTCTCATTTATTTAGCTAATGTTCAGATTACCATTTAGTTATAAATATGTAAAGATAGCTGTTTTTTTCCGTAATAATCTAAGGGGCATAACTCCGACTGCCAAAAACTAGTAAGATCTCAAAAACATTGAATATTAAACTCATCTGTAAAACTATTGCAAAAGCATTTGAAATTAATTTATCAGTGTGGAGGTGGGGGGATTCCCCTATGGTGTAGCGGTTAGGGGTCTGCGAAATCATAGTAACAGATTTCGAACTCAAGTCATGATATTATTTTCACTTTTGCACTAATACGCTTGGGAAAGGTGTGAACCACTTTGCTCCCCAGCTATGGATTAAATAGTACCACTACAGTTCTTCTACAAGGATGGTGTTGCTGTCACCTTAGGATGCCAATAGTTTAGACAGTGTAAGGGAAACAATTATGTAAGGACCCATATCTGTTAGACATCCCATGATGCAACACAACTCCCTTCTAGTTCTGTGGGTTCAATTACGTTTAAAATTCTCTACAAAATTTTTAAGTTAATAAAAATAGGCCAATTGAATCAGAGAAAATACTTTTTTTAGGGGCCGGGTTAGCTCAGTCGGTAGAGCATTCGACTAGAAACCGCAAGGTTCTCAGTTCATACCAGCCCTCGCCAACTCAGCGTATGAGTAGCACAGGGATCTGTGCAGTAAGGAGCTGATGGTAGGTGTTGCGCTCCACCTCAGACGCAAAAACAATCTCCTTGGTCTAGCGTTAGTGAAAAGGGATAGACTCCCTCGCTGATTGGCTGATACCAATTAGGCCGCCCGACACTTTACTTTTTTTTTTTTTTTTTTTTTTTACATCAATCCAAGAAAAATTTTGTTTTTAAAACAATGAAAAAAAAAAAAAAACAAACTATGTAGCATAATTGTTGGTCTATGGGGAATTTGGGGATTGAAAGGAGAAAGAGAGGAAAAAGAAATAAGTACAAACAAAGGTTAAAATTTGGAAGAGTAAACACTCAATGGGGTGCCAGTAATTGACTGACGAATGACCCCGGAAATAGATTTAAAAATAAAAATGGAGGTTCCAGGTTTTGACCGAAAACAGATGTGATGCCGGGACTTGAAACAGAAGAGGAGAAAAATCTTTTTTTTTTTTCAGCCAGGCCTCGCGGGAAGCAGATGGGGCTTTCCCAGTTCCCCCGTATGGGTTTCGCATAGTAGTACAGAAGATGATACTATGTTAGAAGATAGAATAATTTGACTATACCCTCTCTCTCTTTCTCTCTATCTTTCCTTCTGTCTGAAATAGAACCCACGAGCCTGAAAGGAATAAACAACCCTTTGTGACTATACTCTTGAGTATATTGTTCTGAACTAACGACTATTACTATTACTAATGATGATGACTACTACTACAACTCGAACTTGGCCTTATGCGACATATATCGTTCTGTAACAACTATAATAATTATTTTTTGAGTTTTAAGGAATTAACTTCTAAATTTTCAAATAACTTTTTTGAATATTGAATTTTAATTTTTTTTTATTTTATGGGATTTTCAGATTTCTATAAACTTAAATATTAGGGACTGGAAAAATTTTTCTCCAAATTCTAACATTCTTAATTTATAAAATTTTCTTTTCAAGTTTTTTTTTTTTTTTTCTTATAAAATAAACTATTCATTATAAAATTAAGTCATTAACAAATAATTTGGTGAACATTTCATTAAAATTCAACAATTCCTTTGATTTCTGCACATAACCTGTATATATATATATGTATACTGTCGTGTAGCAAGTCAATAAAAAGTGGAATATAAATAAGTTCAAAACGGACGAAGAATTTGGGATTGGCAAGCTGGTTAGAATCTCCGCTTGTCAGCTTGGCAGTCGAGGTTTCGAGTCACACACGGAGCAGTCTCCCATGTTTATAACCTTGCTGATGAGACCTAATAGGTCGAAATGTACATTCAGGATTGACATTTTCTCGATCTGTTTAGCCTTACATTTGAACATATGCCTGCCTAAATTCATTAATTATTAACTAATTAATTTTCAAAAATTAGGTATGACTTCAATTAAGCACATATCCTCCAAAAATTGTCAGCTAAAAGCCATATCAAATAAACACAATGTTTATTTACGTACTTTCATATATGTATATATATATATGTCAACGGGGTGGCCTAAAGTCAGTATCAACCAGACAGCAGGGTGTCTATTCCCTTTTAAGTACCGCTATACAAGGAGATTGTTTTTGACATCTGAGGTAGAGCACCACACCTACCATCAGCTCCTCACTTTATCGCACAGATCCTTGTGCTACTCATACGCTGGGTGGGTGAGGACTGGTATCGAACCTGGAACCTTGTGGTTCCTAGTCCAGCGCTCTATGCTGAAAGCTTTTTGATTTAGTGAGTTTTGGAACCCACAGATTTGACTTGAATTTTGATGAAAAATTTGTTCGGTCCCATCTAAAGTTTGTTACCCTGTCTAACCCTTACATTGTGCCCCATCAAGTGTAATTTCTGGTGTCATCTGGAAGCACGGTTCACATTGGCCTAGAGACAAATAATAAGATGACTACACTAAAAAATAAAACCAGAAAAAAAATGAATACAAAAAAAACAACAAAATAAACACAGTATTGAAAATAATATTTTTTATTAGTAATAATTTACAGTGATAAAAATTTACAATTACTGAGTTTAATTTGTACAATTGAAATAAAAGTTCAGTTCACACTGCTTCCTTTATTTATTTATTTATTTTATTTTTTTGCCTTGGAAATAAATAAAAAAATAAAAAAAAAAATAAGCATCAAAATAAGAATCATTTTTTGAAAAAGAAAAAAAAGAATATTACCTCTGTCCCATAATAGTTGTTCACGGCCTACTAATATATATGGCCCCATATGTCACCCAAACAGGCAGAATTCTAACAGGCCAATTCTTTTTAGAGTCAATTTATGTCTGTTTCGAAAGAAATGTTAAGAATAAACAAACTTGTCTTTTTTCTCCAGAAATGTAATAATAAAAGATTGTAAACAAACTAACAAAAAATAGTTTTAAAAATTATGCAGTTATACAAAACAAACACACCAACAATTTATCTATGATTTCAGTTTATACATCAGAAAAAAATTAAATCTTTTCAATGTGAAATGTATTCCCATGTCATGGTAGGCAATGATAGTGATGATACTACAGAGAAACGGTATTTCTCGAGGAGAACTTACGGTTCCATCTAGGCAAATGTGTGTGCTTTAAGATTTTTCAAAACGGAGATAAATTAATAATAAAACAAATCGGCCTGTTATAATTCTACCTGCTTATGGTGACATGTGAGGCCGTATATATTAGTACGGTGGGGATAGCCAAAAACTAAAACCAAAAGGAAAGCTAAATCACATCCCCTCGACACAATATTCACCAACACTCTTCTAACACTAGAAAAAAAATAGTTTTAAAAAATTATGCAGTTATACAAAACAAACACACCAACAATTTATCTATGATCTCAGGTTACATCAGAAAAAAATTAAACCTTTTCAATGTGAAATGTATTTACCAATACATCACGTACTACAGAGAAAGTATTTCTCGGGTAAAACGTATGGTTCCATCTAGCCAAATATTTGTGTTTTAATATTTTTCGAAACGGACATAAATTGAAATAAAACAATTCAGCCTGTTATAATTCTGCCTGCTTATGGTGACATGTGAGGCCGTATATATTACTAGGCCGTGAGTTGTTACATTTTGTGTATGAAATTTAAATGCAAATGTCATACTATTATGGGACAAAGGTAGTAATAAACAAATAAATGAATTAATAAATACATAGAAGTCACTCACTCAACAGTATAACTTTGGTGTACTATCCAGAATATTTCATAGAGGAAATATCTGTGATAATGTACAAAAATTGGTAATCTAAACATTAGCTACATAAATAAGAATAATCTCCCCTTGTTTCTTTCACTTTGAGGAAGCCGTATGTTTTGGTTGGCCGTTTTCATTTCACTGTAAATCAATTTTTTTAACATGAAAATATCATAAAATGTGTTCTTAATAACAATTAAGTTCATTTCAAAAAATGCGCAAGCACAATTAAGAACACATATTTATGATATTTTTGTGTTAAAACATGCAGTTGTATTGATTTGAACAAATTCGTATTTTCAGTGTAGATTTACGGGTAAATGAAAATGGCTGACCAAAACATAAGGCTTCCTCAAAGTGAAAGAAACAAGGGGAGGTTACTCTCATTTATGTAGCTAATGTTCAGATTACATAAAAAATTCTAAAAAATGTACAAAAAAAGGCAAATTTGAATTGTTGGATGCAGGCTGAGACATGATCAATCTTGGCCGGGTCACATTAGCGTGGCGATATGATATGACCCGAAACCCCCAATGGACTAAAGGTACATCACTGATGAAGCATTCAACTGCATCTTAGAGATGTAGTTTGAAAAAAAAATGCTATTTCTTCTATATGATTTTCTGGATAAATACATATTCTTTGTTAATATGAATATTTCAAAACATGGTTTCAGTTGAAGATGTTTATCGATAAAATTATCAAAATTATCAAAATATACTGAGCCTCCTAAAACTGTATAAATACTTTTTATCAAACTATAAAGCATAATTTGTATTTTTTTCATGTGAAAATGGATCAGCAGTAATTTTGTATCTTATTGTAATATATTGTCTGGTCAATTGGTTTGCACCTGGAGAACGGGCTGCACACAGGAAGTGTGTGCGTGTCAAGTGTGTGCCTGGAAACAAAAACAGGATATGGCATTGAACTGACCTTTTGCACCCAGAGATACAGGTGTACATTTGACACCGTGTAGGCACAGAAAATCTGTAAGCGTAGCCCATAATCAATGAAAACAGGCTGCGTGGGCAAGGAAGTGTGTCTACAGAAAAACTGCGTAGGTGTCACGATTAAAGAGACGTGACCTCATGAGTTGGGTAATAATAAAAATGCCCGCGGAAATCAATTTAGGGAGACCGAGATCAGGTTCGAGATCACTTGCAGAGAACTCCCGAAGGCTCCATGTATGTGTAACCCTTGCTAATGACCCTCAGTCTGCACAAAACCGAGGAAATAAAGATATAATTTTATATTTTTATAAATACAAGTGTTCCGTGATCCTTGATGGGTTCAGTATATAACATTATTTCTCTATGTATCTTCTTTTTTTTTTTTTTAAATTTTAAATTCTTATAAAAAATAAAATATAGTTATTATCACACATGGTTTAAACGTTTTTAACAGCAGTTTTGTTTTTAATTGAAAATATTTTATAAATCAAAAAAAAGGGGCCAGTTTAGCTCAGTTGGTAAAGCATCAGCTTTGGAACCACGAGGTTCCAGATTCGATATTGCTCTTGTCAATTCAACACAGGAGAAGCTCAGCTTGGACAGGTACATAAAGTGGGAAGTGATGGTAGGTGTGACACTCCACTTCAGATGCATTACGATCTCTCTGGTCTAGTGCTAGTGAAAAGGAGATAAACTCCCTCGTTGTCCAGCTGATACCGACAATAGGTCATGCTGCCTACTTTACTTTTTTTTACTAATATCAAAATAAAATTTAGGTATTTGTCCAACCCGTTTGCCATGAGTAGGATGTGACACAAGGTCACAAGTATAGGTTTTTTTTTTTTTTGTCTAATGGCATATCAACTATCATGGGTTATTTAATACCAAAGCCATCCTCTTAGAAGAACAGTAGTGATACTATTTAACCCATAGTTGGTAGGGTGAGGGGGTTCACACCTTTCCCAAGAGTATTAATCCGAAAGTGAAAATAATAGTGCTGGAGTTTGAACTTGCTTACTATCATGTCGCTATCCAGTGAGTCAGCCACTATGCCATGAAGTCTCTCGTTATTCAGTAATAATGGATCTGCGAGACTAGATTGCTAACCATTACACAATGATGGGACGTCTAATTAAAAGAAAATGCATACGAAAACAATTTAAGCACATCACTTGTTATAATGGTTAGATTAGCAAATGATAACTAGTGAGTTCGATTCTCACTGGGTGCCCTATGATTATGGCTTTGTACAACATATAAGCTAAAGTAAATAACTACATCCATCTGGCTTGATAAAATGGTTAGCAAGCTTGATTAGTAGACTATTGTTAATAGACACTCATCGTATCAGGTCAGCTTTATCAAGGGTCATTAAACTCACCATAAAATGGCTAGCGTGACTCCGATCAAAGCCCCCGTACGCAGAGTAATAGAGAAGCTGGACCACATGAATATGTCAACAGTGTGTGTCCGTGGGTGCCTGTTCTTAACTAGAGGGAGGTATGTGCTACCGCTTATCATCTGCCATCCCATCGAGACTCCTATCGTACGATAACGTTATATATATATATATATATATATATATAATCAAACTCCAGCAGTCTCTCCTTCTGATGATACAGGAAAGCTAATTTAACACTATTTCCCTTCCTGCCATTGAAGATCAGGGGCGCGTAAAATTGTTCTATTGTCAAATGTAATTGATCTGGATGTATACGTTTCTTGTCAAAACGTCTAACCTTAGTGAGTTCGATTCTCACTGGGTGCCCTATACTTCTGGCTTTGTGAACTACATCCAACCCATATGCAAAGATTAGCATGCTGGATTAGCAGACCATTGTTAGTGATTTTGATTCTGACTCGGCACTCCATATTTCTGGCCTTGTGTCATATGTAAGCTAAGTTTAATAAATAACTACATCAACCTTGTGTGATGTAATGGTTAGCAAGCTGGATTAGTAAACCATTGTTAGTGAGTTCGATTCTCACTGGGTGCCCCATACTTCTGGCCTTGTGCCACATCTAAGCTAAGCTTAGTAAATAACTATATGGGTACCTCACGTGGTGTAATGGTTAGCAAGCTAAATTTGCAGACTATTAGTTAGTGCGTTTGATTCTAACTGGGTACCCTATACTTCTTGCCTTGTGCCACGTATAAACTAAGCTTGGTAAATAACTATATGAAACAATGTGGGTTAACTAAGACTATTGAATAATGAAAAAATCTGTTTTTATGTTAGTACAAAAATGCCACTCAAAGCAAACGCAACTTCTGTTGCTCTAACACAGTTGTTCCAAAACGTTTTCAGGCTAGTGATTCGAACAAATTTGTATTTTCAGTGTAGATTTACGGGGAAATAAAAATGGCAGACCAAAACATAAGGCTTCCTCAAAGTGAAACAAACAAGGGGAGATAACTCTCATTTATGTAACTAATGTTCAGATTACCGTGCTATTTATAATACACATTTTTCACAAAATTGTCAATCTTGATTACATTGTTGCTTATTGTACATTGACGTAAATGAAAAAAAAATAATAAAAAATAAAACAAATTGTAAAAACTGAGTCATCCAATTTGATATACAAATTTTGGAAGGAGAAGGAACCACATGGAAAATTGCCAGGTCATTCTCAAAGAGAGAACAAGCTAAAAAACTGAAATTGCTTACTTCTCCAAACATAAAATTATTCAAGGGGAAGTAACTTATCTTAACACAGGTTTTCAAAGCTTCAAAATTAACAGAATTTGGACCTAAGATTCATACAATATATATATATATATATATATATATATATATATATATATATAGGGTGGGCCAAAAGTAGGGTTACAGTTACTTCATTATCTGTTTCACCTTCACAATCACATTTTAGATATAAATTATAGAAAAATGATTGTTGCAAGTTTGAAGGTGGACACTTTGAACAATTGAGAGATTAAATGTTCAATGTAAAATGTCTAATATGTAAATGGGAGCCATCACAGAACTTTGAACCTAACCCTGGACTAAATAAAGGGTTAGGTTCAAAGTTCCGTGATGGCTCCCAATTACGACAAGAAAGCTCCCGAGTTCGAAAAGAAGGTTCCCGAGTCCGACAAGGTTCCCGAGTCTGACAAGAAATACCTGAAGAAGGCCAGAGGGCATATCGGCCGAAACGTTGTACAAATAACAATGAAGATGAGGACAATAGTCCGAATAACGCAGATAATACTAACATCCATCATTGTTCAGACAATAATTTTTTCTATTCTTTTGTATTGTACCAACAAGGGTTTAATATAAACCGAAACATTCAAACGTTAACTTCACTATCAAGAATGGCTTCATCTTTTTTCAGAATATTTCTATTTTCCATTATCATAATTCACTCACATATAACAATCTTATATATATATATATCATATCACCGGAGGCTCATATTTTTGGATGTAATAAGGATCCCAACTCTGCGAGTTTAACATCATTGCAAATTCATGTTGCTGAACTTGTTACATTTTTAAACTTTCATTTGTAACCGGAACATTTTCCTGAACTTTTTTGATAGTCATTTACATTCTTACTACAAATTCTTTTGAGTTTTTATGATAAAAATGCTTAAACATTTTAAAAATAAAATTTATTTTATTTTTAACAACAAATATGTATTTTTTTAAATTTTTAAAAAGATTTTCCGGTACTGATCGAGAGCGTTCGTTGACTTGTAATTACTAATATATTCATTTCGGTTTTCCACTTACAATGTTGCTTTGAAAAAGACATATTCATAATGTCGAAACAGATATCTGTCAGCTAAAATGTTTATCATCTTGTTGTTTTTCTATAAAACTTTCTTACATATATATATATATATATATATATATATGTTGAAAAGATGAAGATGACCTGATAAAACATTCATGGAGGGCATATCAAAAGATAAGGATGTGACACCATCACATGCATATTTTGCAACACATTTCACAATTGTACAATGTAAATTAAAAATTAATTCTTTGTAGCACCTAAATTTATGTTGTACAATTCCAATACCATAAAATAAGATTTTTTTTTAATTAAAAATGACTTGACATTTTTTTTTAGTTAAAATAAAAAAGAATATCTAAATATTTTGAATGCTTTATCATTCCCGGTTTGATCATTTCCTTAATTATATGAAATAGTTTCTCTGCTTTTTGGCAGATTCACATTCAGCTAGGGATTTTTTTTTGAGCTGGCACCGCTTAGCATTTTTTAAGGCAGAAGCAATTCTGTGAAGAGCCCCAAAAATTTAAATTTGAAATATTTCAATGCAAAATTTTTTCTTTTAGTTCTCTATTTATTTAAAAAACGTTAAACATTCTGGATTTTTTATCTTTTATATTAATCAAAAATAATTTAAATTTGAAATATTTCAATGCAAAATTTTTTCTTTTTGTTCTCTATTTATTTAAAAAACATTAAATATTCCGGATTTTTTATCTTTTTATTAGTCAAAAATAATTTAAATTTGAAATATTTTAATGCAAAATTTTTTTTCTTTTTGTTCTCTATTTATTTAAAAAACGTTAAATATTCCGGATTTTTTATCTTTATATTAGTCAAAAATAATTTAAATTTGAAATATTTTAATGCAAAATTTTTTTTCTTTTTGTTCTCTATTTATTTAAAAAAGTTAAATATTCCGGATTTTTTATCTTTTATATTAGTCAAAAATAATTTTGATTTGAAATATTTTAATGCAAAAGTAATTTGAAAGACATAAAAAATTTCATAAGTTTTTATGAGGTAAAAATATAACATGGCCATTAATGAAGTCATAGGAAAAAAGGCCAGAGAAAAATGCCACAATTTTGGTAAGGAAAAAAGGAAAAAGTTTGTAGAGAAATATGGGTTATTTCCAATAACTCCAACATAAACAAAGGGGAACTACTCTTGACTGATAAATTATTTATTTATTGATCTACTAGGAAAAAAGAAGACAGGGTTAGGGTTAGGGTTAGTTTAATGGGAAAATAAATAAATAATTCATCAGTCAAGAGTTTATGTTGGATTTATAGGAAATAACTGAAATATGTTTTTAATTCAAATGAGATTTAATGATTTTATCAAATAAACACTTTTGGTTTAAGATTTGTTTTTTTCTTGTGACATTTTTTGACTGTGATGTGTGACTTTTTTTATGTGTGACTTTTTTAAGTGTGACTTTTTTTTATGTGTGACTATTTTTCTTTTTTCAATATAAATACCTTTTTATTAATTATGTTCATGATTGTTTTGAATTTGCTTTTGATGAATTGAATGTGTAAATTAAAAAATAAACAAAAAATTTCCAATTATCTTTGATGTTGAGTTCATAATTAGAATTACGTATCTATTAAATTCAGTTTTGCTAGTGTAGTGAATTCAATCTTCACCGTGTGTCTATTATCAGGATCCTATTCCAGTCTATGCTGAAGCTCAGTATATATATATATATATATATATACATAATATATTATATATATATATATGTGTGTGTGTGTGTGCTTAATTGAAGTCATACCTAATTTTGAAAATTAACTAGTTAATAATTAATGAATTTAGGTGGACATATATGTTCAAATGTAATGCTAAACAAATCGAGAAAATGTCAATCCCTGAATGTACATTTCGCCCTATTAGGTCTCATCAGCAAGGTTATAGACATGAGGTGATGAGACCTAATAGGTCGAAATGTACATTCAGGGATTGACATTTTCTCAATTTGTTTAGCATTACATTTGAACATATATGCCCGCCTAAATTCCTTAATTATTAACTAATTAATTTTCAAAATTAGGTATGACTCCAATTAAGAACATATCCCCAAAAATTGTCGGCTAAAAGCCATATCAAATAAACACATTGTTTATTTACGTACTCTCATATATATATATATATATATATATATATATATATATATGTATATAAAGTGAATGACTTACTGGTAAAAATATTGGATTGGTCTCAATATATGGTTTCTATAAGTGTTACTCAGATAATTCAGCGTTAAAACAAATATAAAAAGTGCTCAATACATAAGTAGAGCGGATGTACACACTATAATACTATATATATATATATATATGTGTGTGTGTGTGTGTGCATAAGTGTGTATGTGTGTGTGTTACGTTGGAATAATTTTGTTACAGATATAATTTTCAACTGATGGCAATGATTTTCTACCCAGAACAGCTTCCTATGTTACGTTCTCCTGTGGACACCTACACATGGACACACCAGTGTTGACTGACCAGTAAAAATTTACATTAATCAGCTCTGTGCAGATACTGGATGCTGTGCAGAAGACTTTCCTGGAACAATGCCGATAAGGACGGGTGGTGAGAGAGAGAGAGAGAGAGAGAGAGAGAGAGAGAGAGTCATCTATCTGAGCTCGAAAGCCATTTCAAAGATTGCACCACAATTATGATGATAAATTTACCCACTACCCCTTACCTCCTCCCACTCTCTGACCCATCCCACTTTTCCCTCCCCCCTCCAAGACAAACACTCCCACTAAAAGAAAAAAACATAAACATAGCTATATATGCTCAAAAATTCCAAAAAATCAATACTAACCATACATTTATCTGTAGGTACAGTTATTAACCGTCTGCCTAGTAGGCTACAGTCCCAGACGTCAAAAAGGGCTTAGTTTTCAAGTTACGTTGCTCAACAATTAGCGGTAATAATTTTAGCGTAATTATTAATTAAAAATCAAAAAAGGCTAATAAAAAGTTTTCGCAATCGGTGGCATATCTTGATATTATGCGAAAAGTAAAATTTAAACGGACTACTTTGTAAAAAAATACGAAGCAAATTGGAGTAGCTCCGAAAACAGAATAAGCGAATAAGAATCATGTGTTCGAAATATGAATAAGTAAAAATGGCCACCTCCAGCGAAGAAGAAGCAACAGTTGTTAGCGACAAAAAATGTTTTATGTGCATTTTACCTTCCAAAAAGCATAAAATTGTATCATTGAAAACGTGGACTCATCATGTGACAACAAGTCACGTAAATAAAATGAGTAATAAGCGAATTTGCTTTTTAGAAAAAATAAAAAAATAATAGTATTTCGCATCATGTGACAACAAGTCACGTAAATAAAATGAGTAATAAGCGAATTTGCTTTTTAGAAAAAAAAAAAATAATAGTATTTCGCATATCGCGTAAATTTTTGTTGTTTCTATTCATAAGTTCGGTCTTTTATCTCTTTATTTATACTTAGTATCGAAAATGACCAAAACAATTTACGCCCTCAACATAAGGTGGGGTCAAAATTAAGTGACCTGAAAAAAATGAGAAAGTTTTGAAATAAAATAAATAATGCATTATAAAGATCGTTCATTGATAAATAAACACTGAAAGTTTCATTAAAATCCAATAATTCCCTGATTTTGGTAAATTATTTTCTGTAGTCATACGCATTTTAGGTTCATTAAAAAAAATTTTTTTTCTAAAAAGCCAGTTCTTTAATTGAAAATTATATTTTGAAATTTTTCCCGAAGAAAAAAAATTGTTTACTTTAGTTACTAAAGCATTATTATTGTTTGCTTTAGTTACTAAAGCATATTATTAGGAATTTTTTGGGGGGTGTTTTGAGGGTCATTCTAAATTAATATTTTTTTATTTCATAAACACAGAACACCAGCTGATGTTTACATTCCAGATAAAATCTGTAATCTCATTGGCTAATTGAATTCGGAGCTATTTTCGTTCTATACGTATTTTAATCACTTAAAACTTATTTTATTAATTCTTGAGGCAAAAATCTTATGCACAAAAAAAAATTGGAATTTTGGGGTGATATCATTTTAATAATAAAGGACAATTTATTCGGCCACTTTTTACATCCGACACAACTGAACGATAATCGGCTTGGGACTGTAGCCTATAGCTACTGAGGCAGACTACTTTTATATTCAATCTCATTTGCATATGATACTACATATATATATATATGATATATATATATATATTTGATCTCTAAAGATGCTATTATGAGCTAAGTTTGTGGCAGTTGCAAATAGATTATTAAACGAGGCAAATTTAAAGTTTTTCCCTTCATGTATTCATTAAATCTTCTTATTATAATGGAGATTGCGTGTTTGTCTGCCTGTAACGGAAACTATATTACTATACAAGTCACAATTTCCTTAGTTATTTACATCACATTATCCATGATTTTATTTTTAATAATAAAATTGTTTTATATCATTAAGACTGTTGACCATATCTACATACTAATAACATGCAGTTGTATTTATATATACAACAAAATAGCAGTTTACAGTGTGAACGGGAAGACTAATTTGCATATTGATCTTAAAAATTTGATTTTAATAAATATATGCTTAGTATTATTGATTTCTAATTGTTTGGTTTTATCTTATTGAATATGAGCAAAAATCTTAAAAGAAATCCATTAACAAGAAGAAATAACTGTAATATTATTCTTTACTTCCTATTTTAACTAAATAGTTAAATTAGGAAAATTTACCAATGAAAGACAGGAGTAATGGAAAATGATGGAAGAGTTAGTTTCAAAGTTGTGTCTATTTTTCAATCATATCCCCTCTGTTCCAAATCTTTTTATTTGCATTCTCATTCAGTTTCATTAGCCTTTCTAATTTAATATGATATTTTATTATAATAAAACTTAAATACTTGCACCGGAGGGTGCATATATTTGCTAGTATATATATATATATATATATATAAAGAAAGTTTGGTATGCACGTGTTGACTTATAACTCAGAAAGGAGATGGTGTTCAGATTCAAAATCTTGCATACACCTTGATATCCTTATAACTAAGAGACACACCAAATTTGGTTATTAATTTTTACTGATTAAGGGATATAATTAATTAATTAGACAAAAATCAAACGATTTGCGATAATCATGGCATAGCTGCTGCTGCTAATATAAAAAAAATTTGCTGGCTGCTGTCTATATCAGCAGTGATTTAAAATGGCACTGCTGCTAGTAAATATATATATTGATGTGAAGTCAATCAATCTCGGGAACATACGTTTATCTGTAGGTACAGTTATTAACCATCTACCGAGCTACTGAGGCAGACTACTTTTATATTCAATCTCATTTGTATATGATACTACATATATATATATATATATATATATATATATAAAAGGTTTTTTATAGTATGTTTGAAGCATTGTGTGTATGTGTAACATAAAGATTTTTGAAGGCAATAGACAATGCAATATGTGTTGAAAATTATATTTATTTAACTTTAAGTACTAGTACTTTTAATAACTCTGATGATGGAATTTTATTTCCGAAAATATTTAGAATTAAAAAAAAAAGAAAAAAGTTAAATAAATATAATTTTCAACACATATTGCATTGTCTATTGCCTTCAAAAATCTTTATATTATATATATATTTATATATGTATATAAATATATATATATATTTAGGAGAATATGTGCTTAATTGAAGTTGAACCTAATTTTTGAAAGTTAATTCATTAATAATTAATTAGGCGGGATTTACCTATTTAAATGTAAGGCTAAACAAATCGAGAAAAATCAATCTCTGTATGTACATTTCGGCCTATTAGGCCTCATCAGCAGAGCTAAAATGAAGAAATCTTACTAAGTCCGTTTGGTGTGGAGGTAAGATGCTTGCCTGACAATTTGACAGACAGGTTTCGATTCACACATGGGGTGGTCTTCGTATCTATAGCTCTACTGATTAGGCCTAATAGGTCGAAATGTACATACAGAGATTGATTTTTCTCGATTTGTTTAGCCTTACATTTAAATAGGTAAATCCCGCCTAATTAATTATTAATGAATTAACTTTGAAAAATTAGGTTCGACTTCAATTAAGCACATATTCTCCCAAATATTGTCGGCTGAAAATAGCCATATCACAAACGTCGTCTGTTTGTTTACTTCTCATATATATATATATATATATATATATATATGGGGAGAAAATTGTTAGTGTAGATGTTAGGTAGGGAAGTAAAATGTCTTGAATTTTGGGATTATTATTTTTATCCATTGTCCATTTTGATTTTTTTTTTTTCACGTACTATGATTTTTGCCAAAATAGGTGCAACCTGGAAAAAGCATGGGCGTTGATTGATGGTGTTAGCGTTTGAAGTGGTGATAGCATTAAACAATCCTACTCCTCAACACTACAGAAAACAGTTCTGATAATCTATATTTGGTCACATGACATACTACCAATGAGAATGATGAAGGTGTTGGGTAGGGGACACATAGGTTACTATCTGAATTAGTGAATTAAGTACTATTTCGCTGAATTTTTTTGAGATGAGGCTTGATAATTAGTATTATTTGGATTATTCGGACTATTGTCCTCATCTTCATTGTTATTTGTACAATGTTTCGGCCGATATGCCCTCTGGCCTTCTTCAGGTATTTCTTGGATTCCCGAGTTCGAAAAGAAGGTTTCCAAGTTCGAGAAAGTTCACGAGTCTGACAAGAAATACCTAAAGAGGCTGGAGGCCACATCGGCTGAAACATTTTACAAATAACAATGAAGATGAGGACAATAGTCTGAATAATCCAAATAATACTAGTGAATTAAGCTTGAATTTATGTTGAAGATGTTTAGTTTTAATCTGGACTTGTAACCTTGGGGAAGGCATGAATTCACTTATCCCTGTGTTCTTGTTAAATATCTCAGCAAAATGTCTCATTACTGGCATGCCAAGATGGCTGATGGAGAAGAGGGTGGGTGAGTGACTGCTCTCCCATGAATACCTGCCAAGGTAAGGCAGCAGTAAAAAGCTGTTAAACCCATTGTCATCCTTGACATGGGTCCAGTCAATTAAATAGTTAGTAAGAATTGTGTTTCAGCAGTATTTATGAACAATGAATAAATTATAAAAATTGTGTGAAAAAAATTTAAAAATAAAAATAAAAACAAAAAAAACTAAGAGGCAAAATGAACTGAAATGAGGAAAAAAAACAGTAAAAATGACAAAAAGTTTTTTTTTAAATCTAAAAAAAAGTAAAAAAGAAAAAAGAAGAGAGTAAAAAATAAGAAAAAAAAGAAAAGAAAAAAGAATGTAAGAAAAGAAAAAAGAAAGTGAAAAAAATGAAAAGAAAAAGAAAAGAAAAAGAATGTAAGAAAAGAAAAAAGAAAGTGAAAAAAATGAAAAGAAAAAAAAATAAGAAAAGAAAAAAGAGAATAAAAAAGAAAGTAAAAAAGAAGAAAAGAAAGAGAGTAAAAAAAAACACTAAAAAGAAAAGAATATAAAAAAGAAGTAGAAATGGAATAAAATTAAAAAATTAAAAAAACAGAAAATGAATTTAAAAAATACAAAGGACAAAACAAGTAAAAATAAAAAAGACAAATATGAAAAAATTATGAAAAAAAATGAAAAAAAAGACAAAAAAATATGTAAGAAAAATTACTGCCTCTTCCAAAAAAAATTTAAAAAAATAAAAAAACAACAACAAAAATGTGTTAAAAATATTAAGTTAAAACAACAAATACTTTAAAAAACATATCCGGCCAATTTTTTGTTAGCAAAAAGTTGTTCTTACACCTGGTGGTTCCTTGTAATAAATATATCTTGCAATTTCTCCAAAAGTAGTGTTCATATTTTTTATCCGGAGTGGATCATAGTCTGGAATATTTTTCTGGTGCCGATAATATAAATGAAGTCCATATCTACAATCATAAATCAGTCGTTAAAAAAAAAGATCAATAAAGAATGTTAAAATTTGTTACGTTATGCAAAAAATTGTCTTGAATCTTCTTTTTTGAAACAGTCTGGCAATTGACCTGGTAAATGCTCATAAGGTCATTAATCATCTTAACAACAGCAATCTTGAGCACCTTTTTGATCTCCATGTTTCTAACACACATGGGCATGCCTACAAAGTCAGAAATCAGCATAGCTCACATGACTTTCGGAAATATTTTTTCACGCTCAGAATTGCGGAGACATGGAATAAACTGCCCGCGTCTGTTGTAGGCTGCCGAAACACTGAGTCTTTCAAAGCCTCCATGCTTCCTGTGGTCCGCTGACATTATACTTGATACCCCCCTCCACACACATATGCACACATGCGCATACATACATGCGCATACATACAAAAAAAACATACACACATGTGCATACATACAAAAAAAAAAAAATTCCTTTCGCACATTTCCAAAAATTCTCCGTTTTTCCCCAACAAATTTTTTCATTCAAAATAAAATTTCACTCTGATGAAGGTCGAATCTTCTCTTTGTGTGGAATATTTTCACACAGATGAACTGACCAAAACACATGTGTAAGTGATATTGATTAAATTCATCTTTTATTATCCATTCTATTCTTTCTTTTCTTTATTCATTTTTCCTCATACATACATGTATATTATTAATGTACGCTATTCATGTTCCTGACACTAATACATTATTCTATGTACTAGACATGAGACTTTGATGAGTCTGAGATAACCATTGCACCCAGTCATTTATTCCCCTACAATTAAAAAATTATGGCACTATGCCAACGTATATATATATACTTACCGATGAGACCAATTGCAGATTCCTTGGAAAATATAATCTACAGACTTTTCAAAACCAAAGAACACCAGACTCTCTGCGTGCACCATTCCAGGCAGAAGGTTGGCAAGATGGTATGGCAGTTGGCATGAATGGTAATTCCAGTTTGTGTCGTTGAAGTCTGCGTAAGACAGGTACCATATTCTCAAGAATGGGGAGTCCTTACTCGTGATAATCACAGCATTACCAAATGATTTTGAGCTTCCCTCGGAAAGAGTTATGTCGTATTTACGTAGGGGATCAAAACTTTTCAGGGCAATCTGGTCAAAATCCATATATATGCCACCATACACTGCAAAAGATACAAAGAAAGAGAGAGATTAGTTGGTTGGTTGGTTTAATGGTTGAATTTTATGGCAAATTTTTTCATCCCTTGGCCAATAAGGACTGGATAATTGTATATGTCAGAGGTCTTCTCTTGTCCATTTTATGAATGGTCCCAAGTATCTTACGAGAGGGACATCCCAGGTGTTTATTTCCTTGATGAAACAGAGCTTAGTTTCTGGGAGCTTAATTTCTGGGAGCTTTTTCTACATAGCTTGGTTTCTGGGAGCTTGGTTTCTAGGAGCTTTTTCTACAGAGCTTGATTTCTGGGAGCTTGGTTTCTAGGAGCTTTTTCTACAGAGCTTGGTTTCTAGGAGCTTTTTCTACAGAGCTTGGTTTCTGGGAGCTTTCTTGTTCTTCTAAAGTGTTCCTTGCTTACACTTTTTCTTTCATTTCTGCTCCTGTGTATATGACTCAGTTATAGAAAGTGTGTGACTCAGTTCTGTTTCAAAAGTGACAAATAGGTATGGCTCAAGTGTATATGACTCAGTTGTAGTTTAAAATGAGCAAATACACAGATGATCACCTTTCTTAATTATTCCAAGGCTGATGCAAGTATCATTGGGGAACAAGAAAAATTTTGGCAAACAGGCCAGGCTTTATTCTGTTTACCAAAACTTTTCTTCTTCTTCCCCAATGATACCTGCATTGGAAAAATAGGGTCTAAAAATGGTTGGCTTTGGGTGACCCTTAACTCTCTTTTAACCTGGACTCTATTTGCTTTAATCAAATTCTTACAAAACAACGAGGCCTTAGGTTAATTTGCTAAACGATAAATAAGATCGTATATATATTTTGATGGCATCTGCTTCGAATATTCATAATTCTCTTTTTCTACAAGTGTCCTAATTTCTTCTCGGTTCGGCAGTTCTATTTCCGATCACTGTTTTATTTTTTCCTTTTTTCATCATGAGCATGGCACATTATTATTTACTTCTTTTGAGTTTTCACATCAGTGTTAGCTGATGGTCTTTCACTGGAGTCTGAGTGACAGCAAGTCTCCTCAGGTCTCCAGGACTATTCTGAGTATTCTGGCAGATTGCAGCAGTGCAATGTTCTGAATGGTTTCAACCCTTCCTCTGATTTTCAGTTCCTCCAGACTTTTCCCCAAGCTTTTTGGGACCGTTCCTAGTGCACCAACTACTATTGGTATCAATTTCACCCTCATATTCCACAGCCTTTTCAATTCTCTGGCAAGGTCCTGGTATCTGTCTATTTGTTCGTTTTCCTTCATCTTCACCCAGTGATCTGATGGAACTGCAAAATCTACCAGATGACAAGTACTCTTTTTTTTGTTAATCAATACTAGGTCATTATTATTATTATTATTATTATTATTATTATCATTATTATTATCATTCTTAGTTTTTCACACCAGCATTAGCTGATGGTCTTTCACTGGAGTCTGAGTGACAGCAAGTCTCCTCAGGTCTCCAGGACTCTTCTGAGTATTCTGGCAAATTGCAGTGTTCTGGATGGTTTCAATCCTTCCTCTGATTTCCAAACTTTCCAAACCCTTTTCTAATCCTTTTGGGACTGTTCCAAGTGCACCAACTATAATTGGTATCACTTTCACTTTCATATTTCATAACTTTTTCAGTTCTCTGGCAAGGTCCAGATATTTGTCCATTTTTTCATTTTCCTTTAGCTTCACCCTGTGATCTGCTGGCACTGCAAAATCCACCAGTTGACAAGTTCTTTCTTTTTTGTTTATCAACACTAGGTCTGGTCTTCTTGCTGGGATAAGGTGATCCGTTTTTATTTCAAAATCCCAGAGAATTTTATGTGTTTCGTTCTCAAGAACAGATTCTGGTTTATGCATATAACATTTTGTTGTATGGTGAAAATTTAATTTTTTACATAATTCCCAGTGGATCACCTTCCTAACCCAGTCATGTCTAGTTTTGTATTCTCGTTGTGCTAGTTTGCTACATTCGCAGAGTATATGGTTTACAGTCTCATCTCTATTACCGCAAAGTCTACATTTACTATTTTGTTGGGTCTTATCAATTTGATATAGTATTATTATTATCTTTTAGATGAGGGGCAGGTACTGCCTTAGTGGACAGTCCACATGATTAACTTTTACTTTACTACTGGTTTAGCCAAATACTGAATGAATTAAGAACTATGCTCTACAAAATATTCTTACCAAGCAATATCTGTACTCTGGCCACATCAGAAACAATGTAGTCTAGACCTTGATGTAACCTACAGTGTTTACTTGGATATTCCCAAAGAACTAAAAAGTATGCTTCACAAAATGTTCTTACCTAGTAATATCCGTAATCTGGCCACATCAGAACTGTGCTGGATCACTTTGACTGGTTTCTGGAAGACACTTCTTGGCGGATCCATTTTCACAAAGACGATGTTCGGCACCAATTCAAGTATGTGGTTCCACCATCTGCCTCGGGGACCCTGTTCCCGTGGATATAGATGAAACATGGGTGCAGCATCCGATAGCTGCTGAGGATGCTGAGCAGATTGTAGAAGTAAAACCTGGTGGTATTGAAGCTGACGTAGTGGACCAAGTTTGGAACGGGCAGTCCATCGTAGCAGTAACTGTTGGCCAGTTTGTACAAACAGTGATGTCCCGATGGGAATACAAGAAAGCGAAGAGAAGAATTGAGACAGACATCAGGCTTAGGGTCGTTCACGTCATCGTCTGCATAAGAAATAGTAAATAAAAAAAAAATATGAAAAAATATAAGTGCATTAAACTTTTAGTTATGAATCTGACATGGGGAAGTGGGCAAAAAAATTATTTTAGGCTTTATCATGCTCTACAGGTCAGTATTTGAGCACTTTTCTTTATTTTAGGCTTTATCATGCTCTACAGGTCAGTATTTGAGCACTTTTCTTTATTTTAGGCTTTATCGTGCTCTACAGGTCAGTATTTGAGCACTTTCTTTATTTAGGCTTTATCATTTTTTGAGCACTTTTCTTTATTTAGGCTTTATCGTGCTCTACAGGTCAGTATTTGAGCACTTTTCTTTATTTTAGGCTTTATCGTGCTCTACAGGTCAGTATTTGAGCACTTTTTCTTTATTTTAGGTTTTATCATGCTCTACAGGTCAGTATTTGAGCACTTTTCTTTATTTTAGGTTTATCATGCTCTACAGGTCAGTATTTGAGCACTTTTCTTTATAGGAATATATAAATAATAATAATAACAAAATCTAAAAAAAAACATAATCCATTTTTAAAAAAATATTTAATGCTCTTTTTTTTACCCATAACAAACACTTTATATATATATATATATATATATATATATATATATATATATATATATACTATAGTGTGAGATGGTCACTGTTTCAGCTTTTGCTGGAATGGTGTACCAAAGGCAGTATTATTGGTAGAGTGCTCAATATAAAATAGAGCTCTTATATAATATAATAAGATAAATATATAAAGGTTTTACATATCTATTTATTAGGTGACAAAGTAAAAGACATTTGAAACATCTTCACCTGATGATTGCATCGCATGAAACCAATATGGTTGTGATTGTTCCTTTGTCTGTCACCTAATAAATAGATATGTAAAACCTTTATATATTTATCTTATTATATATATATATATATATATATATATATATTTAGAGAAAGAGGAAATACTTGTTTAAGAATTTTTGCATATTTGTGTTGTGTATTATATATATATATATACATTGTGGCATGCGGAGATTGTGGTATGCACTGCTTATGAGACCAAACGAGGTCGAAACAGCTGTCCAGTGCTCCAGATGTCACACATGGTGTTTGCCAGGTTGTCTGGTCCTGGTAATTTAATTCAATTATCAATTATCAATGTAATTCCTCTATTTATGAAATTAATATGTATCCCTTGCCCATTAGGTTGTGTGTTCGTGGATGCGGACCCCGAATTGGGAAGTCGTTGTCCCAGAGGTGACCTTGTCCTCTGTAATCCTGTGATGGGCGTCAAGACAAATATAGGTTAAGTGGCTGCGCGTGAATTACCATTACCATTGACTAGATGATTTGGCATTCTCCGTTTGTGGCGTGGGCTGGTGGCCCAGGTGTAGAATTTCCGCTCTTCACTCTGTGGTCCACTGGTTCAATCTCTAGTGGCGGAGATTGTGGTATGCACTGCTGATGAGACCAAAGGAGGTCAAAACAGCTGTCCAGTGCTCCGGATATCGCACATGGTGTTTGCCAGGTTGTCTGGTCATGGTAATTTAATTCAATTATCAAATATATATAACTACAGTTATCCGCCCGTCTCATTCATAACATAAAGAAAAAAGAAAAGAATAGAAAAGAAAAAAAGAGAAGAAGAGGAGAAAAATTAAAAAAATATAACGACACACAAAAAAAGAAGCACGTCCATTTCTGAAAACCGTCTCTGAAGATAAAGTTTACTTAGAAATCGATAAGACAAAAAAACATCTTTTTGTTTTTATTTTTTATAGGCATTGTAATTGCCTTCAAATCATTAATATATAATAACATACTTAACAATGCTTAAAGCAAATTACCAATTACTATTATATATATATATATATATATATATATATATATATAAGTTCTTTGCATATATTTTTCTTTATATTGATATTCTAATTCTGGCCAGTTACCCAGCGTAGATTGGTACATCAGCTAGTAATTAAAATATTTCCTTACCGATTAAAGGTCCCTGTATAAGGTTCAAGTCACTGCTGAGATGGGTTTCTGTTGAAAAGATGGCTTTTAAAATTAGGACCATGGCAGTTGCTGTGATGCTCACAGCAAACATCCATCTTATTCTGTCAACCATTACATTGAACTGTAAGAAACCTAAAAAAAGAAGGCAATATTTTCATGTTTATGTTATAATTACATATATATATATCATTAGTAATGAAAAAGGCTTAAAAATCGGTCATTTTGTGGCTGTAGATCTATTTCTGCCCACAGGTATATGTAAGCCTTTTTCTTTACTAATTATAATACTCTATTCAAGAATATTGAACATCGAGCTCTTAACTTGAACCTGAACAAATCTAACATTCCACTGTTGGAAGAAAGGTCCAACTTAGAATCATCCTAATATCAACTTACCTGGTAACCCTTCTAAGGATATCATCATCATCATCATGTCGTGCAAGCAGCACAGATATCCATGATAATCTCTTGCCAATCTTCCCTATCATTCATTCCCCGGGAGGTCTTCTGCACAGCAACCAGCATCCTTACATAGTTTTTCAATGTAGGTCCTTGGTGGGCGGCCCACACTAGCATGTCCATGGGTTGGCTTCCACAGGAGAACATCGCTTATGAGCTCATCCTTACTTCTCCAGCAGTGTCCTGCATGCCTAGTCTGTCTCACTTGGATGGTTTGTGAAATGGTGGGCAGGTGGCCATACAGCTGCTTCTTTGTGAGGTGCTGTTTCCACGACTTGTTCAAGACTGCACACAGTATTTTTGTGCAGCTTCCATCCAGCTTATTCTCAAGTTGCCTTATATATATATATATATATATATGTATATATATATATATATATATATATATATATATATAAACAATAGGAAGCACCTGGTGTAATGGTCAAAGTCATGGGAAATGGGCTTGTCACCCCGAGTTCAAATCCTGGACGTGGTAATTACATATCACTTAGCGCTAATACCCTTGGGAAAGGTGTGAATCCTACTCTCCCTCCAGCTATGGGTAAATAGTAGGGTAGACTGGGCTCTTTAACCTTGGTTAGTTCTCTATTGCTTATCTCCCTTAGCGGTCCTTTATTTATTAGGGGATGACTTTAGACTTGTCACTGGTACACAACCTCTAGGGTTGTTTCTTTATCATAAATTAGACCGTAGCGTCTCAAGAATGTATCCATTCGTTTATCCTTCATAATTAATCCAATAAGTTGGACCATCATGGTAAGAATCTTTGTCTTCTTCATCTCCGAACATAGAACTACGGTAAAACAAGTCGTCGGGGATGCCTAGAGTCGGTATCAGCCATACAGCAAGGGAGTCTATCCCCTTTTCACTGGTGCTAGACCAAGGAGATTGTTTTTTTTAGTGTCTGAGGCATAGCGCCATACCTACCATCAGCTCCCCCCTTTACTGCACAGATCACTGTGCTTACTCATCTGCTGAGTTGGCGTGGGCCGGTATCAAACCAGGAACCTTGTAGTTCCTAGTTGAACACTCTACCGACTGAGCTAAACCAGCCCTTAATTATTTGATATATTTTTACCAACCCCTCCACACAAGCAGGATGTGACAAAGGGTCAATTTCTTAAGCGGAGTTCAACAGGTTTGAATTCAGAGTTTTCCTTCTCCTAGACCGGTTGCCTAACCAAGGTTAACGAGCCCCGTCTGCGCTACTATTTATCCATAGCTGGAGGGAGAGTAGGATTCATACCTTTCCCAAGGGTATTAGCGCAAAGTGAAATGCAATTACCACATCAAGGATTTGAACTCGGGGCGATGAGTCCATTTCCCATGACTTTAACCATTACACCACGCGCTTCCATATTTTATGATTTTTCCTTTCAGTGTACTTTATTACATGTATTTTCTTTGTACCAGGTGCTGGTGTTACATAATATTGTGGGTAGCCTACAAATTATGCATGTAAGTTTAGCTAAGTTTTTGAATTGAAGTTTGTTGAAGATTCAAAATCGGAGGGGGTTAAATGGAAGGTTAGCAGTTATAGTTATGATTGGCAAATAATGACCTTTACTTGACTCCCCTGAAGTATTTACATAATAAGATTGGATTCACTATGAATATATTTTCAGACAATGTGAGACCCCATCCCCCCTAAAAAAAAAACAAAAAAACAACCCACAGCCAGAGGTAGCCAAAGCTTTTATGGTGCCCTAAAAGACATTTAATTCATCCCCAACTGATTGCCGATAAAGATATTTTGACTATTGTCAATGCTTTATTGTTTGCACCCCCCCCCCCAAAAAAAACTCTGCTATTATCATTGATGGCATGAGTATACTGACTGTCATAATAGATCATAAAAATAAATAGATAAAGCACTCAAAAAGAAAACCGAGCACTCAAAGGAATCCCCAGTGGCTACAAGCTCTTAAGTTCAAATTCATATCAGTTTTCAGGCTGGCTCCACTTGTGTGTGTGTGTGGTGTGTGTGTGTGTGTGTGTGTTTTGTAAGTTAAAAAATACTGGCAGAAAGAAAGGCGTGCGAAAATAAATCAGAGTTAGTAGATCCTGACAGATGTTAGGATCATTGCTCCCAAGATGCCTGCTTCTGCCCATATTGTTAGAAACCCTTTTGGACTGTGGGTTCTTAGAAAGAATTTAAAAAAAAAAAAGTCTTGCTTATTTATTACAAACAAGAAATGAGCAGACTCCAAGCCCAGAGAAGAAATCAGCCCAGAGGAGACAAAGAAAGGACAAGCAAGACAAGTAAGAAAATTAGGAGCCGATCACTCCTCTCATCTTCCCACTATGCAAAGGGGTATATACCACTAGCCACAATTTCACTCTGATCATTAACCAGGCTTTTATCTCTACATATATAAAGGGCAGTTGGTGTGTGCGTATATTTGTATGTTCGGATTACATTTGAAAATTCTTGAACACTTTCATCAGAAATGTTTGAAACGCATTCTAAACATCAAGTGGAATTCCAACACACCTAACACAGAAGTCCTTATAAGGGCAGGATGCACAAGCATTGAAACTCTTATCATAATGGCCCAAATGCGATGGGCAGGTCATGTTGTGTGTATGAGTGATGTTAGAATGCCAAATCAACTCCTTTATGGTCAGCTGCATGCTGGCCACAGCATAAGCCTTGGAAGATGTATAAGGACTGCTTAAAAAACAACTTTGTAAAAATAAAAATAGATCCTGACAACTGGGAAAAGCTGGCATTGAAGAGAACTGACTGGAGAATTCATGTGGATGATGGCTGTACCAGTTTTGAGAGTGAAAGAATTGAGCATGAAAATCTCAAGCGCCAACTTCAAAGGGGATATATTGGAGAGAACATGGAGGGTTAGAAATGTCAAACATGTGGTCGAATTCTGCTTTCTACAGCTGGATATGTCAATCATAGGAAATCTCATCAGGGACAATTCATGTAAACTCCAGAAACAAATAATGTGTCTTGTGCAATCTGTAACAAAGTCTGTAAGTCAGTTTCTGGTTTTAAGAGACATATGGTTATGCATAAGCATAACATTTTATCATCTGATCCATCTGATACAATGGGAAGGATGTCCTTCCTATGTCATATTTGCATCAAACTTTGTGGATCTGCAGTGGGTTTGATAAGTTATTTGAAGGCTCATGAGAGGAAAGGTTCTGGTGGTGGGGTTATAGGATTGTGAGGGATGGCAGTGATCTGTAAAGATTATGCTATTGCTATGTCTGGATGAAACTACAAAAATACAACAATTAACAACAAAGTAAATATGTATACATATTAGATATCACCTGATCTTACTTTTTGTGCAAAATTTATGAAGATTTGATTTATATTCGAAGATATTTAAAAATCAAAATATACATAGAAATAGCATTGAAATGGCTAGCATTTGTAAATCTCAAAAGTAAACAAACCAGAACACCAAATTTTTGTTTTTTTTCCCTCCGCTACCTAGTCAATGCTAGGTAGCCACTTCTAGTGTTATATAATGGATAGTAGCTTATCTATTGTGTAAGAAAATATAGAAATATTTGAATTCAAAGCTGGTAATTTGTTAGACGAGTCATGGAAAATAACCAGTAATTTGACTTTGATCCTTTGTTGATATAAGGTTTAAAGTTCATATAATAAGTTGGAATGTTGTATAATTGTGGTTTGGGTTTTTTGACAATACCCTGTAGCAAGAATTCTAAGGGGCCATTGTTTTCAGATAAGGGGATGGAAAACTACCGGGATGGTTATGGCCCCAATAGACCCCAAAGGCGGGAATCTCGCACGTCACATGTTTTAGCTAGTTAGGAAGTCAGTTTTAACCTAAATGGGACGCAGAGCAGACATGGGACTGCGAGGTTGACTCTCTGCACGTAAGGATGGGCAATGCAGAAATAAATCTTTGATCAAAGAAAAAATGTCTTGTAGTAATTATTTGCATGACTTGAAGAATTAGCCTGAAAGCAAGCCCTTAGAAAATGACGACCGTCCGAAAGAAAGAAAGACGGAAAGGAAACAGCCACAAGATGAAGCAATAAAAGAATGAAGTAACAGTAAGTCGCAACGCTATATCTCTGTATCTGTCTCTCTCAGATACCTCTCTCTCTCTCTATCACACAAGAACTCTCTCGTCTATATACCCGCAATGGGCTATATAACAGGAAGGCTCAGAGTAACCTTCCAACTTGGGTACATGTGTGTGTACATAAATCACTCCAACAAATTTATATATAATAACAAGCAGACTTTAATACGTGAGCACATAGAAATACATTCAGGACAGAAATACATATACTAATTACATAAATGCATTATAAAGGAAGTAGGATGTATGACTTATGCCCTAAGGAATGTCACTTACTGGTAGCTAAGTGGGGAGATGGGCTTTGCCCCCTACTTAAGGGTAAGAGGCACAAGTGTCTAAACCATGTGAAGTGTTTGTTGGTCTTAGAAGAAAGAGAACTCAGAATTCCAAGGCTGCTACCTAAATATCGCCACCTATCGGTGGAAACCTGCAGCAAGAGAAGATAACTCTTCTAGACCAAACAGGGGTAGACAATCGCTACATTGACCTGGACATGATAATCTAATTTGTTTAATATGTCATGTGATTAAGAGGGAAAAGGCTTTGTTTTAGTCAGCTGGGAACCACAAGGTTCCTGGTTCGATACTGGCCCTCACCAACTATATATATATATATATATATATATATATATATGTGTGTGTGTGGTGTGTGTGTGTGTGTGTGTTGAAAAGAGAAATAAAGAAAGAAAGTATTGAATGGATAAACAATATTTTAATTAATTTAACTTACATGTGTTTCGATCAGGAATTTATCCATGTGTACATTATTCAATCTATTATTATTTTTAAATAACAAAATGAAATGAAATAATAATAATAGAAAAAATCTAGAAATGTTCCGTACACAAAGAAATATCGACCTTCCTCAGAGTAAATCCTTATTTTTTAAAATAAAATTTGTTGGAACGTATAATGCACAAACACAATTAAGAACACATTTTATGATGTTTTCGTGTTAAAACATGCAGTTGTATTGATTCGAACAAATTTGTATTTTCAGTGTAGATTTACAGTGAAATGAAAATGGACGACCAAGACATAACAGCTTCCTCAAAGTGAAACAAACGAGGGGAGGTTACTCTCATTTATGTAACTAATGTTCAGATTACCTGTACATCATCACGTCCATCCTCTGTTAGTTCTTAGAAATGAATTCAAAGGCATAGTTCAATTTCGACATCTTTATTTTCACCGAGATCATTGCCGAGTTTGCCACCCGCTGAGAGAGAGAGGAATTCTGGGGACAGTCATCATTCACGTTGGTCTCAGACAATTGCCTACTTTAAAAGTAAAAGTAAAGTCGTTGAAGTGGCCTAAAGTCAGTATCAGCCAGACAGTGAGGGAGTCTATCCCCTTTTCACTAGCGCTAAACCAAGGAGATTGTTTTTTTTTTTTTGCATCTGAGATGAAGCACCATATTTACCATCAGATCCTCACTTTACTGCACAGATCCCTGTGCTACTCATACACTGAGTCGGCGAGGGCCAGTATCAAACCAAGAACTCGTAGTTCCAAATCAGACGCTCTACCGACTTAGCTAAACTGGACTTTTTATAACATTCAAACAAGTGTAATAGTTTTATATTCATTCTTATTTGGTTTTGTTAGTCTTTCAAATTTAATATAATATAGTATATAATATAATATTTAATTTAAGATATATATATATATAATTGTTCCAGCCATCCTCTCTCCATTTCAAAATCCATCACATGTGACATGATGTCATTATAACTGTCTTTCTCACTCTCTTCATGTGATTGTTTTTTTTTTAAGTTCTTTTTTTGTGTTTGTGCAAATAAATAAATGAATAAATAAAAATAAAAAATCGTTTTACGGAGCTTTGAAAAAACACGTCATATCTCTATGCGTCCATGATAAAATCACTTTTATATATATTGCCCAGCTGTAGACGGAATTTATCTAGCTTTTCATGAAGCCAGAATATCTTTTTCTTTCTTTCTTCGTTTTTCCTTCATAGTGGTTTTACTACCTTCTTCCATTCGTTTTGCTTTGCTTTCATTCTTTCATTTATTCATTTTATCTATCTATCTATCTATCTATCTATCTATCTATCCTTCTGGTATGTTTTCTTTCTTTCATTTTTCGTTTTTGTATTGTTTTTTTTTCCTTAAATTAATTTCTTAACATTTTTTTCTTCACTTTTTGTGGTTTTCTGCCTTCTCATATTAATCTTTTTTTTTTTTCAGATTTCTTTTCATCCTTTTCTTTACTGTTTCATCTCTCTCTCTCTCCTCTCTCTCACACACACCCTTCTCTCTCTCTCTCTCACACACACACACACACACTCTCTCTCTCTCTCTCTCTCACACTCTCTCTTTCTCCACACACACACACACACACACACACACACACACACACACACCTATATTTATATATAATTATCAAGATACGCACTGCCGAATTTTTCAGCTTTTTTTTTTCTTTTTTCTTCATGAATGGTCCCTTCAAATTAGGAGAAGGAACCAGCCTAGTATGACTCTTTTGATCTGCTTTTTTTTTTTTCGGGAAAAATTAATTTGTTTTTCATCTGAATTCTAAAATAATTTTCTTTTACAATGTATTATTTTGGACATTTTCCAATAATGACTTTCGGAAACATTTTTTTTTTACGCTCAGAGTTGCCGAGGCATGGAATAAGCTGTCTGCGACCGTTGTAGGCTGCCGAAACACTGCATCTTTCAAAGTCTCCATGCTTCCTGTAGTCCGCCAACACTATACCTGATACTCCCATCCACACACATATGTACGCACGCGCACACATACATGTATATTATTACTGTACGCACGCGCACACATACATGTATATTATTACTGTACCGCTGTTCATGTTCCTGACACTAATACATTATTCTGTGTACTAGACATGAGACTTAGATGAGTTGTGGTGCACCTGAGCACTGTACACAATAAATTTCATTTCATTATTATTATAAATGTCTCAACAAAAGTTTTCAAGTCTTATTATTGGAAAAAAAAAATAAAGATAAAAAAAAAATTAAAAAAAGTTAATTCATTGTTAGAAAAAGTTAACTGAGACAGATTTATTGAAAAATGGCCAAAATAATTTATTGTAAAGAAATGTTATTTATGAATTCAGATGAAAAATTTTCCCGAAAAAAAACCCCAAAACAAACCAGATCAAAAGAACGTACGAAGCTGATTCCTGTTAATTTGAAGGAACAACATTCCTCAATAAAAAAATAATAATAAATAAATAAATAAATAACTGAAAAAAAAAAAAAAGCAGGAGTGCGTATCTTGAAGATAACCATAAGCACTTGGTTTGAGATTGCATAGGCGAGAAATTGGCAATTATCCAAACTTAGATATATATTCTCTATCAATGATATTGAATATTCTTTCTTTAGTCTTTCTTTACTTAAATATAGCAAACTATTGTACAATTGAATAATATTCAATGTATGTATATTATACAATATACATACATTTACATATGATGTATGTATATTTTTCTGACCTGACCTCCTCTAGACTGGATTAAACACAAGGCAAACTCTTTTTTATATGGGAATTTATTTATTTATTATGGGGCATCCAGCAAGGATCGAACTCACTATTCAGTAATAATGGGTCTGCAAGAAGCTTGCTAACAATAATATGTGTGTGCGTGTGTGCGTGCTGGCGTGTGTAGCTATATTTACCGAGGGTCAAACGAAAAACACATGTCTTCTTCTATGAAAGAATATACAAAACTTATTTTTACCTGAAACGAAATTTTTTTGTTTATTTTTGGCAATGGGAAAATCGGAGCGAAAAGATTATATTTTTATCTGATAGGGAAGATTTCTTTGTTATTCATTTATTACTGTATTCACATTATTATTATTAGCTACAAGCCACATCTTACTACTAGTGAAACTAACGGATTATCACTGATTTAATCGACGGATCGATATATTGTGGTGGAATCAAAGAAAAGTTGGTAACACGAAGAATTGCCCAAGAAAAAGAGGATTAGTGAATACAAAAAATGTCGCCGGAAACAAAGAAGCGAAACGAAACTATTTCTGTTAAAATAAAAGAAAAAAGAAAAAGAAAAAGCTTAATTTCTAATAATTCAAAAATTTCTTAGACGTTAACAAAGTAAATTATGATTTATTATAGCATATTATTTACAAGATAATCATTAAAAAAATGTTTTTGTTTATAAAAGTATAAATAATAATAATAATAATAAACAAAAAAAATATTATCCTATAAAAATATTATATCTAACGTTTCGTTAGATATAAAATATTTTGTTTTTGTTTATTTTTGTTTGAAAAAAAATTAATCTTTTTGTTATGTCTTTGAAATGCCGTAATTTTACCGGTTCCAGTTCGTAAAATAACACATATTTTTAGAAACAATAATTATCCTTTTGAAGGTGATCATATTGATGATGATTATAGTAATGATACTGATGATGATGCTGTATCTAGAAATAGTCTTTCTTTTAGTTTGTGACTACGTCCTGAAAAAAAATATTAAGAAACACAAAGACTACATTAAGATGGAGACGTGAGAGAAATAAAATGAAGAACAATGCGAAAGTCAAACGTCCGGCGACGCCTTTAACTTTGATTATTGCGGTAAAAGACACACACACAATGGGAATGGACTTACATTTCTTCTCCTCAAGTCTAAATAACGCGACATGATAGCTCTGAGCATCACGAACCTGAGAACAAGGGCAGGTAATTCTGGAAAAAAGACAAAAGGAGCCAGGTGTTGGAAAAAGAATTATAATTCTTCCATATACTCCTCATCTCAGATATTTAGACAGACACAACTGATTAGAAGTTTTTTTTATAAAGACAAATACATAGTTCATCAAATATATATATATATATAATATATATATATATATATATATATATGTAAAAATGGAAAAGGAATTGAATCCGACAATATGAGGAAAAATAAGTAAAGAAAAGAAATGTAAATGGATAAAATGAATTTAATCGATATCACATTAATCGATATCACTTACACATGTGTTTCGGTCAGTTTATGTGTGTGAAAATATTTCGCACACATACAAGAATCGACCTTCATCAGAGTGAACATTTATTTTTATGAAAAAATTCGTTGGGAAAAACAACAGAGATTTTTGGAAATATTCGAAAATCGAATTTTTAAAAATTTATTCGATTTTATCCATTTGCATTTCTTTTCTTTACTTATTTTTCCTCATATATATATATATATATAATATATATATATATGTGTGTGTGTGTGTGTGTGTGTGTGTGTGTGTATACTCAATAAATGAAGGAAAAAACTTTAAATTTGCTTCATTACAATTGTAATTTAAAGTTTTTTCATTCATTTTTTGAATATCTTGCTCTTACCGCCACTCACTGCCATTAGGCACATTGAGCTCTCATTACGGTTTACCTGTATCAGGTTGGTTAAACTACTCATAAAGATCCTAACTACCAGGAAATATATATATATATATATATATATATTATATATATATATTATATATATAAAGATAAATCTAATGAGTCAGACGAACCTACTAAAAGTTTCGCTTAATGCTCTTCAGGGCTAAGATCTGACTCTTTATTTGCTCTACTTAGGTATTGAGCACTTTTTACTTATTAGCTTTAGTCTCCTGGCGGGTTATGAATATATATATCTTATATATATATATATATATGCATATAAATTATTTTTTCTTTTGTCCAAAATATTGTACTAATAGATTATTTTTTGTTGGTACGATTATCTTGGTCTTTTCTTTTTTACAAAAATTTTTTTCCCGGGTTGATGTTTGGTACTATATTTTTACAATCAAACTATTTGCTGGTTTTTTTTCTCACTGCGAGGATTTACCAACAAGTTTGGTATATTATATATGTATATATTATATATATATATATATATATATATATATTATATATATAATATATATAGACCTACATGAGTCAGACACTATCTACCTAGTTTCACCTGAATGGTTCTTCAGAATGAGTCAGAATTATCCTGAAGAACCATTCGGGTGAAACCTAGGCAGATAGTGTCTGACATGTAGGTCCTTATAATCATGCTCTACTTAATGTATTGAGCACTTTCTACATATACAACTAAGAAAACTCCCCCAGTGTTTTTACTTTTGGCCACCACATACGATACTGATAATTATTTTCAGAAAGTATGGATGTGCCGGAGTTTTCTTTTTTTTAAAATTTTTTTTTTCCCCAGATATCCGTTTGAAAAAAAAATATTTTGAAAAACTGAATTACCTGGTTTAATAGGTAGTAATATCTCATCTACAGAAAGTGGTGTCAATATATGCATAGGAAGTGCATGGACTGCTATAAATAGATTATTGATCATATGAAAATCTGATCTCTCTAATAAGATCAAGCAAAATTGTTCCAAGCTATAGCCATGTCAGTGCTACTGTATGGCTGCACCACTTGGACTCTTTTTATTTTGAAAGACTGAATTACCTGGGTTTATTCCATATCGGTAGAGTTTAGAAGTAAAAAAATTATATATATATATATATATATATATATATATATATATATATATATATATATATACTAGATAAAAGGTGACCGGTTGGGTCACCCATGGAGCTCTGGGTAGATAATTGGGATGAGGAAAAAGTGACTTTGCAAAGCGAATTAAATTTAAGAGATAATAAATTTGACCGGATAATTAAAAAAAAACCCATTAAATTCCTTTTGTAAGATTCTTAAGAAAGGGAACGTTTGAACTAATTTAGATTTATTAAGAGCCAAGATGTTGGTCGGGCTGGTTGCGTATGAAACTTAACATACAAATACATTTCATAACTCTCCCATCTCTCTCTCTAGACTTAATTGCAAATTACGACTAATTAGAACTAATTAAAAAACAGCCTCGTCCAGGATTTGAACCCGTCTCTTCGTGTCTATTTCCTACGACAGTAACCATTACACCACACAGCTCCACACGCATATATGTGCTAGAAGGCAGTGGCTGAGGGTCTTAGTGTCCTTGGTATGACGTTGAACTGAATCTAGTGGTGAGATTCCAATTCTGGAAATCTGGGGAATGTGGAGTACCCCTTCAATGCTATTACTTCAAAGTCTGCTCTGACCGGGAGTGGTAGTACCTGTTAAGGTTTCATAGGTCAGTAAAAATGTGTTTAAAAATTGAACACTGAACAAGAATGAATAAAATGAAAATATCTTGGGCATAAAATAATCCAATGTTTGACAAACCGTAAAATCCAACCAACCAACCAACCAACCAACCAGTAAAGAACCACACACATTATATCTATTATTATACTAAAGCTGAGTTAATCAACTTTTGCTTACAGTCTAGTTTAATGACACGAAAATTATACTAAATTATTCCTTACTTTTAGGATTGAATTATGTTTGAAAAAAATTATGTTTTAATTGGTTCTAATTAGTCGTTGTTGTGACCTCATAAATAAAGCTGGGTCATTCCGGTCACCAGCACGCACAAATACTTGACATGCGCACACACATACATACAACGACAGGCACCAAATTTTTGAAATAAAATTCAGTTCTTATCCTGTTATCAAAAGAGTGTTGACTTGTTTTATTCTCGCTTAAAGAACTCACAGTTACCCTTTATATAAAGCTGGGTTATAAAAGGGCTTAACTATAACAGTCGTAATTTACAATTAAGTAAAAAAATCGACCAATCTCTTACTGTGTCTATCTCTTTCTTCCCCTCTATGTATCTCTTGACTACATCCTCGTTATATAATGTTAGTTTCTCTGGAGAGAGAGAGAGAGAGAGAGAGAGAGAGAGAGAGAGAGAGAGAGAGAGAGAGAGAGAGGGATTTGAAATGTATTTCTATGTTAAATTTCACAACCAGCAACCTGTAGCTTAAATGAGGTCAAATATTTATTTTCTTAGAAAGCTTACAAAGGGATTTTAAGTTTCGTCCGGCCGTATTTATTTTTTAAAAATTCATTCGCTTTGCTAACTCCTTTTATCTGAAACCGCTCGAGCATACTACCAGTACGCGACTGCATATATTTTATCATAGAAAAAGTTAATGCAAAACATAGGAATAAAAATAAAAATTGCCCGCATATAAATCACAACTATGTAAATGTTTGAATGTCAGTATACACTGAAATAACAAAAGATAACATGCAAATTTGGAATGCTAGCGGTAGAATCGAACCCGCGCCCCCAAAAAGACTGGTACCTTAAACCAGCACCCTAGATCGGTCGGCTTACGATAGTAGTGAAAACCGTGCATATTATAAATTATAGAAAATTAATGAAAAATTACGAGTTCTAAAAATAAATTAACTTGTCTATTCTAAAATCACAACTGTCTGAAACATCTTATGATAATTGAATTGAATAAGAGAAAAGGTAAACTTATAAATCATACTCAAAATCCCATGACCCATAAAAAACAGAACCAACAAATTTTGTAATAAAACTGTTAATTTTAACTAGGAGGGTTTAGGGTTAGGGTTAGGGTTGGGGTTTAGGGTTAGTTTAATGGGAAAATGAATAAATAATTTGGATTCTGATTTTTCTGGGTCACCCTGTAATATCATGGGATTTTGAGTATGATTTGCAAGTTTTACCAGAGAAAATACATTTTTTTTTTACATCAGTTCAAAGAAAAATATTGTTTTTAAAACTGAAAAGAAAAGAAAAGAAAAAAACAAAAAACAAAACAAAACAAAACAAAACAAAACAAAACAAAACAAAAATAACAAACATCCTACACAAATTATCTTTTGAGTTTAAAAAAAAAACTTTTAAATTTTCAAATCACTTTTTTCGGGTATTGAATTTTTATTTTTTATTATTTTTATCTCTATTTATGTTCTTCGGGATTTGATCTTTCTAGAAATGTAAAAAATTAGGGACCGGTTTCTTTTTCTTCTTCAAATGAACAATGGTTTGTGGTGATAAGAAACGAGCCGGAAGTTAACGCTTTGAAAGCACAGAAATAAAATCACGAAAATAATATACATTGAAAAAAAAAAATGATAAACCGCTACCAGTACATAACTAATTATTCTAGAAAATTAATGAAAAACTGTGAATTCTGAAAATAAATCATCATCATGTCGCGCTAGTAGCACAATTTCTCGCCAACCGTCCCTATCATTCATTGCTCTCCTCTGCGCAGCATCCAGTATCCACGGAGAGCTGGTCGATGTAGGTCTTTGCTTGACGGCACTTATTAGGGTGCCCATGTGTTGGTTTCCACAGGAGAACGTCGCTTATGTGTTTGTCCTTGCTTCTCCAGCAGTGTCAAGAATGTCTTGTTTGTCTCGGATTGTTTGTGTGATCGGGGGCAGGTGGCTGTGCAACTGCTTCCTTGTGGGATGTTGTTTCCACGATCACATGCAGCATTCTTGTGCAGCTCCCATCTAACTTATTCTCTAGTCGCTTCGCTTGGGTCCAAGTGGTGCAGCCATACACTAGTACTGATACAACAACGGCTTGGAAGAATTATCGCTTTAACTTGTCAGTGAGATCGGATTTCCATATGACTGGTAATCTGTTCATAGCAGATCCTGCCTTCCATATACATGCATTAACATCGCCTTCTGTGGATGAGATATTTCTATCTAATATAGGAAAAGAAGTGCTAATTACCAAGATAGGATAAAGGTAAAGATAACAGGTAGCGAACACCACAAGGCTTATAAAACGAAATGCATTTATCAAACAACAAGAGCATGTAACATACAATATACAATACAATCTGTAACTTGTGATACAAATGTGTGTGTTTACAAATGTGTTACAATTGAATGGTGTAGGTGTAAAGGTATGGTTGGGTTGCAAGATAATGCTTGCGTAACTTATCTGTCCCAGGTAGGAATACCTTGCTAGCTTTGTTTGTTTGTTTGACGATACGCGCCAATGGCCCTTCCGTGAGTTTGTTTCAAAGTCCCATCGTTCCTCGACGTCTATTGCTGTGGAAAAAGAACACGTCGTTCCTCAACGGTAGTCGTAGCGGAAGAGGGTGATTGAAGGTATCAACCCTCGAAATTTGGCGGCCAAACTGAGCCTCGTAACGTGTGCTCTGATTGGTCGCTGACAAAGGCTCTTAGCCAATCGCACGAGGTTTCTCATCAGGTGATGGCTAAAGGACCCTGGTCCCTGTGTTTGGCAATGGTCAAAGGAGGTAACTGTGTAATGGTAATATTATTTTCTACACTAGGGACGTGAATTGTTCCACTGTCTTTAGAGGCTTACCGTCGCGTGTGGAGATGCCTCCATCATTTTTAGAACACATGAACTCGTTTTTATCGGAGTTCACAGAGAGGCCGATGTTCCGTGCTGCACTCTCCAGGCTATGTAGCAGGGATTCGGTTGGTGTATGTGTATTTGCAAGAAGCGCTAGATCATCTGCGCAGTCTGCGCCCGTTATAGTCTATGCAGAATATTCTTGTCGTTTTAAGTGAGGCTTTTTCTTTTATGGGATCTAATGACGTTCGAAGTGCATAGTCTAGGTGTCTCATAGATATATATGGTGCTAACGTATCTCCTAGTAGGAATCCAGCGACTATGTGTCACGATCAGGTGAGCGTACCATATCTTTAGTATCTTTGTAGAGCATCATTATAGCGCTGACTGTCTCTTTGGGGATGGATGCCCTATGCTAGTAGTGTTTGCTCCATTTTCCCTCTGTGCATGGAGTCTTTGAGGATTAAATTAAAGTTAAAATGAAATGAAATGAAAAAAATAACAATCTCACAGGAGCCCTCAAACAGGAAGAATCCTCTGGGCATGCCTTACCCCATAAATGGTAACCCCGACGTAAACTACATTACCTCATAATTGGTGACCCGCGGACATAAAAAAGAGAAGATAATTTTTTTTAAAATGTAAAGTCGTCGGGTCGGTCTAATGTCGGTATTAGTCAGACAGTGAAGGAGTCTATCCCCCTTTTACTAGCGTTAGACAAAGGAGATTATTTTAGCATCTGAGGTGGAGTGCCACACCTACCATCAGCTTCTCACTTTACTGTCATATGGTCCAAAAGTTTTTCCAGTTCCTCAGTTTCCTCTGTGAAACAATTCTCCATTGTCCTTCGTATTCATAATTCAGTAACGACTCATACTAGTGATACTGTGGATATACCACAGTATAATTTAATCATTACAACGTTTGACACTCGGGAACCTTCTTATTGCAATCGGGAGCCTTCACAGAACTTCGAACCGAACCCTTTATTCAATCCACGAGGGTAGACTGTTGAAACCATGACCGGGTACAAGTGTTAAGCTGGTTAAGTATTCTATGTTATAATCGCCGTTGGTCAAATTCCGTCAACATTCTAACAATGACGACTGCTTCCCCAAAAGACACCTTCAAGGCTTCTAGTAAGTCAACCTAGCATATGGTGTAATCCCACCACACCAATGGTAAGCCAAGTCATATCCTCATCCCGCCACATTAACATGTGCAGAGAAAATGAGGACTGGAGATACAAAAAGCTTCATTTTTATCTCGCCCCATATTACCACGTGCAGCGACGAACTAAGAAAATACAGCCATAATTCTTTACATGTGACTACCTGACCAAAGACAACATAAAAAAAATCAAATATCACAAGCAAGCGTATGGTAGCAAAATAAAAACGGACGAGAAAAAATTGGATTAATTTCGTTTATTTAAAAAAATGACCAAAAGCTGGAATTGTTAAAACGATAAGTCTTTCTTCGCTTGGTAAATTGAGGGCAGGCACGGGGTTGAAAGTCTGTTTCTTTGTCGGCTGATTCGGGTGTGGGGTTGAAAGTCTGTTTTTGGCTGACGACTTGGTTCAGTGTGACGCGGGGATGTGGCCTGGGTCGGAAGTCAGTAGCCCTTTGATCTTGCCCTGGTAGGAGCGACATTATGCCCCAACGCCGGTAGTCCCCTGACTTATCGACTTAAAGTGAGCTGTTTTTATACTTGTCAGCAGGCTCGAAAAAAGCTTTGAAAGGGTCTGGGGGGAAATTTTATGATTGGTTGAAAAACATTAAGTAGGGGATATTTCTAATTGTTTATAAAATTTGTTTTTTACCCGGAAGCCTGCGTGGAGCCTATGCGTGGAACACTTGTTTTGTACATTTCGTTTAGAGCTACTGTCGGGTCAACACCCGTTTGATGTTACATTTCTCAGTAGCTTAGGTTCTGTTCCGAAGTGTTTTGTTTTTTCCTTTTTAATTTGTTTTGTTGGTGAGTGGATGTATTGAGTTAGTAAAATTTGTGAATCAAGAGAGATATCTATTTCTGTTATAACAAAAAGAATTGTGAAGGAGACACAAGAGCTGTATAATAACCCTTTTTTTCAGTAGGTAAAATTCAGAAATCTTTTGCCCCAAAATAATTCTATTGCTTTCCACAAAACCAGAAATTACAAAGAACTCACACGCACTAACATCCTACAAGAGATTAATTTTTCCTCTATTGCACCCTTACCTAAGCTCTGCTATTTGGATAGGGGTGTGTTGCGGATCATTAAAATGAAATTAAACTAAGATTAAATGAAAAATAGTAATCTTCCAGGAGCTCTCAGGCAGGAAGAACCCTCTGGGCATTCGCAGAGAAAAGGGCCCACGTTCTACCACCAAGAGATCCCTCAGCTATTCCAACTCAGGCAAAAATAAATTAGCAACAATTGGCGAACACGCTCCAACGACCTTAAACCCACATAAAACCGCAATTACCTTTACCCCATAAGTCAAAAGCCTTGGAGAAATCTATAAATAGCAGTGTTGCCTCAAGATTCTTTGCTCGATGTCCTTCTATAATTCGCCTTATAGTCAGGATCTTAGAAGTTGTGGATCGATTTTTGTGGAATCCGTTTTGGGTTTTTCTAAGCATCTCCTTAATTTCGGGTCGAATGCAACCAAGAAGAAGGGCATTGTATATATTAGCAGCAATAGCAGTAAGAGTTATACATCTATAGTTCTTAGTGATTCCGAGGTCGCTTTTTTGGGGGGAATTGGAGGATTCAGCCTTTCGTCCATTTTTCATCGAATTTCCTTATTTTCCACACCACAGGGAGGGGGTATTTCGTCGAGGCCTGCAGCTTTTCTACTTTTTAGTTTCCTAAGGACTTTGTTGAATTATTCCATCCATAAAGTCACCTAGCAATCACAAGTTTAATATCTTATAATAAAGATAACTTCCAACATAAAAAAGTGTGTAACGCTTAAGTCCCTCAATCAATGTATAAAAAGAAAAGTTAGTTATTCACGATTTTGGGGGCATTATTTCAAAGAAAAATATTGTTTTTAAAACTGAAAAAAAAAAAATCCTACACAAATTAGTTTTTGAGTTAAAATTTTTTTTTAAATTTTCAAATCCCTTTTTCGGATATTGAATTTTTATATTTTATTGTTTTAATCTCTATCTATGTTCTATTCAGGATTTCTCGCGGTTCCTGGTTCGATTCCGGCCCTCGCCAACTCAGCGTATGAATAGTACATGGATATGTGCGGTAAAGTGAGGAGCTGATGGTAGGAGTGGCCTCAGACGCCCAAACAATCTCCTTGGTCTAGCGCTAGTGAAAAGGGGATAGGCTCCCTCTCTGTCTGACTGATACCGACTTTAAGGCCACCCCGACGACTTTACTTTACTTTAGAAATGTAAAAATTAGGGACCGGATTTTTTTTTCTTCAAATGAACAAGGTTTAAGGCCCCCTACATTCTGAATTGATAAAAAAACAACTTTATTTTAAAGTTTAAAAAAATGAATAATATAAGCTATTCATAATTTTGTAAAATTAAGTCATCAATGAATAAAGTAGTGAAAAATTCATAAAAATCGGACAATTCCCTGAATTTTGGTAATAGTTTAAAACTGCATCTAATGATGTGGTGAAGTTCCAATTCTAGAACTCTGGGGAGTGTGGAGTACCCTTCATTACCATTACTCCCAGGTTCACTCTGACCTGGAGTGGTAGTGCCTGTTAGGGTCCCATATATGGGTTAAAATAAAGAAAAAAATGAGTTCTAAACAAAAGTGCATGCAAAAAATAAAAAATTAAAAAAAATGAATTTGATAAAAAAAAATTATTACCCATCAAAAATGAATAAGACAAAACGTCTTCGGCATAAGATAATCCAACAAGGGTTGACATGCCGTTAAATCCAACCAACCAACAACCAACCAACCAACCAACCAACTAATCAATAGTTTAAAAATTAAAAAAAAAACAAACTTTTATTACCCCCGCCCTTATGGAGTTTGCCACTCCGTACTTTTTACATATTGAACAAAGCAATAGCTCTTAAGTAAACATATCAAACGTTGAAATAATTAAATTATCATACTGTGGTATACCTACAGGAATAGCTAGTATATTTAATTTATATTTAAAATATTTTCTAAACTCCTCTGTTGAGAAATCGTCTGCCACAGAACCGGCTTTTTTTTAACCTACGCATTCTCAGCCGGTGTTCTAGTAGTAGTGGTAGTAGTAGTAGTAGGAGTTGTAACTAGTTGTTAGTTGAATGCAAACTTTAAAAGGAGTGGAAAGGAAAAGACGTTTGTATTAACGAAAACTACTATAACTACTTTTAATCTGTACTAAAACCTTTTTCTTTTCGGTACGTATTAATAAACAAACTAGACGTCCCAACTTTGATATGTTATAATAAAAATGACTCCAACATAAAAAAAAGTGTAAAGTTTAAGTCCCTCGATCAATGTATAAAAAGAAAATTTCCATCTTATAGTGCGTGTTCTGGGTAGCGTGGCCGAGCGGTCTAAGGCGCTGGTTTAAGGCACCAGTCTCTTCGGAGGCGTGGGTTCGAATCCCACCGCTGCCAGTCTTTTTACTAAAATTTTCTAATCATTATTTATTTTCCAAGCTCTTTTTATTAGTTTGCAAATAACACTTTTAATGGAAATATATATAGGACTGGAACGAAACTTGTTCGATGCAAAATAGTTTACGGATTTTTCGACAAATTGGGTATATAATTATTATATACCCAATTTGTCGAAAATTCCGTGTTTTTTACAAAACAAATTTGGCAAAACTTGCAAATTGGTCGGAAAATTAAAACGGAAAGTTTTTTGGTGGTCCCCCATGACAGTTTCTACAGTCTATGAATGAACTTTTTGCGAATTGGGTTACGGTTTAGGGGTTTGGGGATTAAGGTTGTTTTTAATTAGGCATTGCTTAAAAAAAACAACAACAACAAAAATTACTATACATTCAATTAACCATTGAAATTAATTATTGAACACAACGGTAGACACATTAGGCTGACTTCTGATTTAGGTCGGAAAATTAACACGGAAAGTTTTTTGGTGGTACCCAATAATAGTTTAACTACAGTCTATGAATTACCATTTTGCGAATTGGGTTACAGTTTTAGGCGATTAAGGTTGTTTTTAATTACGTATTACTTAAAAAAAACAACAACAACAAAAAAACCAAATTACTATACATTTAATTAACCATTGAAATTAATTATTGAATCTATTATTAAGACAGTTGTTTGTCTTAGTATAAGTATTGCAATGTATAATTTCAATTAAACTTAGTTTAAAAAAATATTTTCACATTAAATGTATAGTAATTTGGGTTTTTTGTTGTTTATTTTTTTAAGCAATACGTAATTAAAAACAACCTTAATCCCTTAAAACCGTAACCCAATTCGTAAAATGTTAATTCATAGACTGTAGTTAAACTATCATTGGGTACCACCAAAAAAAACTTTCCGTTTTAATTTTCCGACCTAAATCAGAAGTCAGCCCATTTTTAAAAAAAATTTAACGCTCTATATCGATCTATAATTTTAAAGTGTTAGCATCTGCGCTGAACGTCATTTTTCAAAAAAATAATCCAAATACTACCAATACATCTATGAAATGTTTGTCAGAATCCTTTACCTCTCTCGCAATAGAAGTATCAATATCATCATGGACAGCTGTCTCAATGGGAACTACGAAATTTCAATTGATCTATTTTTACTTTTAGAGATGTTTATACTACTTTTCAGCTCAGAGTGGAGAACTAAAGCCTCTCATAAGCGATCAGGTAGCGTGGCCGAGCGGTCTAAGGCGCTGGTTTAAGGCACCAGTCTCTTCGGAGGCGTGGGTTCGAATCCCACCGCTGCCAGTCATTTTTTTTTTTTTAAATATAAAAATTCCACCACTGGAAGACAGAAGTGACAGTACATTAGGTACCACCAAAATAGGTCACGTGATCAGTTTAGGTCCTATTGAAGGAAGAAACGTAATTTTTTTTAACTTAAAAAATAACGAACATAAAGAGTTGTTACAAAAATGAATAGTTAATTCAAAGATCATATTATCCGATTGGGGGAAAATTACTCACCGTTATCTTGAAAAATAAGTAAAACAGTCCGTTATTTTACAACAGTGTCAATTTCTTTATTGATATTTTTTTAGCAGAATTCTGTATTCATGGTTCTTTTATTAAAAAAGCTCTTATAAACTTATAAAAATCTTCTGATATAACCATTCATAGAAAAAAAGTAATTTCATGAAATAAAATAGGTAGATCTCGTAAAAAATAAATTACCCTAATATATTGTAGGAAAAAACTATTTCAGACATATTTTCATCAAAAGGTAAGTAATTATGGAAATTTTCGTGAAAATCGACCATTAATTGATTTTTCATAGAATTTTTAAAAAAGCCTCTAGTCATAACCTGCTTTTAGCTACGTTAACTTTCAATTAATTTAACGGTGCAAAAATGTAAACATTGTTTTTCGTTATTTCCGTAAACTGAAATTTAAAAAAAAAAATCATCAGGAGTTTAAAAAAAAAATGTTTCTTCTTTCAATGGACAAAAAATTTTCAAGATAATATTAACCTTTCTGCAAGTTTCATTGTGTTAAATATAGGGGGTGGGGTAAATTTCACAGAGAAAATTAGTGGTACCTATTATACGGTTATATTGTAGTATAAACATTTCTAAAAGAAAAAAAATATAGATGAACTGAAACTTCGTAGAGTTCCCGTTGAGATAGCGGTCCATGATGATATTGATACTTCTATTTAGAGAGGGGTAAGGGATTCTGACAAGAATTTCATAGATTTTTTGGTGATCGAAGAATCCTGGGAAATAGAGAACTGTGAATCGCCTAAGGCATATTTGCGTTTGTGCTGATTTCTTCCACGCGTGCGTGTTAAAGTTAGGTATCGGGAAAATAAAGATATGTACACCAAAAAGATCTAAGTATCCGTGTTCCTCATTACGGACTACTAATTACATTGATCAGCTTAGTGCGGATACTGTGAAGAGCAATAACCAACGGGGCCATCTGTTGGTCGTGGGTAGCGACCCGTGATGCTTAAGGACGGAATCAACTTTTATCTGTATCGTTGCGATCGACACTCCGCAAAAAAATTTTCTTTCAACGCCACGGCTTGGTTTGGTTTGATTTGTTTGTTTAACGGCATATCAACCCTTTTCGGATCATTTAATACCGAAACAAGTCAATTTGATAAAAGTTTCGGTGATTTCCTAGTTGAGTAACATGATATTAGAGGGCAACCCAGAAAAACAGAACCAAAATTATTTATTTTCCCATTAAACTAACCCTAAACCCTAACGCTAATCCCTAACTAGCCCCCCCCCCAGTTGAGTAACATGATATTATAGGGTGACCAGAAAAAAAACAGAACCCAAATTATTTATTTTCCTTAAACTAACCTAAACCCTAACGCTAACCCCTAACCCTAGCCCATAACCCTAACCCTACCCCCCCAGTTGAGTAACATCATATTAAGGATGATCCAGAAAAAACAGAACCCACAAATTTTGTAATAAAACTGTTAATTTTAACAAGGAGGGTTAGGGTTAGGGTTAGGGTTAGGGTTAGGGTTGGGGTTGGGGTTTAGGATTAGTTTAATGGGAAAATAAAAATAATTTGGGTTCTGTTTTCTCTGTGTCACCTTGCAATATCATGTTACTCAACTGGGGGCGTAGGGTTAGGGTTAGGGTTTAGGGTTAGTTTAATGGGAAAATAAATAAATAATTTGGGTTCTGTTTTTTTCTGTGTCACCCTGTAATATCATGTTACTCAACTGGGAAATAACCAAAGTTTCTATGTTTCAAGTTCTTAATATCTTTCAGTTGGTATAAATAATTTTCATTGATTTCATTTGGTTTTATTTATTTTTGTTCAGTTTGGTTTGTTTAACGGTATAATAACCCCGTGGGTTATCTAATGCCAAAAAAACTGTTAGAGTGTGAGATAAAAGTTGGTACTCAAGTTTCATTTACAACTGTAATTTTTGTATATATATTTCATGGATGTATTTAATATCTGATTCATAATTCTCGAAATATCTTTTATTTCTCTCAAAAAGGACAAAATATCATCCATGGGTCATTTCCTATAACTCCAACCTAAAAAAGGGGAACCACTCTGATTGACTGATAAATTTTTTTATTTATTGATCTACTAGGAAAAAAGAAGACGGAGTTAGGGTTAGGTTAGGGTTTAGGGTTAGGTTTAGGGTTAGGGTTTTTAGGGTTAGTTTAATGGGAAAATAATGGGTAGATTAATTAACAGATAAAATTCATTCAGGGTGGTTCCCCTTTTTTAGGTTGGAGTAATAGAAAATAATCCATGCATGTTAGTATTCTCAAACAGATACCTCATATTATTTGCGTTGAAATATTTCTTTCTAATTTGAGCGAAAACTCTACATTCCATGAGGAAATGTTTGACATTGTCGGGTGTTTGGCAATATCCTCCTGCTTGAGCATAAAAGAGCATGAAAGTCTTGTAATGGCCAATGCGGCTTGGATCAGAGGAATCTTTAAGCCGATTCATCGATACGCCCGAATTGGGGTGGGGTTGCAGCTGAGCACATAGTGTCTGAAAGCGGCTTTCCGCACGACACTGTGTTCGACATGACATAATCTTATTTGTTGATTAGACTGGCGCAAAATCTCGTGCAAATATCGTACATGATTCTTGCCCCAAATCGGATTTTTTTTTTTCAGATGATGCCTGTAGCGCGAGATCCAAAGTGTGGTCGATCGATCTTTGTTGCAGAATCAATCAATAATTAGTTATTTACAAAATTTACCCAAGTCTAGTACATCAGGAATGTGAAACTGAGTAGCCACCTAGGGCCGCATGAATTACACATGTCTGTCATGAGGGTCGTACATGACAACTAAGTCTTTAAATCCTTATTCTACATTAACAGAACAAAATTATGATTGCTATTATTCATTTCTTTATTGACTAAAAGACAATGAATGCATAATTAGAAATTGTTTTTCTTTTGTTAAAAATGGAAAAAGACTATTACTGACTGATTTGGTTTGGTTTGGTTTGGTTTGGTTTGTTTTACGGCATATCAACCTCAGTGGGTCATTTAATGCCGATAAAGTTGTGAAATAATCTTCTTAATGGATAATACAATTAAAAAAAAAAATTTTTATAAATACATTTTTCTATTTAACCCATAGATGGGACCCTAACAGGTACTACCACTCCGGGTCAGAGTGGACCAGGGAGCAATGGTGATGAAGGGGTGCTCCACATTCCCCAAACCTCCAAAACTGGAACCTCACCATCAGATAGATGTTACTGACTGAGTTCAAATAATAAAACGTACAAGTGTCAATGTCACTTTCAATTATAGCCATGTTGATTGAAAGCAGGAGAAGGCAAGAAGAAAGACTCACTCTCTACCATTGGCTAAGTTAGCATCCTACTTCCGCAACCCAAAGGAAAGTGTGAGATACAATACGTTGATAACAGGCTCTGTTTCTTAATCGCATATTGCCCTAATGAAAATAAACGACTGTTTTCGCCCAAGAATTTTTGGAAAAATCTTTTTAAAAAACTGCATTACGGCAAAAGCGTCATATGAGAGCGCAGTCTGCGTGCGGGTCGCACTTGTGATTGCTAAGGGCCGCATGCAGTCCGGGGGTGGCATGTTTGACATGACTGTGGTACGTGACAATGATAAATCAAATGTGGGTCTATGGATTTGTGGATATCTCTCAGGCTCGTATCCGGAGGTTACGGCTCCAATTGTGGACTTGATGAGGTTCATGTCCATGACTACCACTTGTATCTCTGGCTAGTTGCTTCATCAATGGTTCCGTATCCACTCAGTGTATCAAAGACACACGGAATTCGGAATTGACACGGCTTTGTCGAAGCTTCTTCGTTATGTTATTTCTCTGAATTTTTGAGATTAGGCTTAATAATCCAACTTCTTCGTTATGTTGATCGGCAGTTAGTCGGAACAAGTTGCCGAGTGTTGGCAACTCAAAAAAACAAGAAAAACTCTCCGTAAAAATGAACAAATATTTATTGAAAGAGAATTATGCAACAATAATACATAAAATAGAGAATAACGCCGCTGTGTTGAGGAGAGGAGACAGTAATTGTTTCGCATGGTGCTTGTAGCAAGAGAAATAACTTACCTCGGAACTCAAAGCGAGCGCAAACGTGTCTTACGTGCAAAATAAGTGAAGAGCTCGAAAAAAAAAAAAAAAAAAAAAGAAAAGAAAAGCTCCCTTAACAACTTAATGTAAGAAAACACGATCTCGGGACCAGGAGAAGTAGTGGGTATGGGGCTAAATTAAAGTTGTTCGTACTGGTATCTTAACCCCAATAAAAGCTGGTTATTTGTTCTAGTGGGCTGGTACGCTGAAATGGAACTTAGGAACGAAAAGGCACGAAATAAGAAAGAGACAAAGGCAAGAGGTAGTTTTACGACTTAGGCTTTATTGAACGGGGCATAGTAGGCCGTAGCCAGGAGGACATGCCCCATGGCTAGGAAAACGACTGCACTCAGTTGCGTTCTCAGTTTGAATGGCCGCTGTATTATTTTGTGGGTAGGGAGTCAGTCCCTTTTGTCGGAGATGCGCAAAGGGGTTCTTCCGGTCAAGGCCCTATACGAGTTTGTTGTTTTTTTAATTTTATTTTTATCTTATTTTATTTTCGTTTTTTTAAATCCTCACATGGGAATGATTAGCAAGTATGTACATTTATTCATGATCAGCTATGCATAAAATTTAAACACGGAATGTGGTTAAACAATCAAGTAGTAGTGGAAGTAAGTAAGAGGGTGAACTCACAGAAATTATGTAAAATGGTGTTTAAATAGAACCCGGAACACACTCAATTACATCCACCCGTTAAGATGGCACTTCGGAGTGCCGAAAGTACTCGGGTGAAAGTGTTGGTGTACTAATCAACAGATTCCACCCTGATATTAAGGAATTGGCCCGAAAACTTGAAAGGATCGAAAAAAAATTGTTCAGACACGAGATGTCCGTCTTATTTGATACTGTATGCATTAAAGAAAATGCTGCCCCCCTATATATATATATATATATATATATATATATATATATATATATATATATATTGAGAATATGTGCTTAATTGAAGTCATACTTAATTTTGAAAATTAATTAATTGATAATTAAATGAATTAGACGGGCATATCTGTTCAAATGTAAGGCTAAACAAATCGAGAAAAATCATCTCTGTATATACATTTCGGCCTATTATGCCTCATCAGCAGAGTTATAGACAGGAAGACTGCTTTGTGTGTGATTCGAACCCTAAGTCTTCCTGTCTATAACTCTAATTAAGCACATATTCTCCCAAAAATTGTCGGCTAAGGCCATATCAAACACACTTCTCATATATATATATATATATATATATATATATATAAGTAAAAAGAAAGGAAATTAATCCGACAATATGAGTAAGAAAGGTGGAATGAAAACATCACACAATGCTGTTAAAGAAGAAAACAATTTATAATATAATCATAGCTGATATTGATCAATATTTCGATTTTACAAAAATCATCATCAGAGCTCATTCACTCCGTAGTTGTTTGGGTCGGAGAGGAAAGTTAAAATGAGTTTACAAACAAAAACCTTAATACTGCAAAAAACGAAAGACGTTACAATATTCACCAACGTGGGCATTTCGCGCCATATATATGTCGGTCATGTTCCATGTATATCTTTTGACAATAAATGTAGCGAATTTTTGAGATGTTGGCAACAAAGCGAAAACAATTTAAACGGAAGGGGATGGGTGTTAAGAATGTGACGGTTGGAATTCAAAAGACTTTTATTAAAGGAATTTTTTACGATTAAATGTTTTATTATTTAAATTTTATTTTTAAGTTCTGTGATTCATAAATGATTAGATATTTACTGTAATTAGTTTTTATATATAAAGTGAAAAAGTTATGAGCGGAATATGTTAATATTTTAGAAAAGGAGTTTTTATATATTTTTTTATTTTTTTTTATTTAACGATTAATTATTTTTAAATTTCTAATTATTATTATTATTAAGTTCTGTATTTAATAAATGATTAAATATTTATTGTGTTTTGTTTTTATATATAAAGTAAAAAAGGTTATGGGCGGAATTGGTTATTATTTTAGATAATGTTAAGCGATTTGGATCTAATGTAAGGTATTATTTTAAACCGAAAACAAAAACAAAATAAAACGGAAAAGATCTTATTCATAAAACAAATAAAATTTAAATAATAAAACATTTAATCGTAAAAAAAATTCCTTTAATAAAAGTCTTTTGAATTCCAACCGTCACATTTCTTAACACCCATCCCCTTCCGTTTAAATTGTTTTCGCTTTGTTGCCAACATCTCAAAAATTCGCTACATTTATTGTCAAAAGATATACATGGAACATGACCGACATATATATGGCGCGAAATGCCCACGTTGGTGAATATTGTAACGTCTTTCGTTTTTTGCAGTATTAAGGTTTTTGTTTTGTAAACTCATTTTAACTTTCCTCTCCGACCCAACAACTACGGGAGTGAATGAGCTCTGATGATGATTTTTGTAAAATCG
>CM042157.1:65024763-65064763 GCA_023376005.1 Doryteuthis pealeii
TACCTCACTCTCACCTTGCGTTCTGGGGATGGAACGTGAGAACGGAAGTCAATAGAAGCCCTTCCGGTTTAAGGTGTAAGCAACTCAGAGTCAGTTGCAGAGTTGAGAGTTAGCACTTAGAAGCGAAGCAAGCAAGATGTGAGCTCACTGCGTGATTGTCTGGTCTGGGGTTCTACGAATAAAGTAACATCATCGTAAATCGAAGTCTTGTTGTTATTACTAAAAGCTAACAATGACACAAGGCTTCTGATAAGAAATGATCCCCGACAAAGACCCGGAGTCCCCAAGAAACACCACGACAAGACCAGACCAAGATAGAAGATAGATGATAGAGGGATCAGAAAACGGCCGGAAGAATAGACCAGAGTAAGACGTAAGAAATATACAACGTATAGATATTTAGTGCCGTCAAAGAAAAGGCACTACGTAACATATATCTATTTGGTACCGTGACGACGCCGCTACGTTACAAAAGGCTCTCTCTCAAAGTCAGTCGTAAAAGGTCCACAATAATTAGTTCCTGGGAAGTGCATAGCTTACCTCTAACTCGTTCAACATCTTTGCGTCCCTGTATTTTAGGTCTTCATATTTGGTACAGGTTATCTCTTTCTGGGAGCTCAAAAGTTCTTCATCATCAGAGCTATCAAGGATATCTGTATCAGCCAAAGAAGGTGGAGGATTTAAAGGCAATGTTGGTTCTGGCATGCTCTCTGCGGAATCGGACATGATTCATTTTTTTTTCTTCTCTCCTGAGCGAAAATCGACTGGTCTCTTTCGCTGCCCTGTGACGACTGACTTTCCCTCCCGAAATCTCTTTATTTATATACCGAAAACTCATAAATCAATATTGCTATCACTCATAAATCACCCTTATCTCTTATCTGATTACATATATAATTCCATATACTTGTTTACGAAACCGAAACTAGAATACACTTGACCTTGATTGAATCGAACAAATTCATATTTTCAGTGTAGATTTACGGTGAAATGAAATGGCCGACCAAAACACACGGCTTTATCGAAATGAAACAAACCAAGGGAGGCTACTCTCATTTATAGTAATTTGTAAATTTTCAGATTACCCGAATTTTTAATCTCTTAAGCTATTCCTAAGATTACCTTTCCCACATAATCGTGCCTACTCTAGAAATCCTTTTGTGCCAGTTTGCTGCATTCGCTTATTATAGGATTAACAATTGCATTTCTGTAACCTCTCTTTCTCCCCTCTCTTTCTTTTTCTCACCCCTCTCTCTCTCATTTCTCCTCTCCCTTTTCTTTCACTTATTTTCTTTTTTCTCTTCTCTCTCCCCTTTTCTGTCCTCTCTCCTTTTCCCTTCTCTCTCCCCCCTCACACAGAGTGGGGCAGAAGTAACAGGGTGATCACTTCCTTTTATTTCATCTATTGACTGCCCTATTTATTCTGCACCACTGTGATTTTTGTCACCATCTTTCCAAGCCCTTTTCTAATCCTTTTGGGACTGTTCCAAGTGCACCAACTACAATTGGTATCACTTTCACTTTCATATTCCATAACTTTTTCAGTTCTCTGGCAAGGTCCAGATATTTGTCAATTTTTTCATTTTCCTTTAACTTCACCCTGTGATCTGCTGGCATTGCAAAATCCACCAGTTGGCAAGTTCTTTCTTTTTTGTTAATCAACACTAGGTCTGGTCTTCTTGCTGGGATAAGGTGATCCGTTTTAATTTCAAAGTCCCAGAGAATTTTGTGCGTTTCGTTCTCAAGAACAGATTCTGGTTTATGCATATACCATTTTGTTGTGTGGTCAAAATTTAATTTCTTGCATAATTCCCAGTGGATCATCTTCCCAACCCAGTCGTGTCTAGTTTTGTATTCTCGTTGTGCTAGTTTGCTACATTCGCATAGTATATGGTTTACAGTCTCATCTCTATTACCGCAAAGTCTACATTTACTATTTTGTTGGGTCTTATCAATTTTCGCTTTGATGTAGTTTGTCCTTATGGCATTATTTTGTGCAGCAATTATAAGTGATTCTGTTTCTCTTTTGAGGTTTCCCTTTCTTAACCATGTCCAAGTCTTTTCATGTGCAACTTCATCTATTTGTCGTTTGAAGCGTCCATATAATTGTTTTTCTTCCCATTTTTGTTTTCTAGTCTTTGTCGTTTTTCTGTTTGTCCATCTGCCGTTTCTACTATTGTTGGCCGCCATAAGTAGTTTGTCTTTGCTCTTCCTTGTGTAATCTTCAAGTTGTTGGATTGTGGTTTCTACACATTCCTCTATGTTGGCAAGACCTCTTCCCCTTCCTTTCTTGACACATACAATCTATCTCTATCATCTCTAGGGTGGAGAGCCTTGTGCATTGTCATTAATTTTCTCGTCCTTTGGTCTATCTGTCTGATTATTATTATTATTATTATTATTATTATTAGGAACATTTCTTAAGAAAAAAGTCTTCTGCATTAAATAACCCAACAAGTGTTGACCAGCCTTAAAATCAACCAACCAATTAACCAACATTAACGAGTCCAATCAGAGAGAGAGAGAGAGAGAGAGAGAGAGAGAGAGAGAGAGAGAGAGAGAGAGAGAGAGAGAGAGAGAGAGATGTTAACAATTTACATGTCTGCTAGTTGACAATATGACAATAACAGTTAAAGAGTCCCGTTATTTTTTCCTGTTGTAAAAGAAAAAGAATTCTACATACCTACGCCGCGCCTCGGGGTGGTACAGACTGCTTCGGCCTATGGTCTGGATAAGTAAAATTAACAGCGTTGATCCCAGGGGACTATCCCATCGGGCAATACCTGCCCCCTAGATTTAAAGGGGCAGGGATGGGTTTATTGCCAAATGCCTGAGGCGCCCTCTTGAGGGGGAATGTCGATGGGATCAACGCATTTTTGCACCTATCATCCATTAGCCTCGGCTCGTGGGTGGGACCACATAAAAATGTCCTTGTGTCACGCCTGCATAAGTGGGATGCCTGGCAAATACCTAACTTACTTCTAGAGTAAGTAAGGCGTGTGGAAAGTTAACTTTGTTAGGTACCAAGCAAATACAAATTAGTCAAGTCTTTGACTACCAGATCCTCACACCCACCCATGCCTGTACCAAACTTCATTGGCATTTGTTTTACCTATTTGATGGGACATTTCACTATCTATTCACCTCAGAACTCATTCTATTCAAATGAAGTCCTATTATTATTGTGATCTGAGCCCTTCTGCTCAATTATAATAAACTAACCCCCAGTTTTTGTACTTTGCTTGGATGTGGCGAGAGAGCCGCTGTGAGTGGTTTAAAGTAGTTAAGTAATTGCTTTTCTAGTTTCTATAAAGATCTGCTCTTGAGTATTAAACACTCTTAGTTTACAAATACCAACATTTATATTTCTCTCTCTCTCTCTCTCTTTGTATACTATATATATATGTGAAGAAAGGAAGTGAATCCGACGGTATGTAATATATCAAGGAAAATGAAAAAACACAGGTTTAAATGGGTTAAGTGGTGAGTTTATTGGCCGACGCTGCAGTGTTTCGATCTATTAATTAGATCATCTTCAGGGCATAAGACACACACACACACACACACACACACACACACAACCTTGAATTTCACTTCCGCTGTCGTTTATCACAACAGAAAAAATTTATACAGACACACGCACAACCACATACCTAAAAAAAAAAATGCACAATGTTTCCTTTCAATACACACACTTAGAGCGCCACATACTCACGCCATAAAATAGAATATTTGATGTCATATTTCAAAACCGTCTCCTTTTTCAAACTTCAAAATTTTTTTAAACAGACTGAATGACGGATTACCACTCGCTTTTCTCATTATTCTGTGATAAATAATTTCTTATCTTATGCCCTGAAGATGATCTAATTAATAGATCGAAACACTGCAGCGTCGGCCAATAAACTCACCACTTAACCCATTTAAACCTGTGTTTTTCATTTTCCTTGATATATATTATATATATATATATATATATATATATATATATATATATATATAATATATAAGTAAAGAAATAACAAAAGACTTAGAGATTTTGCATTATAGCCTATTTCGGGGAGCTTAGATTTTAGAAGCAAGATTTCTTCTCTGGACTTTTGGATTATATATATATATATATATATATATATATATATATATATATATATATATATAATGAATTTTCCTCGTTTACTCAGTCGTTGTACAAACATACATTAAAAAGTCGTTGTACAAACAAACATACATAATCTTTCTTTATATATATATATATATATATATATATATATATATATGAATAAGATATAATGAAAAACAAACGATGTTTACAACTGAAATAGGCTCATCAGAAGAGAAAGTGTGCAAACCTATTTCAGTTGTAAACATCGTTTGTTTTTTCATTATATCTTATTCATACTGTCGGATTAATTTCCATTTTATTTTCACACACACACACACACACATATATATATATATATATATATATATATACGTTAATGTATGAGTAGTGGCTTACCGGTGGGTACGAGTACGATCGTTGGAAGCGCCCAGTATCCAGGGGTTAAGACCGAGAAAAAAACAATACAAAGTGCTCAATACAATGTAGAGCAAAATTTATTTATAAAATGGATAAAAGTAACCTACTCAAGTTTCATCGTCTGAATCGTTAGGGTTACATCCGCTGAATTAATCGAGTTTTCGATTAATACCAGTTGGTACCATGTATGTCCGTTGAAACGGGTCTTATCTTTTATAGATGAACGCGAAAAACACTCGTTCATCTATAAAAGATAAAAAATAAGACCCGTTTATAAAAGAAAAAAGATAAGACCCGTTTCAACGGACATACATGGTACGAACTGGTATTAATCGAAAACTCGATTAATTCAGCGGATGTAACCCTGACGATTCAGACGATGAAACTCGAGTAGGTTACTTTTATCCATTTTATAAATATATATATATATATATATATATATATATTATATATATAATATATTTTATCAAAAAATGCGCTGTCAGTATTAAAAATAAAATGAATTTTATTTTTAATTTAAGAAAATCAGAAGCATTATAGTTTATAATAAGACTCAAAAGAGCCTGATGTAAAATTATTTAAAAAAGTGTATAATTATATAAAAAGTGTATATTAAAATATCAAAATTGTTCGTAAATACTCCAACTATTAAATAGGTAACCAATGTGTAGGTAAATCCGTGGTGTTTATGGATAATTATCTTCAGAGAAGTAAACATCCATTTTTTTTTTTGATAAAAAAAAAAAATTCCAGCTTTTGACTATATATATATATATATATAATATATATATATATATATATATCTTTTCTTATGGAACATGGCAGGCAGGTAAAGAAAGTTTTTAACTCACTCTCGGACACGTATGGATTTTACTGCTCTTTGCTGGTCTCCAGCATTTTTCCTTTATAAAAAAAGAATGTGAGCTCGGTCGTTGTACAAACATACTTACAGACATACAGAATATTTCTTATATATATATATATATATATATATATATATATATATATATATATATATATATGTGTGTGTGTGTGTGTGTAAATCTTAAATTAGAGACTCCAGCAAGTCACCCATCTGTTTCTTTCATTTTTTTTCTTAACAACAGGCTGTGTGTGAGTAGTATAACCAAGCTTGTTAAATATAAATAATACTTTGCTAGCACTAATAGTTGTAATAGTAACTAATGTATACTAATGCTAAGAAGATTGGTAGTAGTAACATTGTAGAAGAACTTGTAGTAGTTGAAAAAGTAGTAGTAGTAGTATTACATATTGTTGCATAAACTTGTTTGTCATCAAGGTGCGTTTTCCTCGTTGTTTTTGTATGTAACACACAAAGGTGGGGGACTTGTCACTCACTCCAGTTTGGACACTTCACTTTTACGCTACTGCTTCTTTGGAATTGTTGTCGCTTATGTGCAGAGTTATCTGAGCAGGGCACTAGGAGGCCTTTCCTACTTTTTTTTTCTCGAAAAATGTCTGGTTTTCTGCTCCTCCTGTTTCTCGATAGTCTTCCTGATGAGAATTATAATATGCCTCACAGTCCAACGACTAACCATCTATTGTTAAGGTGGCGGGGAGAATGCTAAATAATTGTATAGCAAAAACACTTGACTCTAAATCTAAACTTTACTGCCGGTGAGAAAGGTTTTTTAGTTGTTAGTTCGAGTTATCAGAGAGTAATATATATATATATATATATATATATATATATATATATATATATATATATATATGGGAGAAATGTGAGGAGGTTAATCCGACAGTATGTGGAGAAAGGTAGACAAACGGGATGGAAACTGGATGTTTATTGTCGACGATGCAACGTTTCGGTCTCTTATTAGACCATCTTCAGGACTTGGATATAGTTCTTGCTCCAATGATGGACATTCTCAAAATGCTGAAAACAAAAGGTCGTCAGTAGGGGGAGGGGTGGTTGGGGGTGGTTAGTGGATTTTCTTCACTCTAGATGGGGAGTGTCAGAATGCTGGATGGTGGTACCACAGGTGTCAGATTGTGGGGATTGGTTAACTAAATATGTGTATGTGTGTGTGTGTGTCTGTTTAATTGTGTTTTTTTTGTTTATATGTGTTGGGGAACTGGATTTGTCGTTAAGTTATATGTATGTGGTTGGTATGTTAGTGTGTTTTTTTGTTTGTTTTTTTTTTTGTAAGGAGTATGGGGTAAGATTTGTTAAAATTGTAAGTGAGCATATGTATAGTGTTATATATATATATTTCAACGAAATATATATATATATATATATATATATATATATATATATATATATATATATATATATTAAATTTTCTAAAAAAAAAGAAGCAACCTTTTCAACAAGATATAACAAAACATAGCCGAATATCTCCATAGAACCACTAATTTAAAGACTGAAATCCATAATAACCTTTTTAGCATTAAATGATCCACAGAGGTTGATATGCCGTTAAACAAAACTCAAACTCAAACTCAATTCAATTTGCCGGATTGATCTAATTATATTTGGCGAAAATTTGGCATAACTTATTTCCCGAGTACTTTCAACGAAATATGCCTTTGAGAAGAAATGCTGCTAAACTGGGCCGGTTTAGCTCAGTCGGTAGAGCGTTCGGCTAGAAAACACAAGGTTCCTAGTTCGATACCGGTCCTCGCCGACTCAGCATATGAGTAACACAGGGATCTGTGCGGTAAAGTAAGGAGCTGATGGTAGATGTGGTGCTCCACCTCAGACGCAAAAAACAATCTTCTTGGTCTAGCGCTATTGAAAAGGGGATAGACTCCCTCGTTTACTGGCTGATACCGACTTTAGGCCGCCCCGACAACTTTACTTTACTTTATATATATATATATAATCCAAAAATCCGGGGAAGAAATTTTCCTTGCGACATAAAATTTTTTTTTAAAGTGTAGTTTGCAGAGCTCAATGTGTGCTCCCATTGTCAGTCACTGTGCAAAATTATATTAGTAAAAAATATAACAGAAGATTTAGATTTTTAGCATTATAGCCTATTTCAGGAAGCTTAGAGCAAATGTCTAGTCTTTCCAATCATCAGATGCGAATGGTGAATTCTTTATTACTATTAAGGTAGTTGAAAATAGATTTTTTTCAATGGTCCTTGTTTTTCTGTGTATACCCCTCTGGAAAGTAATTACCCGTCTGTCATAAATGAACATTTTGCCCCCCCCCAAAAAAAAAAATCTGTTTGTCGAAGAATAAAAAGTAGGAAATGCCTAATGTCCTGCTCAGATACTGAAGACTCAAAACCAGTCTTGAAAAATAGTGTTTTGTAGCTGAAAACTTTCTCTATCGAATGGTGTTTACATTCTGCATCTGTTGTAATTCTTATGGAACTGAATAGGAGGCATTACATTCGGAGCAACCCTGTTGGGGACGTGGTATGTAGAATTTTGTCCATCACTGGTGGAAATCTATCGCTAATGGTGGTGTCTATAAGAAAAATTTTGGTTATTTCCTATAAGTCTAACATAAACAAAGGGGAACCACTCTTGACTGATAATTTATTTATCTATTTTCCCATTAAACTAACCCTAAACCTAAACCGTAACCGTAACCCTAACCCCGTCTTCTTTTTTCCTAGTAGATCAATAAATAAATAAATAATTTATCGGTCAAGAGTGGTTCCCCTTTGTTTATGTTAGACTTATAGGAAATAACCAAAATATTTTGTTGCTGAAAATAGTGTTTTGTAGCTCTATTCTGTTATAAACCCTTTTATAACTTGAGACCTTAACTGGTTCTCAGGATAGTTTTCTATTTTGCCGACTGGCCAAAACTTTTTATCATATATGTGCTAGAAGGCGGTGGCTAAGGGTTTTAATGTTCTGTGTATGACGTTATACTGATGGTGAAGTTCCAATTCTGGAGCTCTGGAGAATGTGGAGTACCCCTTCATCACCATTACTCTCAGGTCTACTCTGACCCGGTGTAGTAGTACCTGTAAGGGTCTCATCTATATGTTCAATAGAAAAAGATTATTTAAAAAATGTTTTAAAAGAAATGAGTTTTAAAAAAATTGAATACCCATCAAGAATGTATCAAACAAAACTGTTATATACTCTTTTATATATTGTAGGCTTAACTGGTTCTAAGAGTCGTCTTCTTCTATTTCACCGACTGGCCTTCTTCTTTGGGTTGATTTCCTTGGTCTCTTCTTCGGGTTTGTCTGTGCTCATTACTTTTGTTTTAATGATGAACGCAAGACTTAATTTATTTCTTTTCTGACCAAGTATCCAATAGGCACCCCAGCAGTGAGCCGCCTGGAAAGGAACACCTTTTGCTTTTCACCGCACATTTTTGATTGTGGTACGAAAGGCGCATGGAAAATAAACTTTATAACTTGTGAAATTGTGTGATACCATTTTCGAACAACATCCTTTTATTTAGATAAACATAAAATATTTTGTAAATGAAAACTATTTTCATTTAAATAAACATATAAAAACGTGTATTTCGTTTAAAGTTTTATAATTAAAAACAATTCCTATTGAATTAACAACAACATGAAATAACTATTTTTTAAATTAAAATCGAAAACTATTTTAGAATAAAAACGTGCCTTTGGGTTGTGAATATACATGAACAAACTTTTAAAGATCTTACAGTGAAATTCTAATACAAAAAAAAATCGTCTGTTGTTTGTAAACAAACAACCGGGAGTTGACAGTGAAAAGCAAAATATGTTCCTTTCAAAACAGCTCCAAGCTGGGGTGTCTATTGGTTAATTAATCCCTTTTTTACTCAGACGTCTTTATCAAACCCGAAAGCTCAAAAGGGTTCAAGCGCTGCCGTGAGAAAATGGCTTACTCGGGGACAAACGGTCATTGCGTGTGCTCCCATCGACGAACCGCCAAAACCTGCTAACTCTAACTCAGTTACATTCACACGCTTTGCCTTTAGCCAATGAGAAACCACCCTCTAGGTTAGTGAAAGATGAACTACTGTCAATCACTTCTATAACGGTAATTCTATGATTCAATGGTAACTTTCCATCTACGAATACCGTTATTTAAATTAACTACACTACAGTACAGTTGGCAACCCACAAATTATGTAACATATTCAACGATGTTATTGTGCTTTCTATGACTTGTAGTTTCTATGAAAATGAATAGAAGGAATCGCTTTCGGAACGACACACTTGCTCTATCAAAAGGTGTTATTTTGTTCCCTCTATCTGTTATTGTTTCCGTGGAAATGAATTGGAGTATTACTTTTGGAGCGTCAAACGAACTAAATTATAGCTATATTCTAGAAAATACCTTACTGTTACAGTTACTGCTGCGACATTCGCCCAGGGTCGGTTGAGCCGGCTCCACCCAACAAATTCACCGTATCTCGAATACAAACGCTACACCATGACCTTCAGAGTTGTCAGTGGGGCCGCTGTGATAGAGATGATAGGATACACCAGTCTGCGGGATCTTGATGGTGCGGCAGCCGCTATCCGTTAACCGCACTTCTGAGAGGTAGGCGACATCGATGTTATATTGATGAAGGTAGCGCATCGCAAGAGCTTGTGTTTCTTTAAGTTTTCGGACATTCCAGCACGCGAAAGGATGTAATTATCTGCGGCCCGAACATCACAGCTTGCTAATTTGACACTCGCACCAATGGGACAGTTGACGCGTCAGTTCTTGGGGAAGGTGTAGCAGAAGTCGTATTCGAGATTGTAGGTGAATTTGTCAAAGGAATATAAAGGGAATATAAATATTCTCACGCATTAGCTATAAAGTATCAAGAATTATTGAAAAGAAAGAAGAAAAGCAACACAAGAAATAAATTAAGAAAAGTAAAATATCGTTTTTATATTTTTTATTTCATAAAACTTTTCGCGGAAAAGACAGAAAAAGAAAAGATAGATGTTGTAGCGTTTAAAGAAATAAAAAATATATTGTCCCAGGTTGTAAAACTGTCACATGTTGTTCCAGGCAACCAGTTGTGTTTGGTGGTGGATGCCTCTTCTATTGGTGTAGTGTTGTATACCCTTTCTTACTTCTTACGCTGGTCGTATTTTCTTCTGGCCGGCTGCTATTCTGATCGTCTATCTTGGTCTGGTCTCTTCTAAGGTCTGGACTTTCTTGGGGACTTCGGGTCTGGTTTCTGTTAGGGATTTCTCCTTATCAGAAGCCCTGTGCCATTGTTAGTTTTTAGGTAATAAACACAAGACTCCGATTTGCTTTGATCTTACTTTATTTTTAAATCCCCAACCAGACAATCTGCGCAGATGAGGGACCGCGTATATAACGCGACTTACCCCTTCGAGCTCGCTGCTACCTTCTAACTGAGTTACTTACTATCCTTAAACCGGAAGACAGGGTCTTCTATGCTTCCGGTTCTCACGATTTATCCCCGGAAGGCAAGGTGAGAGTGAGGTCAAGTGCCGTCACTCACCCTCAAGGCCAACAGCTGATCTAATCGCCATTGTGTTTCTACACTACCTTATACAAGTATTAGGGATCCAACAATTATGTAACAGTAGGTGCTATCCTGCAGCAGAATGTGGATGACCACTGGAGACAAATTTCTTTCTTTTCCAAGAAGTTGACCCCAACCGAAAGCAGGTACAGCACGTTCGGACGAGAACAAGTGACAAGTACTCACCGCGCGAGACGAGACATTTGGATTATCTGTTGCAATTTACTTCAGATATCCAGTTTATCAAAGGGAGCGACAACATACCCGCTGATGCCATGTCCCGTGGCATTAATGCTCTCCTGCTAGAGCCTGGCGTGGAGTATCAAAAATTCGTGGAGGAACAGGAAAAGAACCAACAGTTGCAGCAGCTTCTGAAAGACAACTCCACTTCACTGAAATTGTACCATGCTGGGACTTGGAGGTTGTATGTGACACCAGCACAGGACGTACACGTCCATTCGTACCAGAAGCCTTACGGAGGACATTGTTTTCCTCCATGCATAACCTGTCACACCTTGGGGCTAAAGCATCCATTCGGCTCGTGACAGACAGACTTGTGTGGCCGCAGATGAAGACTGATATTTGTCAGTAGGCAAAGACCTGCGTGTCATGTCAAAAAGCCAAAGTGGGAAGGCACACCCGCTCGCCCCCTGGATCTTTTCCATCACCTGATCAGCGATTTGCGCATGTAAATGTGGATATCACAGGACCATTACCCATGTGTGAAGGTCAGTCATATTTACTGACTTGTATGGATCGGTTCTCCCGCTGGTGTGAGGCTTTTCCCATGAAGGATAACACGGTATACACAACAGCAAGGACTTTTGTTGCAGGTTGTGTGTCCCGCTTCGGGATACCTGCTGTAATTACCACGGACAGAGGAAAACAATTTGAGTCGGATCTGTTCAACCAGCTAATGAAGCTACTGGGGAGTCAAAGAATTAGGACCACTGCTTATCATCCGGAAACAAATGGATTAATGGAGCGATTTCATCGTTCACTCAAGCCAGCACTAATGGCTCTGATGAATCAAACAAATTGGTTGGAGGATCTACCCTTAGTCCTCTTGGGTCTTCGAACAGCATTTAAAGAAGACACCAAATGCTCATCGGCTGAGATGGTATATGGCACCACACTCAGACTCCCCGGACAGTTTTTTCTTCGACCCCCACAGAAAATGCTGAACATGACTTCATTCGTGGACCGACTTACAGCAAGGATGGTGAACTTGGCTTATAACTCACCGACGCAGAGCCAAAGGCCCACATACGTGCCTAAACTTCTGCAGACATGCACACACGTTTTTTGTGCGTGACTTGGCCAAGACCCACACCTTACAGCCAGGACTCTTCAAGATCCTCAAGAGACACACCAAATTTTTTGAGGTGGAAATAAAAAGATCACCACAGAACATCGCCATGGACAGGTTGAAACCTGCTTCCTTGGATGCTACAATGGTTGGCATGGATACTACAGTGACCTCACTCCATCTGAAGCACCAGGTACAAATGAGACAACGACCAGATCCGGCCGTCAGGTGCGATAACCAAAAAGATGGTAGAGGGAAGCATTGGATTTATTTACCTTGAGGCATGAACTGTAAACTGCATTTGCGGGAGATTATTTTGTACATACATTTTTTTCCTTTCTTTTTCTCTCTCTTTACTTTAGGAAAGAACTTTTCCTTTCGCTGCTAGCGAAAATACTGTGTAGCCATGTATATATACATACATATTGGTTTGGCTTGCAGTGGACTTTGACTGTTTGCATGCTAATGCAGGTACATTTACGCACCATAATTGTTGGTAATGGCCTTGGTGTAGGTCAGGGACCTGTCCAGGGAGGGGGTACCTGTAAAAACAGTCTCCCTTGTCTGAGGGTTTTGGGTAATCTCCTGCGCCAGGAGACCCTTTATTGGTCACGTGACACAGAAACCCAAGAAGATAACCCTCTTTGGCCGAAGCTACTGGACAAGTGCGGACGGGCTTGTCACCTCTCTCCAGCGGACACCTATGGTGCATGCTAGACGTTACAGACTCTACTTACAGTAAGTGGTTTCCACCTATATGTCTATTAACACTACTATGTATGTTAGGACACTTGTGACATTATATAGCCTGGGGAACTTCGTTCCCCTATATATGTTATAATAAAAGTTATATAAATGTAACTAACACGTTTGTTGTTTCCCTAACTGAAGTATTCCGCATTGGGTTTAAGTAACCTAATGCTTTATAAGAACCAGAGTTAACACTCTGTTAACCTCTTATAATGTGAATAATCCTATAATTCTGCATTTCTGATATGAATTTTGAAAATGTGTTTAAAAAATTGTTGGCTTACTCTCCAACCTCCATTTGTCCCTAAACTCTTCCTTCTAACCTGTCTTCGCAATTACTCCCCAATCTAAACTATAGACAGCTGATGTTATTCCTGTCTATGGCCTCCAACCTCCATTTGTCCCTAATCTCTTTCTCTTAACTTGTCCTCCTTCCACTACAACCTAAACTATAGACAGCTGATGTTATTCTGTCTATGGCCTCCAACCCCATTTGTTCCCTAATCGCTTCTCTCTAACTTGTCTCCTTCCACTACAACCTAAACTATAGACAGTTGATGTTATTCCGTCTATGGCCACTCCAACCTCCATTTGTCCTTAATCTCTTTCTCGCTAACTTGTCCTCCTTCCACTCAACCTAAACTATAGACAGTTATGTTATTCCTGTCTAATGGCCTCCAACCTCCATTTGTCTAATCTCTTCTCTCAACTTGTCCTCTCTTCCACTAACAACTAAAACTATAAACAGTTAAATGTTATTCCTGTCCTATGGGCCTTCCAACCTCCATTTGGTCCCTAATCTCTTCTCTCTAACTTTGTCTCCTTCCACTACAACCTAAACTATAGACGTTTGAATGTTATTTCCTGTCTATGGCCTCCAACTCCATTTGTCAATAATCTCTTCTCTCTAACCTTGTCTTTACCACTACACTAAACTATAGACGAGTTGATGTTATTCTGTCTATGGCCTCAACCGTCCAATTTGTCCAAATCTCTTCTCGCTCACTTGTCCTCCTTCCACTACAACCTAAACTATAGACATTGATGTTATTCCTGTCTGTGGCCTCCAACCTCCATTTGTCCCTAATCTCTTCTCTCTAACTTGTCCCTTCCACTACAACCGAAACTATAGACAGGTTGATGTTATTCCTGTTCTGTGGCCTCCAACCTACATTTGTCCCTAATCTCTTCTCTCTAACATTTTGCCTCTTCACTACAATCCTAAACTATCGACAGTTGATGTATTCCTGTCTGTGGCCTCCAACCTCCATTTGGTCCTAATCTCTTCTCTCTAACTTTGTCCCTCCTTCCACTACAACTCACTATAGACAAGTTGATGTTATTCTGTCTACGGCCTCAAACTTCCATTTGTCCCTAATCTCTCCTAGCTAACTTGTCCTCCTTCCTCTACAACTAAACTAATAGACAGTTGACGTTATTTCGCTGTTATGGCCACTCCCCTCATTGAACCCTAATCCCGCTCTCTAACTTGTCCTCCTTCCACTACAACTAACTATAGACAATGATGTTATTCCTGTCTGGGCCTCCAACCTCCATTTGTCCCTAATCTCTCTCTCTAAACTTGTCCTCCTTCAACGTACAACCTAAACTATAGACAGTTGATGTTTTCTGTCTATGGCCTCCAACCTCCCATTTGGGTCCTAATCTCTTCTCTCTAACTTGTCCTCCTTCCCACAACCTAAACTAAACAGATTGATGTTTATTCCTGTCTGGTTGGCCTCCACCTCCATTTGTCCCTAATCTATTCTCTCTAAAACCTGTCTCCTTGTGCCCCACTACAACCTATAACTATAGACAGTTGAATTGTTATTCCTGTCTACGGCCTCCAACCTCCTTTGTCCCAATCTCTTCTCTCTAACTTGTTCTCCTTCACACTACAACTAAAACCAGACAGTTGATGTTATCCTGTCTTGGCTCCAACCTCCATTTGTCCCTAATCTCTTCTCTCTACGTCCTCCTTCAACTACAAACTAAACTATAGACAGTTGATGTTATTCTGTCTGTGGCCTCCAACCTCCATTTGTCCCTAAACTCTTCTCTCTAACTTGTCTCTCTCCACTAACAACCTAAACTATAGACAGTTGATGTTATTCCTGTCCTACGGCCTCCAACTTTCCATTGTCCAAATCTCTTCTCGCAACTTGTCCTCCTTCCTCTACAACCTAAAACTATAGACAGTTGACGTTTTCCTGTTATGGCCTCCAACCTCCATTTGACCTAATCTCTCCTCTCTAACTTGTCCTCTTTCGCTCTACAACCTAAACTAATAGACAGTTGAGTTATTTCCTGTCTATGCCTCCAACCTCCTTTGTCCCTAATCTCTTCTCTCTAACTTGTCCTCCTTCCACTACAACCTAAACTATAGACAGTTTCTACTGGGGAGTCAAAGAATTAGGACCACTGACTTATCATTCCGAAGCAAATGGATTAATGGACGCAATTTCATCGTTCACTCAAGTCAGCACTAGGGCTCGGGATGAATCAAACAATTGGTTGGAGATCTACCTTAGTCCTCTTGGGTCTTCGAACAGCATTTAAAGAAGGCACCAAATGCTCATCGGCTGAGATGGTATATGCACCACACTCAGACTCCGCCGGACAGTTTTTTCTTTCCGACCCCCACAGAAGATGCTGAACATGACTTCATTCGTGGACCGACTTACACAAGGATGGTGAAGGTTGGCTTATAACTCACCGACGCAGAGCCAAAGGCCACATACGTGCCTAAACTTCTGCAGACATACACACACGTTTTTTGTGCGTGACTTGGCCAAGACCCCACACCTACAGCCAAGACTCTTCCAGATCCTCAAGAGACAACCAAATTTTTTGAGGTGGAAATAAAAAGATCACCACAGAACATGCCATGGACAGGTTGAAACCTGCTTCCTTGGATGCTACAATGGTTGGCTGGATACTACAGTGACCGCCTTCCACCTGAAGCACCAGTTAGAAATGAAGACAACGACCAGATCCGGCCGTCAGGTGCGATAACCAAAAAGATGGTAAGGGAAGCGTTGGATTATTTACCTTGAGACATGAACTGTAAAACTGGCACTGCGGGAGATTATTTTGTACATACATTTTTTTCCTTTCTTTTTCTCTCTCTTTACTTTAGGAAAAGAAACTTTCCTTTCGCTGCTAGCGAAAATACTGTGTAGCATGTATATAGATATACATACAATATTGGTTGGCTTGCAGTGGCTTTGACTGTTTGGCATGCTAATGCAAGTACATTTACGCACCAGATTGTTGGTAATGGCCTTGGTGCAGATCAGGACTGTCCAGGGAGAGGGTACCTGTAAAAGCAGTTCCCTTGTCCTGAGGGTTTTGGGTAATCTCCTGCGCCAGGAGACCCTTATTGGTCACGTGACGCAGGAACACCAAGAAGAGAACCTCTTTGTAACTTTCCATCTACGAATACCGTTTTTAAATTTAACTACACTACAGTACATAATTCGTAGGCAACCACAAATTATGTAACATATTCAACGATGTTATTGTGCTCTATGTGACTTGTAGTTTCTATGAAAATGAATAGAAGGAATCGCTTTCGGAACGACACACTTGCTCTATCAAAAGGTGTTATTTTGTTCCCTCGATCTGTTATTGTTTCCGTGGAAATGAATTGGGAGTATTACTTTTGGAGCGTCAAACGAACTAAATTATAGCTATATTCTAGAAAAAGCCTTACTGTTACTGTTACTCCCGCGACATTCACCTTGAGTCGGTTGAGTCGGCTCCACCCAACAAATTCACCGTATCTCGAATACAAACGCTACACCATGACCTTCAGAGTTGTCAGTGGGGCCGCTGTGATAGAGATGATAGGATACACCAGTCTGCGGGATCTTGATGGTGCGGCAGCCGCGGTCCGTTAACCGCACTTCTAAGAGGCAGGCGACACCGATGTTATATTGATGAAGGTAGCGCATCGCAAGAGCTTGTGTTTCTTTAAGTTTTAGTGTTTGGACATTCCAGCACGCGAAAGGATGAAATTCTCAGCGGCCCGAACATCCCAGCTTGCTAATTTGACACTCGCACCAATGGGACAGTTGACGCGTCAGTTCTTGGGGAAGGTGTAGCAGAAGTCGTATTCAAGATTGTAGGTGAATTTGTCAAAAGAATATAAAGGGAATATAAATATTCTCACGCATTAGCTATAAAGTAGCAAGAATTATTGAAAAGAAAGAAGAAAAGCAACACAAGAAATAAATTAAGAAAAGTAAAATATCGTTTTTATATTTTTTATTTCATAAAACTTTTCGCGGAAAAGACAGAAAAAGAAAAGATAGATGTTGTAGCGTTTAAAGAAATAAAAAATATGTTGTCCCAGGTTGTAAAACTGTCACATGTTGTTCCAGGCAACCAGTTGTGTTGGTGGTGGATGCCTCTTCTATTGGTGTAGTGTTGTATACCCTTTCTTACTTCTTACTCTGGTCGTATTTTCTTCTGGCCGGCTGCTATTCTGATCGTCTATCTTGGTCTGGTCTCTTCTAAGGTCTGGACTTTCTTGGGGACTTCGGGTTTCTCTTAGGGATTTCTCCTTTATCAGAAGCCCTGTGTCATTGTTAGTTTTTAGGTAATAAAACACAACTCCGATTTGCTTTGATCTTACTTTATTTTTAAATCCCCAACCAGACAATTTGCGCAGATGAGGGACCGCGTATATAACGCGACTTACCCCTTCGAGCTCGCTGCTACCTTCTAACTGAGTTACTTACTATCCTTAAACCGGAAGACAGGGTCTTCTATGCTTTCCAGTTCTCACGATTTATCCCCGGAAGGCAAGGTGAGAGTGAGGTCAAGTGCCGTCACTCACCCTCAAGGCCATCAGCTGCTCTAATCGCCATTGTGTTTCTGCACTACCTTATACAAGTATTAGGGATCCAACAATTATGTAACAGTAGGTGCTATCCTGCAGCAGAATGTGGATGACCACTGGAGACCAATTTCTTTCTTTTCCAAGAAGTTGACACCAACCGAAAACAGGTACAACACATTCGGACGAGAACTCCTAGCAGCATATTCGGCAGTTCGCTACTTTTGACATCTGTTGGAAGAGCAGACATTCTACATCCTGACTGACTACAAACCTCTGCTGGGCGCTTTCCAATCAGGTTCTGACAAGTACTCACCGCGCGAGACGAGACACTTGGATTATCTGTTATCAATTTACTTCAGATATCCAGTTTATCAAAGGGAGCGACAACGTACCCACAGACGCCATGTCCCGTGGCATTAATGCTCTCCTGCTGGACCCTGGTGTGGAGTATCAAAAATTCGTGAAGGAACAGGAAAAGGACCAACAGTTGCAGCAGCTTCTGAAAGACAACTCCACTTCACTGAAATTGTACCATGCTGGGACTTGGAGGTTGTATGTGACACCAGCACAGGACGTACACGTCCATTCGTACCAGAAGCCTTACGGAGGACATTGTTTTCCTCCGTGCATAACCTGTCACACCCTGGGGCTAAAGCATCCATTCGGCTCGTGACAGACAGACAGACTTGTGTGGCCGCATATGGGGACTGATATTCGTCAGTAGGCAAAGACCTGCGTGTCATGTCAAAAAGCCAAAGTGGGAAGGCACACCCGATCGCCCCCTGGATCTTTTCCATCACCTGATGAGCGATTTGCGCATGTAAATGTGGATATCACAGGACCATTACCCATGTGTGAAGGTCAGTCATATTTACTGACTTGTGTGGATCGGTTCCCCCGCTGGTGTGAGGCTTTTCCCATGAAGGATAACACGGTATACACAACAGCAAGGACTTTTGTTGCAGGTTGTGTGTCCCGCTTCGGGATACCTGCTGTAATTACCACGGACAGAGGAAAACAATTTGAGTCGGATCTGTTCAACCAGCTAATAAAGCTACTGGGGAGTCAAAGAATTAGGACCACTGCTTATCATCCGGAAGCAAATGGATTAATGGAGCAATTTCATCGTTCACTCAAGTCAGCACTAAGGGCTCGGATGAATCAAACAAATTGGTTGGAGAATCTACCCTTAGTCCTCTTGGGTCTTCGAACAGCATTTAAAGAAGGCACCAAATGCTCATCGGCTGAGATGGTATATGGCACCACACTCAGACTCCCCGGACAGTTTTTTCTTCGACCCCCACAGAAGATGCTGAACATGACTTCATTCGTGGACCGACTTACAGCAAGGATGGTGAAGTTGGCTTATAACTCACCGACGCAGAGCCAAAGGCCCACATACGTGCCTAAACTTCTGCAGACATACACACACGTTTTTGTGCGTGACTTGGCCAAGACCCACACCTTACAGCCAAGACTCTTCCAGATCCTCAAGAGACACACCAAATTTTTTGAGGTGGAAATAAAAAGATCACCACAGAACATCGCCATGGACAGGTTGAAACCTGCTTCCTTGGATGCTACAATGGTTGGCATGGATACTACAGTGACCCCCTCCACCTGAAGCACCAGTTAGAAATGAGACAACGACCAGATCCGGCCGTCAGGTGCGATAACCAAAAAGATGGTAGAGGGAAGCGTTGGATTTATTTACCTTGAGACATGAACTGTAAACTGCACTTGCGGGAGATTATTTTGTACATACATTTTTTTCCTTTCTTTTTCTCTCTCTTTACTTTAGGAAAGAACTTTTCCTTTCGCTGCTAGCGAAAATACTGTGTAGCCATGTATATATATACATACATATTGGTTTGGCTTGCAGTGGACTTTGACTGTTTGCATGCTAATGCAAGTACATTTACGCACCAGAATTGTTGGTAATGGCCTTGGTGCAGATCAGGGACCTGTCCAGGGAGAGGGTACCTGTAAAAGCAGTCTCCCTTGTCTGAGGGTTTTGGGTAATCTCCTGCGCCAGGAGACCCTTTATTGGTCACGTGACGCAGGAACCCAAGAAGAGAACCCTCTTTGGCCGAAGCTACTGGACAAGTGCGGACGGGCTTGTCACCTCTCTCCAGCAGACACCTATGGTGCATGCTAGACGTTACAGACTCTACTTACAGTAAGTGGTTTCCACCTATATGTCTATTAACACTACTATGTATGTTTGGACACTTGTGACATTATATAGCCTGGTGAACCTTGTTCCCCTGTATATGTTATAATAAAAGTTATGTAAATGTAACTAACGTGTTTGTTGTTTCCCTAACTGAAGTATTCCGCATTGGGTACTTATCGTTTAAGTAAACTAATGCTTTATAAGAACCAGAGTTAACACTCTGTTAACCTCTTATAATGTGAATAATCCTGTAATTCTGCATTTCTGATACAAATTTTGAAAATGTGTTTAAAAAATTGTTGGCTTACTCTCCAACCTCCATTTGTCCCTAAACTCTTCCTTCTAACCTGTCTTCCCAATTACTCCCCAATCTAAACTATATACAGTTGATATTATTCATGTCTATGGCCTCCAACCTCCATTCATCCCTAATCTCTTCTCTCTAACTTGTCCTCCTTCCACTACAACCTAAACTATAGACAATTGATATTATTCATGTCTATGGCCTCCAACCTCCATTCATCCCTAATCTCTTCTCTCTAACTTGTCCTCCTTCCACTACAACCTAAACTATAGACAGTTGATATTATTCATGTCTATGGCCTCCAACCTCCATTCATCCCTAATCTATTCTCGCTAACTTGTCCTCTTCCACTACAACCTAAACTATAGACAGTTGATGTTATTCCTGTCTATGGCCTCCAACCTCCATTTGTCCCTAATCTATTTCTCTCTAACTTGTCCTCCTTCCACTACAACCTAAACTATAGACAGTTGATATTATTCATGTCTATGGCCTCCAACCTCCATTCATCCCTAATCTCTTCTCTCTAACTTGTCCTTCCACTACAACCTAAACTATAGACAGTTGATGTTATTCCTGTCTATGGCCTCCAACCTCCATTTGTCCCTAATCTATTCTCGCTAACTTGTCCTCCTTCCACTACAACCTAAACTATAGACAGTTGATGTTATTCCTGTCTATGGCCTCCAACCTCCATTTGTCCCTAATCTATTCTCGCTAACTTGTCCTACTTCCACTACAACCTAAACTATAGACAGTTGATGTTATTCCTGTCTATGGCCTCCAACCTCCATTTGTCCCTAATCTATTCTCTCTAACTTGTCCTTCCACTACAACCTAAACTATAGACAGTTGATGTTATTCCTGTCTATGGCCTCCAACCTCCATTTGTCCCTAATCTATTCTCTCTAACTTGTCCTTCCACTACAACCTAAACTATAGACAGTTGATATTATTCATGTCTATGGCCTCCAACCTCCATTCATCCCTAATCTCTTCTCTCTAACTTGTCCTCTTTCCACTACAACCTAAACTATAGACAGTTGATATTATTCATGTCTATGGCCTCCAACCTCCATTTGTCCCTAATCTATTCTCTCTAACTTGTCCTCCTTCCACTACAACCTAAACTATAGACAGTTGATATTATTCATGTCTATGGCCTCCAACCTCCATTTGTCCCTAATCTCTTCTCTCTAACTGATCCTCCTTCCACTACAACCTAAACTATAGACAGTTGATGTTATTCATGTCTATGGCTCCAACCTCCATTTGTCCCTAATCTCTTCTCTCTAACTTGTCCTCCTTCCACTACAACCTACACTATAGACAGTTGATGTTATTCCTGTCTATGGCCTCCAACCTCCATTTGTCCCTAATCTATTCTCGCTAACTTGTCCTCCTTCCAATACAACCTAAACTATAGACAGTTGATGTTATTCCTGTCTATGGCCTCCAACCTCCATTTGTCCCTAATCTATCTCGCTAACTTGTCCTCCTTCCACTACAACCTAAACTATAGACAGTTGATATTATTCATGTCTATGGCCTCCAACCTCCATTTGTCCCTAATCTATTCTCTCTAACTTGTCCTCCTTCCACTACAACCTACACTATAGACAGTTGATGTTATTCCTGTCTATGGCCTCCAACCTCCATTTGTCCCTAATCTCTTCTCTCTAACTTGTCCTCCTTCAACTACAACCTAAACTATAGACAGTTGATATTATTCATGTCTATGGCCTCCAACCTCCATTCATCCCTAATCTCTTCTCTCTAACTTGTCCTCTTTCCACTACAACCTAAACTATAGACAGTTGATATTATTCATGTCTATGTCCTCCAACCTCCATTCATCCCTAATCTCTTCTCTCTAACTTGTCCTCCTTCCACTACAACCTAAACTATAGACAGTTGATATTATTCATGTCTATGGCCTCCAACCTCCATTTGTCCCTAATCTCTTCTCTCTAACTTGTCCTCCTTCCACTACAACCTAAACTATAGACAGTTGATGTTATTCATGTCTATGGCCTCCAACCTCCATTTGTCCCTAATCTCTTCTCGCTAACCTGTCCTCCTTCCACTACAACCTAAACTATAGACAGTTGATGTTATTCCTGTCTATGGCCGCCAACCTCCATTTGTCCCTAATCTATTCTCGCTAACTTGTCCTCCTTCCACTACAACCTAAACTATAGACAGTTGATGTTATTCCTGTATATGGCCTCCAACCTCCATTTATCCCTAATCTATTCTCGCTAACTTGTCCTCCTTCCACTACAACCTAAACTATAGACAGTTGATATTATTCATGTCTATGGCCTCCAACCTCCATTTGTCCCAATCTATTCTCTCTAACTTGTCCTTCCACTACAACCTAAACTATAGACAGTTGATGTTATTCCTGTCTATGGCCTCCAACCTCCATTTGTCCCTAATCTATTCTCTCTAACTTCCTCCCAACCTAAACTATAGACAGTTGATGTTATTCCTGTCTATGGCCTCCAACCTCCATTTGTCCCTAATCTATTCTCGCTAACTTGTCCTCCTTCCACTACAACCTAAACTATAGACAGTTGATGTTATTCCTGTCTATGGCCTCCAACTCCATTTGTCCCTAATCTCTTCTCTCTAACCTACAACCTAAACTATAGACAGTTGATGTTATTCCTGTCTATGGCCTCCAACCTCCATTTGTCCCTAATCTCTTCTCTCTAACTTGTCCTCCACTACAACTAAACTATAGACAGTTGATGTTATTCCTGTCTATGGCCTCCAACCTCCATTTGTCCCTAATCTCTCTCTAACTTGTCCTCCTTCCACTACAACCTAAACTATAGACAGTTGATGTTATTCCTGTCTATGGCCTCCAACCTCCATTTGTCCCTAATCTCTTCTCTCTAACTTGTCCTCCTTCCACTACAACCTAAACTATAGACAGTTGATGTTATTCCTGTCTATGGCCTCCAACCTCCATTTGTCCCTAATCTTCTCTCTAACTTGTCCTCCACTACAACCTAAACTATAGACAGTTGATGTTATTCCTGTCTATGGCCTCCAACCTCCATTTGTCCCTAATCTATTCTCTCTAACTTGTCCTTTCCACTACAACCTAAACTATAGACAGTTGATGTTATTCCTGTCTATGGCCTCCAACCTCCATTTGTCCCTAATCTCTTCTCTCTAACTGTCCTCCTTCCACTACAACCTAAACTATAGACAGTTGATGTTATTCCTGTCTATGGCCTCCAACCTCCATTTGTCCCTAATCTATTCTCTCTAACTTGTCCTCCTTCCACTACAACCTAAACTATAGACAGTTGATGTTATTCCTGTCTATGGCCTCCAACCTCCATTTGTCCCTAATCTTTCTCTCTAACTTGTCCTCCACTACAACCTAAACTATAGACAGTTGATGTTATTCCTGTCTATGGCCTCCAACCTCCATTTGTCCCTAATCTATTCTCTCTAACTTGTCCTCCTTCCACTACAACCTAAACTATAGACAGTTGATGTTATTCCTGTCTATGGCCTCCAACCTCCATTTGTCCCTAATCTCTTCTCTCTAACTTGTCCTCCTTCCACTACAACCTAAACTATAGACAGTTGATGTTATTCCTGTCTATGGCCTCCAACCTCCATTTGTCCCTAATCTCTTCTCTCTAACTTGTCCTCCTTCCACTACAACCTAAACTATAGACAGTTGATGTTATTCCTGTCTATGGCCTCCAACCTCCATTTGTCCCTAATCTCTTCTCTCTAACTTGTCCTTTCCACTACAACCTAAACTATAGACAGTTGATGTTATTCCTGTCTATGGCCTCCAACCTCCATTTGTCCCTAATCTCTTCTCTCTAACTGTCCTCCTTCCACTACAACCTAAACTATAGACAGTTGATGTTATTCCTGTCTATGGCCTCCAACCTCCATTTGTCCCTAATCTCTTCTCTCTAACTTGTCCTCCTTCCACTACAACCTAAACTATAGACAGTTGATGTTATTCCTGTCTATGGCCTCCAACCTCCATTTGTCCCTAATCTCTTCTCTCTAACTTGTCCTTCCACTACAACCTAAACTATAGACAGTTGATGTTATTCCTGTCTATGGCCTCCAACCTCCATTTGTCCCTAATCTCTTCTCTCTAACTTGTCCTCCTTCCACTACAACCTAAACTATAGACAGTTGATGTTATTCCTGTCTATGGCCTCCAACCTCCATTTGTCCCTAATCTCTTCTCTCTAACTTGTCCTCCTTCCACTACAACCTAAACTATAGACAGTTGATGTTATTCCTGTCTATGGCCTCCAACCTCCATTTGTCCCTAATCTCTTCTCTCTAACCTGTCCTCCTTCCACTACAACCTAAACTATAGACAGTTGATGTTATTCCTGTCTATGGCCTCCAACCTCCATTTGTCCCTAATCTATTCTCTCTAACTTGTCCTCCTTCCACTACAACCTAAACTATAGACAGTTGATGTTATTCCTGTCTATGGCCTCCAACCTCCATTTGTCCCTAATCTTTCTCTCTAACTTGTCCTCCTTCCACTACAACCTAAACTATAGACAGTTGATGTTATTCCTGTCTATGGCCTCCAACCTCCATTTGTCCCTAATCTCTTCTCGCTAACCCCTCCTTCCACTACAACCTAAACTATAGACAGTTGATGTTATTCCTGTCTATGGCCTCCAACCTCCATTTGTCCCTAATCTCTTCTCTCTAACTTGTCCTCCTTCCACTACAACCTAAACTATAGACAGTTGATGTTATTCCTGTCTATGGCCTCCAACCTCCATTTGTCCCTAATCTCTTCTCTCTAACTTGTCCTCCTTCCACTACAACCTAAACTATAGACAGTTGATGTTATTCCTGTCTATGGCCTCCAACCTCCATTTGTCCCTAATCTCTTCTCTCTAACTTGTCCTCCTTCCACTACAACCTAAACTATAGACAGTTGATGTTATTCCTGTCTATGGCCTCCAACCTCCATTTGTCCCTAATCTCTTCTCTCTAACTTGTCCTTCCACTACAACCTAAACTATAGACAGTTGATGTTATTCCTGTCTATGGCCTCCAACCTCCATTTGTCCCTAATCTCTTCTCTCTAACTTGTCCTTCCACTACAACTTAAACTATAGACAGTTGATGTTATTCCTGTCTATGGCCTCCAACCTCCATTTGTCCCTAATCTATTCTCTCTAACTTGTCCTCCTTTAACTACAACCTAAACTATAGACAGTTGATGTTATTCCTGTCTATGGCCTCCAACCTCCATTTGTCCCTAATCTATTCTCTCTAACTTGTCCTCCTTCCACTACAACCTAAACTATAGACAGTTGATGTTATTCCTGTCTATGGCCTCCAACCTCCATTTGTCCCTAATCTCTTCTCTAACCTGTCCTCCTTCCACTACAACCTAAACTATAGACAGTTGATGTTATTCCTGTCTATGGCCTCCAACCTCCATTTGTCCCTAATCTCTTCTCTCTAACTTGTCCTCCTTCCACTACAACCTAAACTATAGACAGTTGATGTTATTCCTGTCTATGGCCTCCAACCTCCATTTGTCCCTAATCTATTCTCTCTAACTTGTCCTCCTTTAACTACAACCTAAACTATAGACAGTTGATGTTATTCCTGTCTATGGCCTCCAACCTCCATTTGTCCCTAATCTCTTCTCTCTAACCTGTCCTCCTTCACTACAACCTAAACTATAGACAGTTGATGTTATTCCTGTCTATGGCCTCCAACCTCCATTTGTCCCTAATCTCTTCTCTCTAACCTGTCCTCCTTCCACTACAACTAAACTATAGACAGTTGATGTTATTCCTGTCTATGGCCTCCAACCTCCATTTGTCCCTAATCTCTTCTCTCTAACTTGTCCTCCTTCCACTACAACCTAAACTATAGACAGTTGATGTTATTCCTGTCTATGGCCTCCAACCTCCATTTGTCCCTAATCTATTCTCTCTAACTGTCCTCCACTACAACCTAAACTATAGACAGTTGATGTTATTCCTGTCTATGGCCTCCAACCTCCATTTGTCCCTAATCTCTTCTCTCTAACTTGTCCTCCTTACTACAACCTAAACTATAGACAGTTGATGTTATTCCTGTCTATGGCCTCCAACCTCCATTTGTCCCTAATCTCTTCTCTCTAACCTGTCCTCCTTCCACTACAACCTAAACTATAGACAGTTGATGTTATTCCTGTCTATGGCCTCCAACCCCATTTGTCCCTAATCTCTTCTCTCTAACTTGTCCTCCACTACAACCTAAACTATAGACAGTTGATGTTATTCCTGTCTATGGCCTCCAACCTCCATTTGTCCCTAATCTTTCTCTCTAACTTGTCCTCCTTTAACTACAACCTAAACTATAGACAGTTGATGTTATTCCTGTCTATGGCCTCCAACCTCCATTTGTCCCTAATCTTTCTCTCTAACTTGTCCTCCTTCCACTACAACCTAAACTATAGACAGTTGATGTTATTCCTGTCTATGGCCTCCAACCTCCATTTGTCCCTAATCTCTTCTCTCTAACTTGTCCTCCTTCCACTACAACCTAAACTATAGACAGTTGATGTTATTCCTGTCTATGGCCTCCAACCTCCATTTGTCCCTAATCTCTTCTCTCTAACCTGTCCTCCTTCCACTACAACCTAAACTATAGACAGTTGATGTTATTCCTGTCTATGCCTCCAACCTCCATTTGTCCCTAATCTCTTCTCTCTAACCCTCCTTCCACTACAACCTAAACTATAGACAGTTGATGTTATTCCTGTCTATGGCCTCCAACCCCATTTGTCCCTAATCTCTTCTCTCTAAAACTACAACCTAAACTATAGACAGTTGATGTTCCTGTCTATGCCTCCAACCTGTCCTGACAGTATTCCTGTCTATGGCCTCCAACCTCCATTTGTCCCTAATCTATTCTCTCTAACTTGTCCTCCTTCCACTACAACCTAAACTATAGACAGTTGATGTTATTCCTGTCTATGGCCTCCAACCTCCATTTGTCCCTAATCTCTTCTCGCTAACTTGTCCTCCCCACTACAACCTAAACTATAGACAGTTGATGTTATTCCTGTCTATGGCCTCCAACCTCCATTTGTCCCTAATCTCTTCTCGCTAACCCCTCCTCCACTACAACCTAAACTATAGACAGTTCCTGTCTATGCCTCCAACTACAACCTAAACTATAGACAGTTGATGTTATTCCTGTCTATGCCTCCAACCTCCATTTGTCCCTAATCTATTCTCTCTAACCTGTCCTCCTTCCACTACAACCTAAACTATAGACAGTTGATGTTATTCCTGTCTATGGCCTCCAACCTCCATTTGTCCCTAATCTCTTCTCTCTAACTTGTCCTCCTTTACTACAACCTAAACTATAGACAGTTGATGTTATTCCTGTCTAAACCTGTCCCTAGTCGTTCCTGTCTATGGCCTCCATTTGGTCTCCTCTACAACCTAAACTATAGACAGTTATGTTATTCCTGTTATGACCTCCAACCTCAGTATATCCCTAATCTCTTCTCTCTAACCTGTCCTCCAACCCACTACAACCTAAACATAGACAGTTGATGTTATTCCTGTCTATGGCCTCCAACCTCAATTCATCCCTAATCTCTTTTCACTAAACTCTATTCCCAATTACATCCAAATCTAAACGAAAAACATTAGATTTCAGCTAATCGTGATAATGTAATTATAATATTTCGTATTAATTACTTTGTTATTTTTTCTAATCTTTCAAAACGTATTATCTATCTTAATCCGACTCATTAATCCATGGTATTTGGAATAATGCAAGATATATTACGCAAGGAACCTCTAATCCTACGCCCAATCCGCTTCCTAAAACTGACCTTTTTTTCCTTCGGACGTACAACCTCGTCTTCATATCCCTTAAATATAGTTTCCTTCACAGGCTCCACCCAATTGTCATCGAAAAGCACCAAACTATCCTCTTCCTCTAGCTCTGTGTGATGAAGAAATTGTCTCCTCGGAAGGGGACTTGTAGGAGGGCAATCATGCTCAATGATAATCACATTGGCCACTAATCCTTCAATCGGTGGAATTTCGTCTGGCCAAATCTCATCATAAAATGCCAGAATAAGAAGAATTATTTACATCCATTCGTGGTGACGCTTCCTGGGAAATAGGTTTAGACATTCTCGGATTTAGTCCGACCTTTGGATTGTCTAAAAATCCAGGTCCCGAATGGTTCATATCTCGAAAGATATGACTGTCAGATAGAGTGCGTGGTCTAAAAACTCCATCCTCCTCCCTCTGTTGGGAAACACACAGGTTCGATAAAGACTTTGATAACATAGTCTAACCAACACCAAACTGAATATTACTATTTTTTTATTACTTTCTTTTAAATCAAATTGATGTCTAGATAGGTACACGGACTAATTACAAATTAGTTAATATTTTGGTTAATTTTTCAAATATATACCTTGTTATTATTCAATAAAAGTATCCACTAAATAATCACGTAATATTAGTATATATACTTATTAATTTCTAATATGTGTATATTGTTAACTAATTTCAAATACCTGTATGTACCACTCGGTTAGTTTAAGTAATTCACAAGAAAAATATAAAGGTTTGTAAAAATATAAAGGTTTTAGAAAAAATTAATATGTTAGGTTAAGTAATTCACAAGAAAAAAATTAATAATAAAAATTATAAATAAAAATTATATATAAATAAAAAATTAATAATAAAAATTATAAAAATTAATAATAAAAATTAATAAAAATTAATATAAAAAAATTATATTAATATAAAAAATTAATATGTTAGGTTAAGTAATTCACAAGAAAAATATAAAGGTTTGTAAAAATATAAAGGTTTTAGAAAAAAAATCACAGAAAAATGAGATCAATTAAAAAATGATAAAAAACAAATCCTAGATTAAATGTTAAGTATATAACCTTATTAATTTCTAATATGCGTATTTTGTTAACTAATTTCAAAAATCGGTATTACCACTCAGTTAGTTGAAATAATTCACTAAAAAATAAAAAAGTCTAAAAAAAAAATTTAAATCACAGAAAAATGAAATCAACTAAAAAACGATAAAAAATCCAAATCCAATATTAAATGTCTACTATATATCTTTATTAATCTATAATATGCGTATGTTGTTAACTAATTTCAATTTCGATATGTAACACTCGGCTAGTTAAGAAATTGACTAGAAAAATAGAAAGCTCCGAAAAAAAAATTAAATCACAGAAAAATTAGATCAATTAAAAAAAAAAACAGAAAAAAAAATTACAAATCCTAGATAAAATGTCTACCCTTATTAATTTCTAATATGCGTATTTTGTTAACTGATTTTAAAGATTGGTATGTACTCTGCTAGTTTAAGTAAATAACTAGAAAAATAGAATGGTCTAAGAAAAACAGGAATTTTTTACTAAATTATTTTTCAATCAAAGCTATTAAAACGGTTTATTTCTCAGATCTGAACTGCAAAGTCTTCGTTAAAATATTTCTATTTTATAAAGAACAAGAAAATATCTAAGAGTAGCTTGAAAAAAATTGAATAATAAATAAAATGATTGATAATGAATTAAAAAACAATCTAATAAAATGCTAAAACTCACAAATGGTTATTAAGTTCCAGGCCTACTCGAATTCAAACTTTCTCGGAAAGTTTAAATAACTAACTTGAAAAATAAGAAAACTAAAATCAAATTAATAGAAACAGAAAAAACTCACTAGAAGATGAAACAGATGAAATGAATTCTTTTTTTAAAAAGTCGATGAAGCAAGTGAAAATATCAGCGAGAAACACAGCAAGGATTTGTTCGTGCAAAGACAAGCAGCAAACTGGCCACGTTTTCTGTTGATGGACGCGTCTCCAAAGCAACGAAACGCGCGGTTATATCGATTCCAACCGTCAATTAGAGCACGCGCGAATATTCCAAACCATTTTTACTGAAGAATTTTAATTTAATCATTATTATTATAATTTTTTGTCATTCGAAATTGGGATATTTCAAGTAGGTTAAAGCTACAGAGAGTACGAGGTATTTTAGTGGAAGTAGGCTGCGCAAGGAAAAGAATGCAAGAGTTTATTTTTAAATGGATCGGTCGACGAATGAACCCAGCTAGCTAGAACTATGAAGCATTATGACCAGTTTTTGCACACCCTCCCCGAATACAACTTCCGGCTATATGCCAAGAAGTGTTGTGTATCTCTGTAACTCTTTTTTCAAATAAAAATATTTGTAGTGAGTGCAGAGATGTACACACTTCAAATAGTCACTTTTTGTCGAAAAACGTAACTCAAATATTCTAAATATTTTGGTATTAAAACACACACACACACACACACACACACACACACACACACACACACGCACACACACACACACACACACACACACACACACACAAATAAATAAATGAATAAATAAAACGTCTAACGTAACAATAATCTTTACTAGTATTATCTTGCTAGCTATCCATTGCATCATGATGGGATTCCTTCCTGTATTTACCCAACCCGTTCGCCACGGGTAGGATGTGACGTAAGATCGCAAGTATGGGGCATCCAGCGAGGATCGAACTTTTGTAGTAATGAGTCTGGAAGACTGGCTTGCAAGCTAAAAATTACATATCGATGGGACACCCTCGGTATTTACCCAACCCGTTCACTACGGGTAGGATGTGACACAAAGTCACAAGTATGAGGCAATCAGTTCGGATCGAACTCACTATTCAGAAATAATAGATCTGCAAAATTTTGTTCTATCTTCTTCGATGTTGTTTTAATTTTTTCATCGTAACTCACTGGAGTCGTTTATTTCTACAAGAACGAAAACAACGGAAATTTTAGATGATAACCTACAATAAACTCCAGGTTTGTGTGCTTAGTAAATAACAGCATAAAATAAGCTTAATAAATATTATCATCATCATGGCTTGGCTTTGAGGGTTAAATCGAACAATGTATCTTTGAGAATCTGTGTTACGCCTTAAAGATACAGGGTTCAAAGTTAACTGACCTGAAAAAATGTAAAAGTTTTTAAATTAAATAACTGGTGCATTATATTTTTTTTTTATTCATTAATAGGTTATTTCCTATAACTCCAACCTAAAAAGGGGAACCACTCTGAACGAATTTTATCTGCTAATTAATCTACCCATTATTTTCCCATTAAATTAACCCTAAACCCTAACCCTAACGCTAACCCGGTCTTCTTTATTCCTAGTAGATCAATAAATAAATAGATAATTTATAAAAGTCATTCAGAGTGGTTCCCCTTTTTAGGTTGGAGTTATAGGAAAGAACCCATTAATATATCAACACTGAAAATTTCATTAAATTCGGTTAATTCCCTGATTTTTGGTATTTTCTTTTCTTTCGGCGCGGTGACATACGATGGTGGAATTTAGGTCCGTTAAGTTCTATTTAAACGCTTCGAGAATAAAAATTAAGAAGAGGGTGGTCCCCGTTCACTGCTGGTGTGCTGGAGGCTGATAAGGCCAATGCAGGAAAGGCGGGCACGGTCGCAACAGCTGCAGTTGAAGGTTTGGTCAGGATTTGATTACATTGTGTTGTAGTTCTTCCTCCTGTGCCTTTTGTCCTTAAGGGCGGCTCTGTAGGTATTTTCATTAAATTAAATACTCATTGATAAACTTACGCAATTCTTCAGGGTATTGACGTAAATAGTGACGTAGTTTCGATTACAGACATACACCGAATCTCCATTATTATAAGATTCACATAGACCTAGAAATTGCTAAATATATTGTATTTATTTTATTTCTACCCTTAATATATTGCATTTATTTTATTATTTATTTTATTATATTATTATTTATTTTATTATATTATTTTCTACATTAATGCATTTCATTTACAGGGACATGTAAGAATACATTTTTATTTCGTTTTTTCGTTTTTATATGACTTAGAATTACCCAAATTCCAGACCTATGCTCCTTCTTGCATTGGTCACCTCCCAGCGAAAAAGTTAAAAAAAAAAATAGTCAACATAAAAGTCAGTCCGAGTAGGAACTTGACACCCTAGTATCCACGCGAACTTATACTAAGTTAAAACTTAGATATCTAACGAGCAACGAACTGGCACTCTTAACAGGTACATCCCGGTTGTCTGGAAAAGAGGATAAGTAAACACCAGCACAAAAAACCAAAAAAAACCCCAAAAAACAAAAACAAAAAAAAAACCCCACATGAGCTGGAAAGGAACGGATGAGCTCTATGGAAGCCTATCACCATCCACACAGACGGCAGGATTGGCGCCCGTACTACGCACACAAAACCCAAATTGGTTAGATGCATCTCCCTAGCCCTGTGCGTCAATCCATCTACGACAAAGAAGAGTTTGGTACAAAGTCATCGCTGCCGGGCGGCTTTATATGTTCCTGAGGAAAGCTAAGGGGGTAAACCCCTAAATAAATCTGGGGCCGGAGTCCCTAAGATGGAGTAACGCGTTACGCAGCAACTCCTGCGACACTGCCGTTTCCAAAGAAAGTGGAGAGGGGGGTCTGCTGTTTGGGCAGCAACACATCCTCCATATCAACCCACCCAGGCTATGTAGTTAAAAAAAACTTTTTGACACTTCTCCATCGTATTTCGCAGACGAAAGGTTGCTAACAACAATAGACCTCGTATCATAGATTGGGGATAGCATGAGACCCCAGTACCGAACCCGAACTAGGATGATACAAAGTGAGAATTTATGAATTGGTCACAAGTATTGCAATGATGCACATGAGAATGTGGATATGACCATGTAAAGGTCTCTGCACTGCATATTTACATGCTGAGAATACTGTAAATGACGACTCAATATAGGTGGTTTGTATCAGCATGAGGAATCAGTGATGAGATATGACCATTTAAAAGGCGTCTGTAGGCGGCACTTGCTACAGTGGGTAAGATGCCTATAGAATCGCTATGTGGCACATATTTATGTGGACAGGATGGTTGTGGTTAGTCATTTTGCTTATCAGCATATCAACCCTTTTTGGGTTATTTAATGCCAACTCAAATAATTTTGATAAACAAAAAACTCAGGTTGCTTGCAGTACTTGCTATTGCTTAAGTGCTTACCCAATTAAATATTGAACATGTTCATTGCTGTGAACTTTGGTGACCTAGCAGGAATCAATGCTTCCAGCATGACTAGACCATAATCCAGAATTGTTGAGTAAAGTTCTATCTGCAAAAAAGTTGCAAGTGATGGGCTCCTCTTTGAATTCTATTATTTTTTATTTAACCCATGAAAGAATATTATAAAAGTTGTATTGTATGGAGACAGACACTGAATCCCCATTATAATAAGACTAGAATATATATTCACTTTCCGGGTGCGAGTATTTAATTTTCAATGTAATAAAATATTATCTTAAAATAGAAAAAACCAATGAAACTAAATAAGAATGCAGATAAAAAGATTTGAAACAGAGGGATGTATAATCGAAAAATAGAACAACTGAAACTTATTCTTCCATTACGCCCATATTTCATTGCTAAATTTTCCTAATTTAACTATTTAGTTAAAATAGGAAGTAAAGAATAAATTTATAGTTATTTCTTCTTGTTAATTGATTTCTCTTAAGATTTATCCCCAAGAATTTTGCTCATATTAATTAAGATAAAACCAAACAATTAGAAATCAATAATACTAAGCACATATTTATTAAAAATATTTTTTAAAGATCAATATACAAATTAGCTTTCACGTTTCATCTGTAAACCACTATATTGTTGTATATATAAATACAATTGCATGTTATTAATATGTAGGTAAGGCCAACGGTATTAATAAAGTAAAACAATTTTATTAAAAATTAACGTTTAAATAAAAAATAAAATCATAAAGAGAACATAAATAATTAAGGGAATTGGGAATTGAGTAGTCATATATTTTCGGTTACAGACAGACACCGAATCTCCATTATGATAAAATGTAAAAAACATAGCAATAGTGGGTGCTATTCGCAGAATTCCGTCCCGGCCTCCTGCTAGGCGGTGATAGCTGAAAAAAAAAACCCCAAAAAACCCAACTCTCCCTAAATAAAATAAAAATACCGAAAAAAATGTTTTGATTTTTTATTTGTAATTGATTGTCGAAAAAAAATCAAAATCAAATGAAAATACCGTAAAAAAATATTTTTTTAGCGGATTGAAGGCGTTTTAATCGACAAATTATTTTTTTTGTGGTTTGAAGGCATTAAAAGTAACCCATATTTTTATCGACAAGTAAATGTAAATATATACCCCCCTCGCTTAAAATATTTTAAAGAGAGTGAGGGTTAAAATATTTACTTGTCGAAAAAAGCGTAAAATGCGCATTAACATTTCGGAAAAAAAACATCTTAAGCGCTTCAGCAGGCCCGCTTCAGCTAGGGACTTCATTCGTAGGGAGCGTTATTTTTCAGCTATCACCGCCTTGCGTTTTTTAAGACAGGAGACCGGGACGGGATTCTACAAATAGCACCCAATAGTGTTCTCCGAAAAAAAAAAAGAAAAAAAAGGTTGCTAGAAAAGAAAATGAAATGCTAGCAACCGATGACGGTTACATTTCTCACTTCTTTTTTTTTTTCACTGGGTTACATTTCTGCCTTTTCTTTTATTAGTTTCATCGCGCCATTAAAAGAAATGTCACTCTGGTTTTGTGACTGGTGATAAGGGTTTGTACATCAGCGGGACGGCGATTTAATGTCCAATACATTAGGCACATTCGCCTATCCGCGATTTGTTAAGACATGTTGAGATAACCAAAGCTTGAAAAGACAAAATGGCGAAGTTTTTCATCGCTGGTGATTTATTCATTGTTAATGAATTTCAAATATTCAGCACGAAGACGTGTATATATATATATATAAAGTGTTGTTATGGATCCAACGGGAGAAAATGAGATATTCTATAAAAAAGAAGGTTCGCAAAAAGGATTATGTTTTAGAATATATATATATATATATATATATATATATATATATATATATATATATATATCATTATCTTACATATGCGACACGTTTCAGATCTGATATCTTCTTCAGGCATTAATTAACCATATTTTGGCAGAATATGAATATGTACATGTATAATTTCTGATATTTTATAGGTTGTGTGTGTGTGTTTTTAACTTACTTTTTGTTTATAACGGTTATATAATAATAATAATAATAATAATAATAATAATAATAATAATAATAATATAATGTCCAATACATTAGGCATATCGCGTATCCGCATACATCACCTACGTTTAGTATTTTCATCAAAGATTTCTAAACTTCCCTATTTCAAACAATAAAAAAAACTTCGTTTTTAATTTTCAAAACATGATCTGTTAAAGATAATTCCATTTTCCTTCAAACCATGAAATGCTTTTGAGTTTAAAAAAAGATTCAGTTTTATGACATAACCAATTTCGATTGTTTCTCTTGTATTCATTTTTTTTTTTTAGCTCCAAAACACTCTGCCCTGATGGTGATTTCTGTTTGCATGCTTACTTTTGGGATTATTATTATTCTATCTAATTTTTATATTTAAAATAATGTAGCGTAATTATTATGGTCTACGTGGAATTTGGGGATTGAAAAGAAAACGGATTTCTGGAGAAAGAGAAAAAAAGAAATAAGATCAAAGAGAATTTAAAGTTTGGAACGGTAAACACTCAAAGCGGTCCAGCCATTGACCGACCAAATGACCCCGGAACTAGAGTTTAAAATAAAAAGTTTCCGTGGAGGACCCTCCCACTCCCGGACGACAACGGAAGAGAAAAAACCTTTTTCGGCAGGGCTTCTTAAGGTGCAGACTGGGCTTCCCGGTTTCCCCTGTGATGGGTTTCGCATAGTAGTACCGAAAGTGATTTAAAATAGAACAGCTCGACCTTACTCTCTCACTCTCCTTCTCTCTGAAAAAGAGCCTACGAGCCTAGACTAAACGACTATACGACTTCATATGTTGTTCATTCAAACTAACGGCGACTACTACTACGACTCGAATTTGGCCCTATGCAACAATAATTTTAGATAAAATACTTTGTGAGTAAACGAATTTTGGTCGAAACACGAGTTGACAAAATAAACCGATAATAAATTTCATCCATACCAATATATATATTTTTCTTCCAATTATCTTTTCAACACAGACAGACAGACAGACAGATATATATATATATATATATATATATATATATATATATATATATATATATATATATAAAGAGAAAAACAATGTTTTATGGTACAAAAAATTAAATATTCTATAAAAAAAGAAGATCCGTAAAATGAATTATGTTTTTTTAAAGATTTTTTATTGGTTTTTTAAAATTATTTTACTTTAGCAACACGTGTTTTGGATCACAAATTTACTTATTAATTAATTATCCCTAGTAAACAATATTTTTTCTAAATTCCTATTTAATTCATAATATTGTCACATTGTGTCACATCCTGCTCTTGCAGAGAGGTTGGTAAATATATACATGTCTTTGCTTATGTTTGAGCAGACCCCATACTTTTGTGTGTGTGTGTGTGTGCATGTATGTATACATGTATGTGCACGTGGGTGTGTTCGTGCGTGTTTGTGTGCGCACGCCTATGCGTTCACGTATACATGCGTCTGCGTGTGAACGTGCGAGCGTATATTGACCAATAAGAAAATTATAACTGATTAAAGTCACTCTGAAAACATAATCAAAAGATCTATTTTTTTTGTTTTTTAAATACGATTTTCATTTATTCAATTTTAAAAAAAATTCAGTTTTATCAAGCAAGGTGTAAAAGTTCACAGCGCTCTTAAAAAAAAAACAACAATAAAAACATAAAACAAAACAAAACATAAAATAAACTAGAGACTGAATAGAGTGCTGAAAACCGGTTTTTCGCTGAAGACTTTTGCACACACTTGTTTATTGTTTTATTGTTTTTTTTTTTAATCATCTCAATGTGACATCCTGATCCCCTGGGTCTGAAATCAAATGTCTGATCGGACAGTGTTTCTTTTTTTTTTTTTTTTTTTTTCACTGTCCTCATCATTCTAATACCCTGGATCTAGATGTGTGGGGGTCATCTGGCTGACCGAACATTTCCTTCCTTCCTTCCTTCCTTCTACTTTCATTTTTGTTTACAAAGATTGTCACTTGTAGACCCAGAACATTAAAAAAAAAAAAAAATTAATAAACAAAAAAATATACGAAATAGTGCCGGCACTATATCGCAATATTGTTGTCTGTTCTGTGACTGAAGAAGATTCAAGACAAATCGTAAATAATCTTAATGAAGTCAGTGAAAGCAGTTTTTGTCCCAGAAAAAAACGATGAGATATTTCCCCGACACGACGTCACCAAAAAATGTTCGAGCCCGCAATGTTTAACCCTTAGAAACCGAATGGTCGGCATATATATATACAGGGTGTCCACAAAGTCTGGGTACAGGGAGATTTCACTATTATTTATTTATGTTATTTTTCCGAGAAGGCAGATATGGTAATTTAGCAGTAAATAAAATCATAACATAAACAATTAGACAATCATAACATAAACAATTAAATATAAGAAATAAAAATTGTTTTGTTTTAAAATTATGTTTTAATGTACCCAACTTTGTGGACACCCTATATATATATATATATATATATATATATATATATATAGGTAAAAGTATCAAATCAACTGGTAAGTTGGTGATGATTCTATTTGGGATCATCTATATCCTCGTATATCCACAATGCATGCCCATACAGATGAACACCTGTAGATTTATACAAGGATTATTTCAAATCCCTAAGAGAGCTCAATGTAAGATAATTAATAAATTAATCATATACAGAGCAAAAAAGAAAGATAAACTCAAGAAGCGTCGTTTGGCTATTATAAATCTATTTCGGTCGGAAACTCAATAGATGAGCCCAGTTTCGCCAGTAGCCATTACGTTACTTTTTGTAATGGCTTGTCGACGAAACTGGGCTGGTTTATTGAGTTACCGGCCCAAATAGATTTATAACAGCCAAATGATGGTTTCTTGTGGTTTTATTTCTTATTGAAAGTATATATATATATATATATATATATATATATATATATATATATATATATATACAGTATCCAATTGCCGCATTAACGTTTCCTTTGCAGTGGCATCAGTAAATCATCCAAAAGTGCTCAATATATTAAAAACATAGAGCAGGAGTTTAACGAAGGAATCACATCGACTTAGTTAAGCGTAGAGTAGGGTCCTGATGAAATCATTTGGATTGAAACCATGGTAAACTCTTAACATTTTTCTCGACTAAATATATATATATATATATATATATATATATATAATTATATATATATATATATATATATATATATATATATATATATATATATATATATCAAATAGCGAGTGTTCGATTTTCGATTTTCTTCGAGTTCAGGTCGTTCAATGATACTTTTGGGATCCCTCTCGAATGCAATATACAGTCTCTACAGGTGGCGTGTGAATTTCTGGAGTATTTTCCCGGGGATACCTGCCTTCTCTGGTTTTACTCCTGCCAGCAGCTCATATAAATACTGTCCGCACAATGCCAGCGTCGGCCGTTCCATCCACTTTTGTACTGTCCGGTTTACGGTGCTGTTGAAAGGTCAGCACTTGGCGTTTCCGGCAAGATCCGTCTTTGGAGAATGCTTCAAAGGATCCGGCGATTTCCCTTCCAATCCACCGACAACTCGTCCGTTAAATGTGAACGGCCACGTCTGTAAAGAAACAAGGGGAAAAATCGAATTAAGTAAGAGTAATAATCAATAGGATAGAGAGAATAAAAGTTACTCCGACAAACATGCTCGTAGGACATCCAAAATTGGTTTAGATCACGTTAAGTTGGGCTCTAACGAAGCAATTAACAATTAAGCTTACAGTTAAAATTGTTTTTAAAAAAATGAAAGTTCTATGTGACTGTTATCTCTAGACTGCAGGTTCAATCCTGGTCATGGGCAGCAGTAACATAGAATAATAATTAACACAGCTTAACACTACGGTTAGCGGAATGAGAACAGGATACCCCCGTAGACTGAATAAAGGGTTAGGTTCAAAGTTCCGTGATGGCTCCCGATTACCACAAGAAGGTTCCCGATTACGACAAGAAATACATGAAGAAAGCCGGAGGGTACATCGGCCGAAACGTTGTACAGTAATTGGGTGGTTGTTTAGAGAAAAGACGTAAAATAATTTGACAAGGGTTGGCATGCATGCTGTAAAAACAAACAACAAACAACAAACCAACAATCAAATTGATGACATTTACAGAAAGAAAGAAAGAAAGAAAGAAAAAAGAAAGAAGAAAGAAAAGATTCACATAGATAGATAGATAGATAGATAGATATAAACACACTGAGAAGAAAGAAAGAAAGAAAGAAAGAAAGATTAACATATATATTTACCAACCCCTCCGTACGAGCGGGATGTGACACAAGGTCAATTTCTTAAGCGGAATTCAACAGGTTTGAATTCAGAGTTTTCCTTCTCCTAGACCGGTTGCCTAACCAATATTAAAGAGCCGAGTCTATCTACAATTTATCCATAGCTGGAGGGAGAGTAGGATTCATACCTTTCCCAAGGGTATTAGTGCTTAATGAAATGCACATAGATAGATAGATAGA
>CM042157.1:65069763-65085144 GCA_023376005.1 Doryteuthis pealeii
GTTTTAACATTGGCTAATACATCTGACTCTAATAAAATCATCCTCTGAAAAACTTGTTTTTTTTCATATATCATATATTTACACACACACACACACACACACACACACACACACATACGCGCGCGTGCACACACATGTGTGTATGTATTAAGCCGTGACTGAACTAGCATGTATATTGCTGTTTGTTTTGTTTAGGTGCGTGACTTGTTCTACTTGATGTCTACATCGGTACACATATCCCCTGTTTGTATATACTCGGTCATAGCAGATCAAATCTGACAGATTCCAGCATCTCTGCTTTCTCATTACTCCATCGTTACTAACCACCAACACTTTCTTGTCTCACTTGTAGAAGAGTTACTTAAAACCTTCTTCTTCTTCTTCTTCTTCTTCTTCTTCTTCTTCTCTGTAACACTGGAGAAACAATCTAAATAAGACAAGCCTGCATACCCACGAACGGATTTATCAATAGGCATAGTAGACCATTGGCCTAGGGCTCATTTGGTATCTGGGGCCCACTGAAACAGATTTGTCGCACAGATTTTTATAAGGTACACTAGGTATTTTATGAGGGAGAGTAAAAAATTACCTGCATTTTCGCCATAAAGTAAGTAAGTAAAGTCGTCGGGGTGGCCTAAAGTCGGTATCAGCCAATCTATTCTCTTTTTAATAGCGCTAGACCAAGGAGATTCTTTTTGCGTCTGAGGTGGAGCGCCACACCTACGATCAGGTCCTTACTTTACCGCACAGCTCCCTGTGCTACTCATACGCTGAGTTGGCAAGGGCCGGTATCGAACTAGGAACCTTGTGGTTTCTAGCCGAACGCTCTACCGACTGAGCTAAACCGGCACTTTAGCCATAACATATCTTTATTATTTTCACACTGTGTTCTGCACATGCGTGCTTATAGTCGGCACTGTTGTAGTCACGCGATCGAAGTTTAAACCTGATCGCGCCATTTTGCTTGCTGTCTTTACAGTGTAAACATGGCCTCACCACTAGCAGTATGCGCCAAGGAAGTGACACAATTTCTCTGGCTGGAAGGAGTGTCAGGGTCTGAAATTCAGCGGAGTCTTTTAGCACAATACAGGGACAGTGCAATACCGTGTAGAAGTGGGTATTAGTTAATAGAAATGTTCAAAATTGGCCGAATAAGCATGACACATTAAGAGAGAGAGAGAGAGAGAGAGAGAGAGAGAGCAGGATCCCCGTTAATCTCCGCCACTGATGAGCAGAGAGGGTATGGGGAATCAGCAATTTATAATCAATGGGGTAGCTTGTTCTCTGCAGATTAGTCATGGTTCTGCCTATCAAATCATCCATGATAAGATCAGCTTTCAGAAAAGAGTGCAGATAGCTTTTGAATGTCCCTCCCATTATATAAGTAAGTAAGTAAAGTCATCGTGGCGGCCTAATGTCGGTATCAGCCATACAGCGAGGGAGTCTATCCCCTTTACACTAGCGCTAGACCAAGGAGATTATTTTAGCGTCTGTGGTGGAGCACCACACCTACTATCAGCTCCTCACTTTACCGCACATATCTCTGTGCTATTCATACGCTGAGTTGGCGAGGGCCGGTATCGAACCAGTAGCCTTGTGGTTCCTAGCCGAAAGCCCTATCGACTGAGCTAAATCGGCCCACCTCGTATTATATAAGATATCCAAAATCATAATAGCACCTGTACAATAAGTATATTCCTAAATTGGTCCTCAACTGTTGAGCCATGGAACCCACGGAGGAGTTCGAACTAGGGCCTACATGTAGTATTGTGTGTATCATTCTTAAAACTATAGTCACCATATGCCGACTATACAAGGTGTGTCAAAAAAGTATCGAGATTTTCGGTACTTTTTGACTGTCCTTGAATTCTGAAAAAATAACGTTCCATCATTCTTCATTTCTATCTCGGTAAATACAGCTTTAAAATCTGTACTTTTTGACAAACCTTGAATTCTAAAAAAAAAAAAAAAAAAAAATGAACGTTAGATTTATTGTTCATTCCTATCTTGGTAAATACAGCTTTAATCTCGATACTTTTATGACACACCTTGTATATAGGTCACACTGAACTAACACTCCTTTTTTTTACTTAAACAAGAAAACCAGCCAGAATGCATAGCATACAAAACACCCTTTACTGTTAAACGCATTTTAATAGAATATGATAATTCTGCTGTTATTAGACAACGTCTTTACAATACAAACAACAACAAGAGAGAGAGAGAGAGAGAGAGAGAGGAGAGAGAGAGAGAGAGAGAGAGAGAGAGAGAGAGAGAGAGAGAGAGATCTAAAAATGACAATATGGATGACATTTTGACCTTCTTAAAAGAAATAAGATTATTAAAAAATATAGCAATAAACTTGAACTTTATCCTATAAAACTATACCTCAAGCGATTCCCAATCCCTCTACAGACAAGTTTATATATATATATATATATATATATATATATATATATATATATATCAGGAAAAGGGGGTTGGAATGAATCCGACAGAATGAGGTGAAATAAGAAAACCTCCAGCGAAATATACTACGCATTTTTGTCTGAGTTTTGTTCTTTCATTCCTTATTTTACCTCATATATATATATATATATATATACATATATATATATATATATATATATGGAGAATATGTGCTTAATTGGAGTCGTACCTAATTTTGAAAATTAATTAATTAATAATGAATTAGGCGGCAGTCCGGTTTCAAATCACGCACAGGGCGGCCTTCCTATCTATAGCTCTGCTGATGAGGCCTAATAGGCCGAAATGTACATACAGAGATTGATTTTTCTCGATTTGTTTAGCCATACATTTAAATAGGCATTCCCGCCTAATTCATTATTAATTAATTAATTTTCAAAATTAGGTACGACTCCAATTAAGCACATATTCTCCAAAAAATTGTCGGCAAAAAAGCCATTCCAAGCATACCTTGTTTACATATATATATATATATATATATATATATATAAAGTAAAATGTAAAGTGAAATATAAAGTCACCGGGTTGGCCAAAAGTCGGTATTAGCCAGATAGCGAGGGAGTCTATCCCCTTTTCACTAGCGCTAGACCAAGGAGATTGTTTTTGCGTCTGGGGTGGAGCGCCACACCTACCATTAGCTCCTTACTTTACCGCAGAGATCCCTGTTCCACTCATACGCTGAGATGGCGATGGCCGGTATCGAACCAGGAATCTTATGGCTCCTCGGCGGACGCTCTACCGGTTATGAAGTTCGCATCAGACCTAGATTCGAACACTGAACGATGACATTACATCGAGGCAGTCAATTTGCCATCACATAATAACTCGATTACCAATAAAACTGACAGGGATTGTGGGTAGATTTCACACGAGAGAAGGAGAAGCACAAGGTTAACAGAGAGGGTGGGAATACAGAGTGAGATAACATTTCACGTGTTTGTTTTCTTTCACAACTCCCGCCGAAACACATCCTGATAATATGCACTTTGCTCGTTTCGTTATAGGAATGCTTGTGTATATAAATAATGTTATTATGTCTTTTCTCCCCACCCCCCTCTCTCTCTCTCTCTCTCCGCACCTGACCCCCATCCACCTTTTCTTTTTTTTTTTAATTCGTGGTAGAAGGAAGATACGCCGCGAGGTCAGACTGTCAGATGGCTGGGATGAGAGATCAGACGGGAGATTATCGAACGTTTCTTCTACCTCGCCTCCCCCCGCCCACTACACACACGATTGCCTTACTTGAACGCTGGCGTATCACGAGATCTAACACCGTTGTTGACGCTAATGAACGAGATCTCAGCACCTACCATCTCTCCATTTTATAACCGCTTTCTTATAGTCTCCACTCTCACCACCTTCCCTACTTTTTTTTTTTTACTAATCTTCTCTCTCGCCCTCTTTCTCTTTTCCTCCTCCTCCCCGCCCTGTCGGCCGAGGCGTTAGAATGTACCGACTGCACCTCTGCAGAGGGGTAAGACTCCCCAATGGGCCACCTGTTGGCCGTGGGTGGCGACCCGTGATGCTTAAGGATGAGACCCAGGTGAATGTGCTGTCTATGACATGCAACACTGCACTTGGAACCTTACTTAGACTAGACGGGCGGTCGGAGAGGCCCCCTCCGATCAATCAGCTGGTCACGTCAAGCCCTAGCACCTATATGATTGCCTCAACCCTATTGCCCATATGGCAAGCCCTGACCCTTTTTATAATATGGGTGCTAGAAGGCGGTGGCTGAGGGGCATCTTGTCCTGGGAATGACATAAAACTCTATCTGATGGTGAGGTTCCATTTCTGGAGGTTTGGGGAATGTGGAGCACCCCTTCATTACCATTGCTACCTGGTCCACTCTGACCCAGAGTCGTAGTACCTGTTAGGGTCCCATCTATGGGTTGAATAGGAAAATGTGTTAATAAAAACATTGATTATCCATTAAGAATATTTATTTCAAAACTTTATCGGCATTAAATGACCCACTGAGGTTGATATGTCGTAAAACAAACCAAACCAAATCAAACCAAATCCTCCTCCTCCTTTTTCTTATATATATATATATATATAATATATATATATATATATATATATTATTTTAATCTCAGAAAAATTATTAAATCAAACTGTATGCTCCAAGCTTGAACAGAGGTCTGTCTTCAAATGTTTGGTGGTTGAGAAATGCAAACCATGTGAAATTTACTCAAGAATGTGGAATGTGTACGGTGAAATATACGGCCATAATTTGTCTTAATGATAACTGCTAACTGTTATTCACTATCTTGTTAGTCTGCATGTGGGGGGGGGAAGAAAGTTTAAAGGCTTAACCACCTAAAGGAGACGCATATCCGAGTTATCGGCCTTGTTTTTACTTTTGTTTATTCGCTCGCCAACAGTTGACTTTTAACATTGTTGTTTCCGCCATGTTTGGTGGCTGGCGACCCGAGTACGAGTCTTATTTATGATCGAATAAAACGAAAGGAAAACTCACGCCGCAATGGTTTCTTCTTTGGTGAAAAGGCAGAAAAGAGGAAGTAGAAGAAAAACAGGAAGGGTGCGTTTAAAAACAGCTTTGAAAACGTTAATGAACGGATCGGTATAGCTCAGTCGGTAGAGCGTCGGGCTAGGAACCACAAGTTTCCCTGTTCGATACCAGCCCCTGCCAACTCAGCGTATGAGTAGCACATGTGTCTGTGCGGTAAAGTGATGAGCTGATGGTAGGTGTGGCGCTCCACCTCAGACGCCAAAACAATCTCCTTGGTGTAGCGCTAGTGAAAAGGGGATAGACTCCCTCGCTGTCTGGCTGATACCGAATATAAACCATCCGTACTTTCTGAAAATAATCATCAGTACCGTTTATATATATATATATATATATATATATATATATATATATATATATAAACTCCAAATACTAGAAGCTTTATACATAAAACAATACAAACCATCCTTAAACAAAATTAATTTCCAATGCAGTACACACTTTTAAAATGCCTATAACACCTTTCTCATCAATTCTTCTCCTTCCAGCCTCCACATTAATTTAATTTAAAAAAAAACTGGAACACATCCCCTGATGATGGCACCTCGAAGTGCCGAAAGTACTCGGGACCTGAACTTTGTTGGACTTATCCACGAATTCCAACTAAACATTAAAAAGTTGGCCAGAAAACTCGAAAAGATCAAAAATAAAATTGTTAAACAGGAGATGTGTCTTTTGTTTAATTCTACATGTATAATATAATATATATATATATATATATATATATATATATATATATATATATTGTTTAAAGTAACTATTCCTATTTAATAATAATCATTTGTTTGCACATAAATTATATGGTTTCAAGTATTCTTATCTAACACCAATAATCTTCAAGCATTGTTTCAAGTAATTAATAATCCTAATCAATAATAATCCTTTACTTTCTCACAGTTTCAAGTATTCTTGTCCATCACTAACATTTTCCAAACAGATCTTTTTGACCCATAGATGGGGCCCTAATAGGTACTACCACTTCAGCTCAGAGTGGACCTGGGTGTACTCCACACTCCCCAGAGCCTCAGAACTGGAACCTTATCGCCAGATGTAATTTAGTGTTATACACGAGAACACCCCTTTTTGAGGGGTGGGAGTCTTACCTCTCTACAGGGGATACAGGGGTTGGATAAAATAATGGAAAAATTATTTTCCCAGTATTTTGTCCAAATCCTGTACACTCAGCGTATTCTAAGCTTCACTGAGAGAGAGAGAGAGAGAGAGAGAGAGAGAGAGAGAGAGAGAGAGAGAGAGAGAGAGAGGCGCTAATGATTTACTAAATACACGATACGGAAGCCTAAACATGGATTCTGGTTCTGTCCAAGTGAATGTCCATATTCCCATTTTATTTTTGTATTTGTTTAGTTGATTTATGCTCGTTGCTCTTTGGGTGGCAAGATCTAGCAACGCCCTTGCTAATCTCCCCAGTTCAAGCCCAAACGTCCTTGTTTGTATCATTCAAGTCTACGATGGAGTGGGAAAAAATAATTAACAAGAAAACCCTTAAAAAAAAGAAAAAAAAAACAAAAAAAACTAGCAAGAATATGCGTCCTCCGGGTGTAAGTATTTAAGTTTTAATGTAATGAAATATATTAAATTAGAAAGACTATCAAAATTAAATAAGAAGGCATTACACTTATTTTAATTATATTTTAATTGTTTGTTTTTATATAAAATCATTCACAGGATAATTTTAATACGTTGGAGAATAAAACAACGATATTAGAGATCATTAACACTAGGTATTTAATTATTAAACCCGGTTCTATTAAAATCAGTATGTAAATTAACCTCACCATATATTATGTAAATCTTTATTTCTTAGTTATACTAGCAAAATAAAAAACGCCCCCCCCCCCCGGGCGATGTAAAAATAGAAATCACAAAGTATTCCAAAAGATGAGTTTTATTCTTAGTGGTGAATTCGGAGTTATAACGTTTCGGTTTTTGCCACCTTCATCAGAACTTGAGATAGATGAAATGTGCATTGATTTCCGAAAAAAAGGAGGAGAATTGTTCGTTATGTATGAAGAAATGGGAAGTAACCAATGTCGGCCTAGCATTAGTTCTGGGACGCGTGAAGGTATTCAAGAAATGGTGGCTTCGAGGAGGTCCATGGATAAATGACGAGAAGGAAAACAGAATTTATTATAATTACTAGTACAAAATAAAAAAAACACCATCCGGGCGATGTAAAAATAGATTTTTTAAACATATTGCCTGAGGGGTGGGACTTAAAAATTCAATGTCAGCGAGTTTGTACCCTAAGTAAGTAAAATCATCAAATTCATTAAAGGATTAAAAAATAAAACAATTTGAAATGTAAACTTTAAATATATATTGAAATAAAACAAACTATATATGATATATAATACCAGTCATGTATTTATTAAAACTTGTTTTAAAAAACAATGAAGACTGTCTAATGTTGCATGTTCAAATCTTGAGTGTATTTATTCTATGTTGTGACGATTTTGGGTAATGTGACGTAAGCAGTGACGTAGTTTTTATTACAGACAAAAACCGGAAGCGAATCTCCATTATTAATAGATATAGAATATATTGTAGGATTTTAAACGCACAAATAACTTGGGTTGTTTGTAGGCAAATCTAAATCAATTTTTATAGAAACCTCGTTAAGATTTTTTTTAAAGAAGCAAAATGTGAATCACGGGAATGGTAGTAGGATGGAATATAAAGGAAGGACTTACCCATCTATTACATGGCTAGTTAGGCGACACTGAGAATAGTTCTTATTCTTCATTGTACGCATCACCCTGTTGAGGCGCCCTGGTCTAATGCTTATTGTCGTAGGAAGTGAACACAGCGACACGAATTCGAATCCTGCACGAGGCTGGTTGCATTTCATGTAGCCCAACATATTATACTATTTCAGAATGAGGCTGACTCTATGAGCAAATTATTTCGGTCCAAATCTGAACCCGCAATTTCAAATTCTTTTTTTTAGTATTCTTTTTTTGTACGATAACAATTTTATGACTTTATAAATATTGTATTATTTGGATTAGTCGGTCTATTGTCCTCATCTTTATGATAGTCCGAATAATCAAATAATCCAAATTATCAAGCTCATCTAAAGAATTTAAAAAAAATCATATTGTTCAAATTTAATAATATTTAATGTTCTCGATTCATGAAGTAGTTGAAATTCACTTTCGTCAGTGCTTGTTAAAAACTAACGGACAGTAATATTCGTCGGGTCAGAGTTATCTGCCCCGAATCCTTTTTTCGTATACAGGAGTTAGTTACCTGCTCACATCGACTCTCCAACCACTGTGATCTGTGATCGTTAATCATATATATATAAGTGATTTCTCTAACTTTTTAAAACCCAGGCAAAGCCATGTAGCCTTACTAGTATTACATGAAATGTTACCAAATTACAGAAATTATTTTTGCAATATTCCTTAACAGTTGAAAATAGAAGATATTTTTTAAAATTCTAATTCATCAGTACTTTCATTAGTGCTTGTTAAAACTAACGGACAGTAATATTCGTCAGGTCAGAGTTATCTGCTCCGAATCCTTTTTTCGTGTACAGGGGTCAGTTATCTGTACTTTAACCCTTTTTCAGTCAGTCTCTGTAAATAAAAATGCATATCTCATGTGTCATGAAAAGTGGTCCTGATGTGTTACCTTGTTAATTAAGTTTAAGGTATCCGCATGGAATATGTCAAGATGAGTACCTGCACTTACCGGAGATTAAAAAGGTTATGTCTCTTTTAATGTGGAATTAAGTAAGTAAAATTGGCCGAATAGCCTATTGTCGGTATCAGCCGGGCAGCAAGGGAGTCAATCCTCATTTCACTAGTGCTAGACCAGAGAGATTGTTTTTGCTGGGCTGAGCGCCATACCTACAGTCAGCTCCTCATTTTACCGCACAGATCAAATTACCCATTTTGTGCTACTCATACGCGAGTTGGCAGGGACCAGTATCAAACCAGGAACCTTGTGAATCCTAGGCGGGTGCTCTATTTTATGTGAAATTAAGTTTACAAAATTCCCAACAGAACCCAAGACCCAATCAAGATCGGTAATCTGAACATTAGCTACATAAATGAGAGTAACCTCCCCTTGTTCTTTTACTTTGAGGAAGTCGTTTGTTTTGGTCAGCCATTTTCATTTCACCGTAAATCTACACTGAAAATACAAATTTGTTCGAATCAATACAACTGCAGTAAATTTTTTTCCAACATTATTAAATCTAAAGTAGCAAGCTACCAGCAGGCAGTCAGGATGGCCGAGCGGTCTAAGGCGCTGCGTTCAGGTCGCAGTCGGGTCTTCCCGGCGTGGGTTCGAATCCCACTTCTGACAATATTTTTCATTCATATTTTCTTTTTCCATGCGTTCTCAGGATTATTGCGCATTATTTGAAATGAACTTAATTGTTATTAAGAACACATTTAATGATATTTTCATGTTAAAACATGCAGTTGTATTGATTCGAACAAATTCGTATTTTCAGTGTAGATTTACGGCGAAATGAAAATGGCCGACCAAAACACACGGTTTTAAGTTGCCGTACTGCTGCTTTTTGTGGAATGCTGCTTCCAGGGTTCCTTTCCATCAGATGCAGTTTAGTGTCATACCCAAGGCACCCCTTTTGGGAGGGTATTACCCCCTCTGCAGGGAATACAGCCAGCGTATTCTAAACCTGTACCCCCCCCAAAAAAAAAAAAAAAAAAAAACTAGAATTCGACTTATACACAAATATATACATTATTTTTCATTCCGGATTATTTCAATTTGTACTCGTTTTCTAGTAATATACTTGTAAAATACATTATACCCTTGTGCTTTTACTATCTATGTATTAATACTCGTGTTATTTAAAAGTGCGACCGTTATGATCTTGCAACACCCTTTGAGACCGTCTAAATCGTCCAAGATTAAATGCTGATTATCTGGTGCTGCTTCTCCGCCAAATTGTCGTCACTTCAGCTAAATAATGGACCATCCTGCTTTCATTATAAAAAGAGAAAAGGACATACTACACAGAAAAAATACAAGAAAGAAAGAAAGAAAGAAGGAAGAAGAAGGGAAGAATAGGGTAAAGATAGAGATAGGGGGTGAGCATACGGAAACGATAACACTAATCTGTTTCAATCGAACATAAGGAAAAGATGAAAAGAAGGAAAGAAAGAAAAAAATGAGTGAGAGTTAAATCAAGATTATTATACTTTTTAGATATTGAACCATTTGACAATAGCTCTTTTGTAAACATATCAAACGTCAAAATGATTAAATTATCCTACTGTGGTATATCCACAGGTCCTGCTAGTTCAGTATTATTTCCCTTTGTACTCGCTTTCTAGTAAATTAATTGTAAAACACATGATACCCTTGTACTTTGACTATCATCATATAACCGTGAACAGCAATTGTCGGTAATGAATTGACTAACGCGATGAAACATAGTTTTTAATGACAAACATCACCTATCTTATTTGTCAACATTATTAAATCTGAGGTAGCAAGATTTCAGCTAACAGTCAGGATGGCCGAGCGGTCTAAGGCGCTGCGTTCAGGTCGCAGTCGGGTCTTCCCGGCGTGGGTTCGAATCCCACTTCTGACAATGATTTTTAATCTTTTATTTATATTTCCTTTTTCCCTTCGTTCTCAGGATTATTTTCTTCTGTTTTTTCGTAAAAATAGCAGTAATTTTTTTTCTCTCAATATTACTAAATCTTGCTTGCTAGCTGCAAGCAACAAGCAGTCAGGATGGCCGAGCGGTCTAAGGCGCTGCGTTCAGGTCGCAGTCGGGTCTTCCCGGCGTGGGTTCGAATCCCACTCCTGACAATATTTTAAATCTTTTATTTATATTTTCTTTTTCCCTTCGTTCTGAGGATTACTCTCTTCAGTTTTTTTCGTAAAAATAGCAATAAATTTATTAATAAACATTATTAAATCTGAGGTAGTTTGCGTGCAGCAAGCAGTCATGATGGCCGAGCGGTCTAAGGCGCTGCGTTCAGGTCGCAGTCTGGATTATTTTCTTCACCTTTTTCGTAAAAATACTTGTAAAATCTGTGAAACCCACGATTTTTGGAGGCGCGTCCAGGATTGGGATTCGTCTCGCAGTATCCATTTCTTACGACGGTAACTAATACACATCGCTTCCAACTAACGTGGATTTTACAGATTTTACCAGTATTTTTAAAAGTTTAGCTTAGTCGGTAGGAATGAAAAGGTTCCTGGTTCGATACCAGCCTTCGCCAACTCAGCGTATGAGTGGCACAGGGATCAGTGCGGTAAAGTGAAGAGCTGGTGGTATGTGTGGCGCCCCACCTCAGATGCTAAAATAATCACCATGGTCTAGCGCTAGTGGAAAGGGGGATAGACTCCCTCGCTATCTCGCTGATACCGACATTAGGCAGCCCCGACGACTTTACTTTTACTTTTACTTAACAGTATTTTTACGAAAAAGTTGAAGAGAATAATACAGAGAACGAAGGGAAAAATAAAATAAAAATAAGAATAAAAGATGTTGTCAGGAGTGGGATTCGAACCCACGCCGGGAAGACCCGACTGCGACCTGAACGCAGCGCCTTAGACCGCTCGGCCATCCTGACTACATGCAGTTTACTAGCTAACTCAGATTTAGTAATGTTGAGAAAAAAATTTACTATTATTTTTTACGAAAAAGCTGAAGAGAATAATCCTGTGAACGAAAGGGGGGGGGGAGAAAATATGAATAAAAGATTAAAAACTACTGTCAGAAGTGGGATTCGAACCCACGCCGGGAAGACCCGACTGCGACCTGAACGCAGCGCCTTAGACCGCTCGGCCATCCTGACTGCTTACTATAGGTAATCTTTAATTTAGATTTAATACTATTCAATGAAAGTTTGTTAATTTGCACTGCTGTTAATAATATGTTGAGTAGTTATCGGTGTGCGGGTCATGCCTACGGTTTCCTGGTTGACCAATACCTCATCTGGAGACCAAAAGAGATTTACTGTCACTCAGCCTCCAGTGAACCACCGGCTATCGCAGGTTTAAAAACCTCATATAATAATAATAATAATAATAATAATAATAATAATAATAATAATATAATAATCAGGAGACAATACCTAGTGTTGATTAACAAAAAAAAAAAAAAAAAAAAAAAGAACGTGTCAACTGGTGGACTTTAAGGTTCCAGTAGATCACAGGGTGAAGTTGAAGGAAAATGAAAAGATGGATAAATACCTAGACCTTGCCAGAGAATTGAAAAAGCTGTGGAATATAAGAGTGAAAGTGATACCAATTGTAGCTGATGCACTTGGAACGGTCCCAATAAACTTGGAAAAAAGACTGGAGGACCTGGAAATCAGAGGAAGAATTGAGACCACACAGACTAATGCACTGCTGCAATCAGCTAGAATACTCGGAAGAGTCCTGGAAATCCGAGGAGACTTGTAGTCACCCAGACTCCAGTGAAATATCATCAGCTAACGCTGGTGTGAAAAACTCAAAAGGAGTGAAAATAATAACAGTATTGTTAAGATCAGCTAGAATATTCAGAAGAGTTCTGGAAACCTGAAAAAAAAAACTACCAGTTAAAACTAGTGTGAAAAACCCAAAAGGGGTGAAATAATAAAATTTTTGTGTACACTGCTCAAGTGCATTACAACTCATCAGAGGTGCATATATAGTACATAAAATAATGTACAAATCCCAGAAAAATGAACTGTGTATGAATCAGGATATATATTTACCACGTACCCTACGTGTACGGGTCAGGCACAAGACCCTATTAATGTGCGACCACCCACAAGCCGAGACTCGTGGGTGGCGGGAGCAAAAATGTGTTGATCCCATCGGCATTCCCCCAAAATGGGACGCCTCAGGTATAGGGTAATAAACCCAGCCCAGCCCCTTTAAATCAAGGGGGCAAGTATTGCCTGGGGTGATGGCCCCCTGGGATTAACAATATTAGCTTGTAAGGACCAGGGCCGTAGCCACTGGACCTTCGGCTGGACCGGATCAAGAATCAGGATATATATATGTGTGCGTGTGTATGAAAGAGGGATATCAGGTATAGTGATGGGGAATTTCAGAAAGCAAGTAGGTTTTGAAGAGTGCAGTGCCTCGGCAGCTAACAATTGATGCAGGTAGTTTGTTCTCTGCTTCAGCAACTCTCAAATTGATAAAATATAAAATATTTCCGACAGTCATGGGAGCTGTGGAAACCCAAAAGCTACTCAGGGTTGCTGTTGGCAATATCGTCTATGATTTTGTGGGTGTTTACCAAGTCAGTTGTTAAGCGTTGGAGCTTCAGTGTGTAACAACACGTAACACAGTCAAATTACCATTACACGTGTTGGTATTATGTTATACCACAGAAGCGCGGTACATTATTGTCCCATAACGTGTACCAGCAATACTTTCCAAACTGATGCAATAAAGGAAATGTGGCAACTTCAGTGAAGAGAAACTGCCCTTTTGAGCAAACTTAGGCAACGTGTTAATCAACTTTGTTAACGACTGTGATGAATCAATAAATCAGGCAATATTTTGGGGGGTTCTCCAGAAATCCAACCACTATTTTATCTCTCAATTCCTGAATTCCAAAATAATTACGCTACACATCTTGTATGAAATAGATATAGATCATAAATAAATTTCAGATAAATATGTGCACCAAATGTGGACCAATATGTAACATCGTCAATTGACCATTACTGTACACGTTGTTGGTATTATATTATACCACAGATGGGGTCTCGTACATTATTGGTCCACAATGTGTACCAGCAATACTTTCAAAACTGATGCAATAAAGGAAATGTGGTAATCTTAGTGAAGAGAAACTGCCATTTGAGCAAACGTAGGCAACGTGTTGTGTAAAACTTAGCGAATAATGTATATAGCTGCATGTTTTATAAGTATTTATGTGTGCATTTAACGTTTGTGTTCTGCTGTCACCTGATTGGCTACATTGATAAGAAAGGCGGTAAATTGAAGGGAGTGGAAGGGAAGAAGGCAATTATAAAGAGATAGATAAATATGTGTGTGTGTGTGAGAGAGAGAGAGAGAGAGAGAGAGAGAGAGAGAGAGAGAGAGAGAGAGAGAGAGGGGGGGGAGAAAAGAAAGAAGAAGACGGACAGAGTATGAATGAAAGAGTTAGAAAGAAAGAGAATTAGGCACTCACACATACACGCACATATATAGGAATATATCTGAGAGAGAGAGAGAGAGAGAGAGAGAGAGAGAGAGAGAGAGAGAGAGAAGAGAGATGCAAAGTTCATCGCGAGAAAGAGTGAGAGAGATTAATGACTAGAAAGTTGAGTATAAAGTTAAAAAAGAGTAGATATGTATATACCTAAGAGAGAGAGAGAGAGAGAGAGAGAGAGAGAGAGAGAGAGAGAGAGAGAGAGAGAGAGAGAGAGAGAGAGAGAGAGTTAGTTTTTTGAGGGTAATGTTTGGTGTATTCCTAATCAAGCAAGCAATATCCAGGTGTTTCAGCTTACACTGATAAAACTCCTCGAAAAAACAAAACAAAACAAAAAAAGAACAAAAAACAAAAAAACAAAAAAAAACAAAAAACAAAATAAAATAAAAAACAAAATGAATAAAATAAAATTGGGTGGGGTTCTGGCAGAATTCTGTCTGTCTCATTTAGTCCTTACACCACAAAGTTCAAATATTTTCCTTCCGAATTTTCTGCAAATCTGCACTCATACGCACCCCCTCCCCTCTATCTCTCTCTCTCTCTCTCTCTCTCTCTCTCACACCTATCATACGTATACCGATAATAATATAAAGCTATACATAATATATATATTTTTTTTTTTTTTGAAAGAAGTATATATATCAACTTGTATATTAATGCAAAGTATATACATTGAAGCTTCTCTGTTGTTGTTTAAAGATTCCACTGATTTTATAATACGGGATCATACAAATAATACCATGGGCTTGGGTTCCTTAGAATCACATTATAGAACACATTCCCTAAACTACGACAGTGATAATGAAACTCTTCTTGAAGCTCCCTGATCTAATTTTACCACATTAATTCACTGCATATACAAGATTTTCTTTAACCATTGTCTATTCTAGGTCCACAAATGCTGACAGTCACATAATTATATTACTACGGTACTCTCAATATAGATACACTATGAGCTAACACTTATTCTTAGACGTCATGTGCATAATATTTTAATATGGTTAAACACAACTATAAAATGATATGTTATTTACTCAATCGATAATCCGTGGTTTAATGCTTGTATATATCGGTGTACCTAGATGAAAACCTATATAGTGCATAGGATTACTACAGGAGTATGAGTAGAGAAGAGAATAGAAATCACAATGATACTACCACTATCATGTGGTATCTCTCTCTT
>CM042157.1:65085244-65092744 GCA_023376005.1 Doryteuthis pealeii
GGGGAGAGCACGCGGAACGATAACGCTAATCTGTTCATCGAACATAAGGAAAAGATGAAAAGAAGGAAGAAGAAAGAAAAAAAAAAGAGTGAGAGTTAAAATCAAGATTATTATACTTTTTAGATATTGAACTATTTAGTAATAGCTCTGTTGTAAACATATCAAACGTCAAAATGATTAAATTATCCTACTATGTGTTGTGATGTTAGTCCCAACAGTAAAAAGAAGTCAAGTCGAGATGGGGTAAAATAAGACAAGTGTATTTACAATTGATGGTACATGTACGACTAGCTTGTCGTTAACGGGAACAGTGCTCCTTTCCACTCAGTGTCTCACTATTTATAGTGAGAACCGGTGCATGTTCTCCACTGTAGGAACGGCCGGTACAACACTATGGTATATCCACAGGTCCTGCTAGTTCAGCATTATTTCACTTTGTACTCGCTTTCTAGTAAAGTAATTGTAAAACACATGATACCCTTGTACTTTGACTATCATCATATAACCGTGAACAGCAATTGTCGGTAATGAATTGACTAACGTGATGAAACATAGTTTTTAATGACAAACATCACCTATCTTATTTGTCAACATTATTAAATCTGAGGTAGCAATCTTTCAGCAAACAGTCAAGATGGCCGAGCGGTCTAAGGCGCTGCGTTCAGGTCGCAGTCGGGTCTTCCCGGCGTGGGTTCGAATCCCACTCCTGACAATATTTTAAATCTTTTATTTATATTTTCTTTTTCGCTTCATTCTCAGGATTATTCTCTTCAGCACTTTCGTAAAAATAGCAATAACATTTTTTCTCAACATTATTAAATCTGAGGTAGTTTGTGAGCAGCAATCATTCAAGATGGCCGAGCGGTCTAAGGCGCTGCGTTCAGGTCGCAGTCGGGTCTTCCCGGCGTGGGTTCGAATCCCACTCCTGACAATATTTTAAATCTTTTATTTATATTTTCTTTTTCGCTTCATTCTCAGGATTATTCTCTTCAGCACTTTCGTAAAAATAGCAATAACATTTTTTCTCAACATTATTAAATCTGAGGTAGTTTGTGAGCAGCAATCATTCAAGATGGCCGAGCGGTCTAAGGCGCTGCGTTCAGGTCGCAGTCTGGATTATTCTCTTCACCTTTTTCGTAAAAATATTTGTAAAATCTGTGAAACCCACGATTTTTGGAGGCGCGTCCAGGATTGGGATTCGTCTCGCAGTATCCATTTCTTACGACGGTAACTAATACACATCGCTTCCAACTAACGTGGATTTTACAGATTTTACCAGTATTTTTAAAAGTTTAGCTCAGTCGGTAAGAATGAAAAGGTTCCTGGTTCGATACCAGCCTTCGCCAACTCAGCGTATGAGTGGCACAGGGATCAGTGCGGTAAAGTGAAGAGCTGGTGGTATGTGTGGCGCCCCACCTCAGATGCTAAAATAATCACCATGGTCTAGCGCTAGTGGAAAGGGGGATAGACTCCCTCGCTATCTCGCTGATACCGACATTAGGCAGCCCCGACGACTTTACTTTTACTTTTACTTACCAGTATTTTTACGAAAAAGCTGAAGAGAATAATATAGAGAACGAAGGGAAAAATAAAATAAAAATAAGAATAAAAGATATTGTCAGGAGTGGGATTCGAACCCACGCCGGGAAGACCCGACTGCGACCTGAACGCAGCGCCTTAGACCGCTCGGCCATCCTGACTACATACAGTTTACTAGCTAACTCAGATTTAGTAATGTTGAGAAAAAATTTTACTATTATTTTTTACGAAAAAGCTGAAGAGAATAATCCTGTGAACGAAAGGGGGGGGGAGAAAATATAAATAAAAGATTAAAAATTACTGTCAGAAGTGGGATTCGAACCCACGCCGGGAAGACCCGACTGCGACCTGAACGCAGCGCCTTAGACCGCTCGGCCATCCTGACTGCTTACTACAGGTGATCTTTAATTTAGATTTAATACTATTCAATGAAAGTTTGTTAATTTGCACTGCTGTTAATAATATGTTGAGTAGTTATCGGCGTGCAGGTCATGCCTACCGTTTCCTGGTTGACCAATACCTCATCTGGAGACCAAAAGAGATTTGCTGTCACTCAGCCTCCAGTGAACCACCGGCTATCGCAGGTTTAAAAACCTCATATAATAATAATAATAATAATAATAATAATAATAATAATAATAATATCAGGAGACAATACCTAGTGTTGATTAACAAAAAAAAAAAAAGAAAAAAAAAGAACGTGTCAACTGTGGACTTTACGGTTCCAGCAGATCACAGGGTGAAGTTGAAGGAAAATGAAAAGATGGATAAATACCTAGACCTTGCCAGAGAATTGAAAAAGCTGTGGAATATAAGAGTGAAAGTGATACCAATTGTAGCTGGTGCACTTGGAACGGTCCCAATAAACTTGGAAAAAAGACTGGAGGACCTGGAAATCAGAGGAAGAATTGAGACCATACAGACTACTGCACTGCTGCAATCGGCTAGAATACTCGGAAGAGTCCTGGAAACCTGAGGAGACTTGTTGTCACCCAGACTCCAGTGAAATATCATCAGCTAACGCTGGTGTGAAAAACTCAAAAGGAGTGAAAATAATAACAGTATAGAATATTCAGATGAGTTCTGGAAACCTGAGGATACTTGCTGTCACTCAGTCTCTAGCGAAAAACTACCAGTTAAAACTAGTGTGAAAAACCCAAAAGAAGTGAAATAATTAAATTGTTGTGTACACTGCTCAAGTGCATTACAACTCATCAGAGGTGCATATATAGTACATAAAATAATGTACAAATCCCAGAAAAATGAACTGTGTATGAATCAGGATATATATTTACCACGTACCCCACGTGTACGGGTCAGGCACACGGCTCTATTAATGTGCGACCACCCACAAGCCGAGACTCGTGGGTGGCGGGAGCAAAAATGTGTTTATACCATCGACATTCCCCCAAAATGGGGCGCCTCAGGCACTGGGCAATAAAACCAGCCCTGCCCATTTAAATCAAGGGGGCAAGTATTGCCTGGGGTGATGGCCCCCTGGGATCAACGATATTAGCTTGTAAGGTCCAGGGCCGAAGCCACTGGACCTTCGGCTGGACCGGATCAAGAATCAGGATATATATATATGTGTACGTGTGTATGAAAGAGGGATATCAGGTATAGTGATGGGGAATTTCAGAAAGCAAGTAAGTTTTGAAGAGTGCAGTGCCTCGGCAGCTAACAATTGATGCAGGTAGTTTGTTCTCTGCTTCAGCAACTCTCATCGTGATGAAATATTTCCGGCAGTCATGGGAGCTGAGGAAACCCAAAAGCTACTCTGGGTTGCTGTTGGCAATATCGTCTATGATTTTGTGGGTGTTTACCAAGTCAGTTGTTAGGCGTTGGAGCTTCAGTGTGTACCAACACATAACACAGTCAAATTACCATTACACGTGTTGGTATTATGTTATACCACAGAAGTGTGGTACATTATTGACCCACAACGTGTACCAGCAATACTTTCAAAACTGATGCAATAAAGGAAATGTGGCAACGTCAGTGAAGAGAAACTGCCCTTTTGAGCAAACTTAGGCAACATGTTAATCAACTTTGTTAACAACTGTGATGAATCAATAAATCAGGCAATATTTTTTGGGGTTCCCCAGAAATCCAACCACGACGGGTGGACGAAAAAGACCTATTTTCTCCTTCTTCCCTTTCTCGTCCCGGTGTCACATCCATTTCCAGTCAAAACCAGGAACTTCCGTTTTTGTCCCTAAATCCACTTCTGGGGGCATTGGCCGGTCAGTTGAGTTCAAGCTTTAACCTCTGTTCTTATTTCTTCTTCCCTTTCTCCAGAAATCCAGCCACCATTTTATCTCTCAATTCCTGGATTCCAAAATAATTACGCTACACATATTGTATGAAATAGATATAGATCATAAATAAATCTCAGATAAATATGTGCACCAAATGTGGACCAATATGTAACATCGTCAATTTACTATTACTGTACACGTTGTTGGTATTATATTATACCACAGAGGTGTGGTACATTATTGGTCCACTACGTGTACCAGCAATACTTTCAAAACTGATGCAATAAAGGAAATGTGGCAACGTCAGTGAAGAGAAAATGCCCTTTTGAGAAAACGGAGGCAACGTGTTGTGTAAAACTTAGCGAATAATGTATATAGCTGCATGTTTTATAAGTATTTATGTGTGCATTTAACGTTTGTGTTCTGCTGTCACCTGATTGGCTACATTGATAAGAAAGGCGGTAAATTAAAGGGAGTGGAAGGGAAGAAGGCAATTATAAAGAGATAGATAAATGTGTGTGTGTGTCTGAGAGAGAGAAGAGAGAGAGAGAGAGAGAGAGAGAGAGAGAGAGAGAGAGAGAGAGAGAGAGAGAGGGGGGGAGAAAAAGAAGAGAAGAAGAAGAGACGGACAGAGTATGAATGAAAGAGTTAGAAAGAAAGAGCATTGGGCACACACACATACACGCATATATATAGGAATATATCTGAGAGAGAGAGAGAGAGAGAGAGAGAGGAGAGAGAGAGAGAGAGAGAGAGAGAGAGAGAGATGCAAAGTTCATCGCGAGAAAGAGGGAGAGAGATTAATGACTAGAAAGTTGAGTATAAAAGTTAAAAAAGAGATAGATAGGTATATACCTAAGAGAGAAAGAGAGAGAGAGAGAGAGAGAGAGAGAGAGAGAGAGAGGGAGAGAGGAGAGAGAGAGAGAGAGAGAGAGAGAGAGAGAGAGAGAGAGAGAGAGAGAGAGTTAGTTTTTTGGGGTGAGGGTAATGTTTGGTGTATTCCTAATCAAGCAAGCAATATCCAGGTGTTTCAGCTTACACTGATAAAACTCCTCGAAAAAACAAAACAAAACAAAAAAAAAGAACAAAAAAACAAAAAACAAACAAAAAAAACAAAAAACAAAATAAAATAAAAAACAAAATGAATAAAATAAAATTGGGTGGGGTTCTGGCAGGAATTCTGTCTGTCTCATTTAGTCCTTACACCACAAAGTTCAAAATATTTTCCTTCCGAATTTTCTGCAAATCTGCACTCATACACCCCCCTCTCCCCCCCTCTCTCTCTCTCTCTCTCTCTCTCTCTATATATATATATATATATATATATATATATATATATATTTTTTTTTTTTTTTTTGAAAGGAATATATATATATATATTTGTATATAATCTAAAAAGTTTATTATACATTGAGCTCTCTGTTGTGATTTAAAGATTCACTGTATTTATACATACTGGATCATACAATAATAATACAGTGTGTCTTAGAAATCACATATAGAATCATCCCTTACTACCAAGTTTTGGAAACCTCTCATCTATCTATCTATCTATCTATCTATCTATCTATATATATATATATATATATATATATATATATATATATATATATATATATATATATCGGAGTAAAATAGGGAATTACTACAGAGAGTATGTAGAAAATAGAAATCACAAAGTATTCCAAAAGATGATTTGTATTCTTGGTGGTGAATTCGGCGTTATAACGTTTCGGTTTTTGCCACCGTCATCAGAACTTGAGGTAGATGAAATGTGCGGTGATTTCCGAAAAAAAAGGGGAGAATTGTTCGTTATATATGAAGAAATGGGAAGTAACCAATGTCGGCCTAGCATTAGTTCTGGGACGCGTGAATGTATTCAAGAAGTGGTGGCTTCGAGGAGGTCCATGGATAAATGACGATAAGGTAAACAGAATTTGTTATAATTATATAATAAGAGGAATTTACGGTATGCCAATGTGTTATGGCGCCTACATGATTGTCTCGACCCTATTGCCCCTATGGCAACCCCTCCAATCCTTTTTATCATATATGTACTAGGAAGCGGTGGGTGAGGGTCTTAGTGTCCTGGGTATGACCTTAAACTGCATATTGTGGTGATGTTCCAGTTCTAGAGCTTTGAGGAGTATGGAGTACCCCATTCATCACCATTACTCCCAGGTCCACCCTGAACTGGAGTGGTAGTACCTGTTAGGGTCCCATCAATGGGTTAGATTGATCAAAACATGGGTTTTAAAAATGAGTTAAAAATAGTGTTAAAAATGAATAACCAATAAGGATCAATAAAAAACGGCATAAAATAACCCAACAAGGGTTGATATGCCGTAGTATCTGTTAGGGGCCCATCTATGGTTTAGATTGATCAAAAAATGATTTTTAAAAGTGAGTTTTAAAAATTAGTGTTTAAAAAATGAATAACCAATAAGGATGAATAAATCGAAACGCCTAAAAACGGCATAAAATAACCCAACAAGGGTTGATATGCCGTAATATCTGTTAGGGGCCCATCTATGGTTTAGATTGATCAAAAAATGATTTTTAAAAGTGAGTTTTAAAAATTAGTGTTTAAAAAATGAATAACCAATAAGGATGAATAAATCAAAACGCCTAAAAACGGCATAAAATAACCCAACAAGGGTTGATATGCTGTAATATCTGTTAGGGGCCCATCTGTGGGTTAGATTGATCAAAAACTGAATTTTTAAAAAGAGTTTTAAAGAATAGTTAAAAAAAATGCCCAATTAGGATAAATAAATCAAAACGCCTAAAAACGGCATAAAATACCCAATAAGGATTGACATGCCGTAAAAACTAACCAACCAACCAACCTTGCTGTTGTATTTCTTTTAATACCTTACTCATTTTCAAATCTTACTCTTGAGGTTTGGGTAACAACAAAAAGAAAGTTGTACAGGGTATAAAAGAGGGCTGACCTTGCGTAATCCAGCGTTTCGTCAGAAATTATTAATGTTGACTCGTCCAGACTATATCTAGACGTCAAGACATCATCCCTTTATTGTAAAACTTACTAACCTGTGCATGTATCGTCATTTAAATGTGGGAATCTTAAGAATTTCTAAAACACTTAAAACATTTAATCTCGACACTTGGGTGATAGTAAGATTTGGGTTGAAAAGTATCGAGATTAAATATTTTAAATACTTTTTCTTATCTTAAAATATTTCTTAACTTAAAAATTTCAAATTTGAATGAAGGTGGGACCTAGAATACTTATCACTTTGTTTATATATATATATATATATATATATTATATATATATATATATATATATGAGGAAAAATGAGTAAAGAAAAGAAAAGTAGATGGATAAAATGAATTTAATCGATATCACATTAATCGATATCACTTACACATGTGTTTCGGTCAGTTTATGTGTGTGAAAATATTTCGCACACATAGAAGAATCGACCTTCATCAGAGTGAACATTTATTTTGAATGAAAAAATTCGTTGGGGAAAATATATATATATATATATATATATATATATATATATATATATATATATATATCTTCTTTAGGATATAAATTTATTTCGACATATTGTCTCTTCAGTCCAATGTTGTTTTTTTATATTCCGTATATCTTTATATTCTATATTCCGTATATGTAAAAATATATACGAAAATCTTTATATGTACGTTTGAGTTCTCAATTTTGGTT
>CM042157.1:65097744-65115407 GCA_023376005.1 Doryteuthis pealeii
TACTATCTATCTATCTATCTATCTATTATAGACCCTATCTATGAAAATGAACAAGTATGTCCCAATCCTCATAAATACGGGAGTAGTATACTGACTGGGTAGTTTTATACCACCTTCAGTTGTTTACTTTCTTCACGCCGCTGGGGAGTATTGTATTTTTTTAATGTTATAAGATTTCATTTAATTTCCAGCCACTGTTTGATTATTCTCATTTAGTAACCTTTGTTTGGTTACAACATTCCGAAACCGTTATTTTCCAACGCTTTTGCACGAATGCCCACCAAAACACTCCTTGTGGTGGGGGTGGCTAACCTGTTCAACTGCAACATCGTATTTGTTTTTTTTCAAGAGGTGTGTAGGGTTTCAAGTAATTAATGATAATAATGAATTGTAACCAATTATAACCTCAATTAACTATTCTTAATACAAATAATTTGCACACAGTTATCATTTCAAATTTGGTTGTTCTGTCTCTTTTGTTTTACGGCACATCAACCTCTTTCGGGTTAACCACACACACACACACACACACACACACTGATTCTAGGCATAATATGGGCGGTGAGGAGTATTCCGTAGTGTTGAGGCTACCGTGATGGAGTGCGACATCGTTGTAAGCGAGTTTGAACTCCAGTCGCGATATCACGTTTACTTCCAGACTAATACTCTTGGGAAATGTATGAAACCACTTATCCCCCAACTATGGGTTAAATATTACCACTACTGTTCTTCTGAAAGTATGACTTTGGCATTGAATAACCCATGAAGATTGATATGGTATTAAACAACCCAAACCAAAATCACTTCTACCACTCTCCAATTATACCAAAAGAAAATGGTACAAATCCATTTTACTGAAATGCCAGGCAATATTTTACAGTTTTAAGATAATTTTTATTGGATTCTATCAATACAATACTCACCGTTGCAGTGGGATTCTAACTACCGTCGAGTTAGCAGACAAGAACAACGTGCAAGCTGTTACTTAAATACAGTCCTTGCATGCTGCTGGCATAGTGCAGAGTGATGGCTGAAGAGTGGATAGAATATAATTTTATATTCTTTCATTTCTAAATTATTATTTTATTAGGTTTATTATATGTTCTATAGCTTTCTTTTCTTTGTTTTTTGTTGTTGTTTTTTTTCTTTTGTTGTTTATTCTTTTTTTGTTTTGTTTTATTGGGTCCTTTTTCTTCACAATTCTTTATTCACATCGGTTATTTCATATAAGTCTAACATAAACAAAGGGGAACCTCTCTTGACTGATACATTATTTATTTATTTTCCCATTAAACTAACCCTAAACCCTAAACCCTAAACCCTAACCCTAACCCCGTCTTCTTTTTTTTCATAGTAGATCAATAAATAAATGAATAATTTATTAGTCAAGAGTGGTTCCCCTTTGTTTATGTTAGACTGATAGGAAATAACCAAATCATCTTTTATTTTCCTGGATTTTTTCTTTTTGTCTTTTTGCGGTTATGATGTTTTCTTTTTCTGTTAATTTTGTTCTGTTTTTACTTTTTTTTTTGCACACTTTTTTAAATTCATATCTTTTATTTTTCTGGATTTTTTCTTTGTCTTTTTGCGGTGATATTGTTTTTTGTTTGTTTGTTTGTTTGTTTGTTTGTGTGTGTGTGCGTGTTGAAAAAATTATTACTACTGAATAGAGAGATACTATACTCTAATCCTTGGTAGGCAGCCAGAGAACGACACATTATCCGAAGCATTGCGCACGAATACTACACTTTAAACCAAGACAGAATTGAATTATAAAATTAATTATTTTTTTTAATTAGTGAAATAGATCACTAATTAGGACTGAGCCTATTCTAGTAGTGACTACCTCAAGCGGAGTTTAACAGGTTTGAATTAAGAGTTTTCCTTCTCCTAGATTGGTCGCCTAATCAAGTTTAAAAGAGCCCAGTCTGCCCTACTATTCACCCATAGCTGGAGGGAGAGTAGTTGGATTCATACCTTTCCCAAGGGTATTAGCGCTATATGAACTGTAGCTTCGTCCAGGATTTGAACTCGTGTCAACGAATCCATTTCCTATGACTCTAACCATTACTCCACGGCCTCGAACAGAGCTCACAGGTACTATACACTGATCCGCTACATATGTAAAACAATCCCGGGTACTATGCTAGTATTAAAAATGAGTATAAAACGATACTTACTAGATTAATAGGGTGTATATATCCGTGCTGGGGTCCTTCCACCTCTTCGGTGTCTAATATCTGTCGAAGGTGCGCAATGTAGCTCGCGGCCAGACGCAAAGTGTCCAACTTAGATAATTTGGTATCCGGCGGAACCCAAGGTAACGTCGTCTTTAGCTTGGAGAAAGCCTTACTGAGCACACGCATACGTGCTCGCTCCCTTGCGTTAGCAGCGCTCCTTTGGACGGGTTTGTGTTTGGTAGATTCCATCGAGAGGCTGTCGGTGTCTAGGTCCAAGTCTTTCCGTCGACGGGGCATACTCTGTTGATCTGACAGTGGAGGGTCACAGTATTCGAACCTGGGACGGGATTGCTTTCGCTTAACTTACCAGGAATTATTGTTCGATTGATGAAGCTCTGTAAAAAGAATTTTAAAAAAAAAATAAGGTTGGAAAAGACAAGACAAAAACGAAGAAGTAAAGGAAAAATAAGAAAAGAAAGGAAAAGAACGAAAGAATATGATGATGATAACCCCCCCCACATACAAAAAAAAGACAAGGGAAAAAAAAGAAAAAGAAACGAAAAGAAAGAAAAAGAATAGACAGAAATTTTTTAAAAAAGTGAGAGAAGAAGAAGAAGAAGAATAAGAATAAGAATAAGAATAAGAAGAAGAAGAAGAAGAAGAAGAAGAAGAAGAAGGTTGGTTGGTTGGTTTTACGGCAGAGAATTCTTCCGAGCTGAAGACATGTCAGTACTACTGCATGGCTGCACCACTTGTAAGTAAGTAAAGTAGGAGCAGCCTATTGTCGGTATCAGCCGGGCGGAGGGAGTCTTTCCCTTTCTAGCTAGCACTTGAACAGGGAGAATGTTTTTGTTGGGGTGAAGCACCACACCTACTGTCAGCTCCCACTTTATCACATAGATCAGGTTACCTAATCTGTGCTACTCATGCGCTCAGACACCGGCATCGAACCAGAAAACCTTGTTACTCCTTGGCGGGTGCTCTACCGTCTGACTCAAATAAAACGCTTAGAAAAAAGCTAGATGTGAACTATACGGGGATGCTGTGTGATGTTTTGAACAAATCCTGGAAGCAGCACCCCACAAAAAGTAGCTGTACGGCTGCTTGCCTCCGATCACACAAACCATCCAAATAAGATGAAAAAGATATTTTGAATACTGCTGAAGAAGCAAGGACGAACTCATAAGTTTGTTAGTTTGTTTTGTTTTACGGCATATCAACCTCGGTGGGTCATTTGATGCCAACGAAGTTTTGAAATAAATTCATTCTTGATGAGTATTTAATTTTTTTTAATTTTTCTGTTTAACCAATAGACAACAGATACTACCACTCCGGGTAAAAGTGGACCTGGGAGTAATAGTGATGATGGGGTACACCCATTCCCCGAGCTCCACCATCAGATTGTTTAATGTCATACCCAGGACGCGAACTCATAAAGGATGTCCTCTTGGGGATACATATAAATGTATACACCAGTCTGGGCCAATTAGCAAAAACCTACATTAATGTGCGAATTCCGGATGCCGTGCGAAAGATCTGATTGGGTGGGTGTGAGAGAGAGTCATGGGTGTCCGTGCTGTCACTAGAGCAATATGATGATAATGAGACAGGACCCATCTGGTTCAGATGTGTCAACAGCATAATAAGGAAGGTAACAGTTTAAGAAAATTTATTGTACTAACAGAACCTGTGGATATATCACAGTATGATAATTTAGTTATTACAACGCTTGATATGTTTACTGATGAGCAATTGCAAATAGTTCAATATGTAAAAGTAAAGTCGTCGGGGTGGCCTAAAGTCGGTATCAGCCTGTCGGCGAGGGAGTCTATCCCCTTTTTACTAGCGCTAGACGAAGGAGATTGTTTTTTTTGTGTCTGAGGTGGAGCGCCACACCTACTATCAGCTCCTAACTTTACCGCACATATCCCTATGCTACTCATACGCTGTGTTGGCGAGAGCCGGTATCGAACTAGGAAACTTGTGGCTTCTAGCCGAACGCTCTGCCGACTGAGCTTAACTCTCTCTCTCTCTCTCTCTCTCTCTCTCTCTCTATATATATATATATATATATATATATATATATATATATATATATATATATATATATATATATATATATATATATTATTTTATTCTTTATTTCCTTCTTTCCATCTTTTCATTATGTTCAGTTAATGCAGATTAGCGTTATCACTTTCGGGTGTTCACCCCACTCTCTCTATTTTCGCCTATTCTTTCTTTCTTTCTTTCTTATTATATTATTTCTGTGTAGTATGCCCTTTTTCTTCTCTTTCTTTCTTTGTAATAAGAATGAAATGATTTTTTTAAAAAGAAAAACGATGAAGAGGAAAAAGAAAACAGAAAAGAAAAGAAAAGACAAGACAAAAACGAAGTAAAGAAAAATATGAAAAGAAAGAAAAGAACGAAAGAATATGATGATGATTCCCGCCCCCAAAAAAAAAAAAAACAAGGCAAAAATGGAAAAAAAAGAAAAAAGAAAAGAAGAAAAAATAAGAAAAAAAAAAGAAAAAGATGAGAGAAGAAGAAGAAAGAAGAAGAAGAAGAAGAAGAAGAAGAAAAGAAGAAGAAGAATTGGATAAGAAAGACAAGGTAAATGAAAGGAAAAAAAAGACAAAATAAGGAAACGAAGCTGATAAGGCAGACAAGGTAAAACAAAAGAAAGGAAAAAGAAGAAGAAAAAAAAAAGAAAAAAAGAAACATGACAAACAGGAAAAAGATAGAAAAGGAAAGTCTAAGTAAATATGAAGGAGAGCAAAAAAAAAAAAAAAAAAAAAAAAGATAGAGAAGGAAAGAAGACGGAAACATGACACTGAAAAAAAGGGGGAAAAAAAAGGAAAGAAATAGAAGAAAGAATACAATTTCTAACCCCCCCAAAAAAAAAAAAAAAACAAAAAAAACAACAAAAACTCAGAATAAACAAGGACAAAAACAAAAACAAAAACAAAATAAAAAACAAAACAAAAAATTAATTAAAAAAAATAAATAGAAATAGATAAAAAGTGAATAAAACGAATAATAAAAAATACAAAAGGACAAAAAGAAAAAAGAAAACAAAAGCAAACAAAAACAATAAAAAAGATAAAAATAATAAAAATAAGTATTAGAAATGAATAATATAATAAGGAAATAATGAATATAATTAAATAAAGGTTATTTCCTATAATTCCAACATAAAAAGGGGAACCACTCTGATTGACTGATGATTTATTTAATTATTTTCGCATTAAACTAACCCTAAACCGTAACACTAACATTAACCCCGTCTTCTTTTTTCCGAGTAGATCAATCAATAAATAAATAATTTATCAGTCAATCAGAATGGTTCCCCCTTTTTTATGCTGGAGTTATAGGAAATAACCCAAATAAAAATAAACGAATAAAAGATAAATAAAAAAATGAATAGAATGAATAATAAAAGAACAAAAAAGGACAAGAACAACAAAAAAAAAAACAAAACAACAAAAAAGATGGCGGAAGAAGTTGTCTTTTAAATCGTAGTCACAATAAAATCTTTAAAAAGTTTTTAGTGTCAAATTAAGATAAAGTCGATGATTATTTCCTTGAAGTGGTTATCAGTTAAAAAAAAAAAAAAAAAAACGTTTATAAGAAACATCACGTGAATAGCAAAGGCTGGTGGTTCTTAGTGAACGCCGATCGTCTTTCCCCACGCCTCGTCCGTACCCGATCGTGGTCCTATCCTGTCCCAGCGTCACTTGGGACCCATCAAGACATCCAACATGAAAGATAAGCTCCTGTTACCTCCTCTTCACCCCCCCCCATACTTGCCTACCATTGCAGTCACGATTTGCACTTGCTCTTAAGTCCTATCACTGAAGGATGGTATCCACCCGGTGCTGGAGTTACCTAGATGATTCGATGATTTGACTACGCAAATCCATCGGGCCGGCTTCCCCCATATATATATATATATATATATATATATATATATATATATATATATGTGTGTGTGTGTGTATATATATGTTGTAGATTTTGCGTCTCCGTATGCTTCTAGTGCGTATATATATTTGAGATGTATTTTTGTATCTGTATCCGTGGTTGAAAATACATATACCAGGTTTTGGCATAGGTGTGAAGCATTAACGTACTATATTATGCTAATGTTGTTACCATAATATGTTAGTCAAGGAATAAATATCAGAAAACTATCCTGAAAATTTATCATTACGTCTAAATAAAAGAAACTAAAAAAAACTACAGAGTTTTCTGATATTTATGTATTTCCAACAACGGATACAGATACAAAAATACATATCAAATATATATATATATATATATATATATATATATATATATATATATAAAAGAAAGGGAAAAAGCATTTAAATTACATAGTAGTAATAGAATTGGCTGAAAAGCACAGATTAAAACAGATTAAATTATAATTTTAAATTTTATAATTCTAAAGTTTGAAAGGTAACTTACTGGAGTGATATTCTAAGGACAGTCAAAGTCCAACTGTCTTTTTTCTCTGCTACAGGCTTATGGCCTGTTTGGGAGGGTTCTTATGTTAATGGTGTTAAGAGGATGGGAGGGGAAACACATGGTCAATGTTAATATATATATATATATATATATATATATATATATATATATATATATATATATATATATATATCGCAGTTACCATTAAATCCACCAAGCAAATAAGTATACAATCTTATTTACTAAAACCGATTAAAAAGTGCTCAATAGACGATTAAAATCGAATAGTTTGAAATCTACCTACTTAAGTTTCTCGCAGTAGCGCGAATCTTCGAGGTATCTGCGAGAAACTTAAGAAGATAGATTTTAAACCATTCGATTTATATATATATATATATATATATATATATATATATATATGGTGAAGTTTGGTAGTATATTTTTACAATAAAACTATTTGCCGGTTTTTTCTTACCGCAAGGGTTTACCAACAAGTTTGGTATTTTTATATATATATATATATATATATATATATATATATATTATATATATATATATATATATAAATACCAAACTGTTGATAAACCCTTGCGGTATATATATATATATATATATATATATATATATATATATATATATATATATATATATATATATATATATACATTTAAAATACCAAACTTGTTGGTAAACCCTTGCGGTAAGAAAAAAACCGGCAAATAGTTTGATTGTAAAAATATACTACCAAACTTCACCTGGGGGGAAAAAGGAAAAAAAAAAAAAAACAAGATAGTCGTACCAACCGAAAATAATCGGTTAATACTATAACACTTGGCCAAAAGAAAAAAAATATATATATACATATATAAACCGCCAGGATTATCTAAAGCTAAAAAGTAAAGAACGCTCAATACCTAAGTAGAGCAAATAATAAAGTTAAACCTAATGAGTCAGATATATCTACTAACAGTTTTACTTAGTAGCTCATCAGGGCAAATCTGACTGACACAGATTTTTGCCCTGAAGGTTTAACTTTATATCATATTATAATGGAGATTGTGGGTTTGTCTGTCTGTAACCGAAACTATATTACTATACAAGTCACAATTCCTTTCGTTATTTACATCATATTCTCCATGATTTTATTTTTATTTAAACCTCAATTATTAATAAAATTGTTTTACATTACTTACACTGTTGACCATATCTACATACTGTATTTACCGCGTACCCCACTTGTACGGGTCAGGCACAAAGTCCCTATTAACGTGGGACCACCCACAAGCCGAAGCTCATGGAGTGGCAGGTGAAAAATTGCGTCGATCCCGTCGGCATTCCCCCTCAAGGGGGGCGCCTCAGGCGCTGGGCAATAAACCCAGCCCTGCCCCTTTAAATCGAGGGGGCTGGTGTTGCCTGGGGGGGTTGGCCCCCTGGGATCGACGCCATTAATAATGTCAATGGTCCAGAGGCCGAAGCCACTGTTGACCATATCAACATACTAATAACATGCAATTGTATTTATATATACAACAAAATAGAGATTTACAGTGTGAATGGGAAGGCTAATTTGCATATTGATCTTAAAAAAATGATTTTAATAAATATATGCTTAGTATTATTGATTTCTAATTGTTTGGTTTTATCTTATTGAATATGAGCAAAAATCTCTTCAATAAACCTTAAAAGAAATCCCTTAACAAGAAGAAATAACTGTAATATTATTCTTTACTTCCTATTTTAACTAAACAGTTTAATTAGGAAAATTTACCAATGAAAGACGGGAGTAACGGAAAATGGTGGAAGAGTTAGTTTCAAAGTTGTTCTATTTTTCAATCATACCCCTCTGTTCAAAATCTTTTTATCTACATTCTTATTCAGTTTCATTAGCCTTTCTAATTTAATATGATATTTTATTATAAAATTTAACTAAAATACTTGCACCCGGAGGGTGCATATATTTGCTAGTATATATATATATATATATATATATATATATATATAGAGAGAGAGAGAGAGAGAGAGAGAAAGAAAGGAGGGTTGAAGAGGAGATATAGAGAGGGAATGCTTGCTTGGACTTAGTATTATTTCTAAACGGAACAAAAACACTTCAACAAAGACCGGTAGGATTGAGAGGAGAGTTTTACATCAAATCGTAAATCGTCGTTCTATAATTCAAGCTCCGTTTTTTTCCCGCTTTCCACCATTGACAGCTTTCAAGACGATCCTATCGCCTTTGGCATGTTATTGGCACCGTTCTCTTTTGTACATTCGCCATTTTCAATCTAAAAGCTTTCCTTTGCCATTTTTTTTTGTCTTCGACCGAATTTGTTTCATTCCTACTTTTGGTTTGGTGCTTTTATTTTCTCTTTGCCATTGTTTCTGGTTTGTTGGATTTTGCGGCATGTCAACCCTTGTTGGGTTATTTTATGCCGAAGACATTTTGTTCTATTCATGCTTGATGGGTATTCAATTTTTTTTTCAAACTCATTTTTTTCTATTTAACCCATAGATGGGACCCTAACCCTTGTTGGGTTATTTTATGCCAAATTAGAAGAGAGATGATAGCAGTCTGGTCTGGTTTGTTGGATTTTACGGCATGTCAACCCTTGTTGGGTTATTTTATGCCGAAGACGTTTTGTTCTATTCATGCTCAATTTTTTAAACACATTTTTAAAAACTAATTTTTTCCTATTTAATCCATAGATATGACTCTAATAGGTACTACCACTCCGGGTCAGAATGGACAATGAAGGAGTAATCCACACTCCCCCGAGCTCCGAAATTAGAACTTCATAATTAGATGCAGTTTAACGTCATACCCAGGGCACAAAGACCATGAGTCACCGCCTTCTAGCACATATATGATAAAAAGGGCTGGGGATTTGCCATAAGAGCAACAGGGTTAGGACAATCATATAGGTGCTAGTGCTTGACATGACTAGCCGATTGGTCGGAGGGGGCCTCTTCGACTACCCGTCTAGCCTAAGTAAGTGCCAAAATAAAGTGTTGTATGTCATGGATTGCTCAGGCACCAGGGTTCCACCCTTAAACATCACGGGTCCATTGTTTCTGTTCCTTTAAAACACAGTCTTTATATATATATATATACAGCATCTGAATATTTTGCTTTTTCACATTTCATATTTATACACCATTGGATTTACTCCATCTCTCTTTGATATATATATATATATATATATATATATATATATATATATATATATAAGGTGTGTCAAAAAAGTATCGAGATTTTTTTAATACTTTTTCACACACCTGTAAATACAACTTTAAACTTGGTACTTTTTTGACACACCTTATATTCTGAAAAAAATTAATGTGGACATAGTCAACGAAGTTTGGTTACTGACAGTTTCTCGCTTATAGCACACACACACACACACACACACACACACACACACACACACACATATATATATATATATATATATATATATATATATATATATATATATATATATATGCGTATGTGTTCATTCGCATCGTCATTCTGGACAAACACTCCTATGTATATAAGACAATATCATATATCGCCTCTAATATTTTATCCTTCAGCCATTTCTTCCATTCTTTCTTTCTCACTTCCTACTTCCGTCGCCCATGTTTGCTCTCCTTTTATTTATGCATCATCTGCTCCACCCATCCTTCTTTAAAAACAAAAAACAAAAAAAAAAAAAACAAAAAAAAACGACAAAATGGCGATGAGCACCAGTTGGAACTTGCTCTTCATCTCTGCCAGTCTTTGTCTTCTAAACAATAATAACTTCCGCTAACGAAGGGGCCGGACACTTCACATACACCATCGCGTGCCAACCAATACCAACTCCTGACTCTCCGCTCCAGGTGAGATCTTTCCGCGGACGCTGTTGTATATGTATTGAGGAGGCGCGTGGTGTAATGGTTATCGTAGGAGGATATGGAATCGGTCACTACTTGAAACTGTGTGCATTTATTTTATTAGTGTGTAAATGTGTGTGTGTGTGTGTGTGTGTGTGTGAGACTGTCTGCATAATAGTATAGGAGTAAATTATTAGACAGGGAGACATGGAGAGAAAGTGGAAGGGAGAAGCTGGGTGTGGGGCGTTGGGGGTTGGGATTGTGGGTGCATGGGGTTGGGGGGGGTTAGGAACATAGTCTAATCCTACACAAGACAGAAAGTTCATCATCATCCTTAAAGCAGTCCACCTGGAATAAAATAAAAAGAAGGCCAAATGGTTCCCAATGATTCTAGTCCAGCAGACACGCCCTCCATTCTCATCCTGTCCAAGGTGGGTTGGGTACGACTTGCCCCACGATGGAATAAATGTGCTGGATAGCTGTTTTGGGAGGGGGAGTGGTGCGCTGGCACGAGCCAGCCGTAATATTGATATTAAAGGTGAAGTTTGAAATATTGTGTTTATTGAAATGCCAGTACGGACCGTCTTACTATTTCTTAGAGATTCGAGCACAAATAAACAAGACTCGTATACAATGCCACGAAACTTAATTCATTGTTTCTTAAACAGGAACTATACAAGGATACTGTGTACTGTCTTGAACAAAATCCTGTAGGCAGCATCCCACAACCCCCACCCCCAGCTGTATGGCCATCTACCTCCTATCGCACAAGCCATCCAAGTAAGACGAACAAGACATGCTGGGCACTGCTGGAAAAATCCGGTTGTTTGTTAGGGATTAGGGTTAGGGGTTAGGGTTCGGGTTAGGACTAGGGGTTAGGGTTATGGTTAGGGATTAGTTTTACAATAAAAAGAACCCTCTAAAAATCGTCTGTTAACACTTAACCGGATTTTGACGGTGTAAATGAAACGTGTCCCCACGAATGGAGATCACAAAAGGGGTGCCTAAAGGTCATATGGTCCCAAACCCTTAAGTGACGTTCTCCAGTGGAAACCTTTCTCATGGACATACTAGTGTTGACTGACCAGCAAAAACTTTCATTGATCAGCTATGTACGGACACTGGATGCCATTCAGAGACTTGCTGGAGGACAGTTTAGAAGAATTCTAGATTTATCTTATCAATGTGATCAAATTTCCATATGATCAATAATCTGTCCATAGCAGTTCATGTCTTTCCTATACGTATATTGACATCGCTTTCTGTGGACGAGATATTGCTACCTAGGTATGGGAATTGGTCTACTAATTTCAGAGGTTTGCCAACCAATATGGAGATGTCTCTATCTTGCTTAAATACATGAACTCCATTTTATTTCTGTTAAGGTAGAGGCAAAGTTATTCTGAGGTCAACTTTTTCAGGAAAGGGAGTGTGTAGCCTTTATATTATTTTATTTATTCATTTATTTCACTTACATTTTCTCTTTTCTCTTTCTTTCTTTCCATTTTATTTTCTCGCTTCCTTCCATTTATCCCTATTTTCTTTCTTTGCCTTCTATTTTTTCTTGATTCTTTCTTTCTTTCCTTCCTTCTTTCCTTCTTTCATTTCAATTTATCCATATTTTCCTTCTATTTCTTCTTGCTTCTTTCTTTCTTTCTTTCTTTCTTTCTTTCACTTCCATTTATCCTTGCTTTCTTTCTTTCTTTCTTTCTTTCTTTCTTTCTTTCTTTCTTTCTTTCACTTTTATTTATCCATACATTTTTCTTTGCCTTCTATTTCTTCTCGATTCTTTCTTTCCTTCTTTTTTTCACTTCTCTTAATCCTTACTTACTTTCTTTGCATTCTATTTCTTCTCGCTTCTTTCTTTCTTTCTTTCTTTTTCTTTCTTTCTTTCACTTTATTTATCCATACATTTTTCTTTGCCTTCTATTTCTTCTCGATTCTTTCTTTCCTTCTTTTTTTCACTTCTCTTAATCCTTACTTACTTTCTTGCATTCTATTTCTTCTCGCTTCTTTTTCTTTTCTTTCTTCTTTTCTTCTTTCTTTCTCTTTCTTTCTTTCACTTCCATTTATTCATACTTTCTTCTTTGCCTTCTATTTCTTCTTGCTTCTTTCTTTCTTTCTTTCCTTCCTTCTTCTTTCTTTATTTCAACTCTTTATCTTTGCATTAATTCTTTTCAAAACTTTTCCTTGTCATTTCATTTCGTCTCAACAATCCTCATCTTCTCATTACGTGTTTTACTTTCTTTTTACTTATATCAGTAAATATTCAAATGTGCAGATGTTTCTTATGTAGTGACAAGGGCGGAACATACCATTTCCACACAGGAAATTACAATGACTCTCCTCCTTCCATCTCCTCCTTCTCCTCCTCCTCCTCCTCCCATCACATTTTTTTTATCCACGTATTATTATCATTGTATCAATTTATACTCACCATTTATTTTCTCATCAGAAAATCTAACGATGACAATTTTATTTTTCGTTAAAAGACAAATTAAGTGAAAGAAGAAGAAGAAGAAGAAGAAGAAGAAGAAGAAGAAGAAGAAGAAATAAGAGACAGACGGAGTATTAATAAAAGAGTTGGAAAGAAAGAGTATTAGGCACACACATATGCATATATCAGAGAGAGAGAGAGAAGAGAGAGAGAGAGAAGAGAGAGAGAGAGAGAAGAGAGAGAGAGACGAAAATCAGAGGAGAGAGAGAGAGAGAGAGAGAGAAGAGAGGGAGACGAAAATCAGAGGAGAGAGAGAGAGAGAGAGAGAGAGAGAGAGAGAGAGAGAGAGAGAGAGAGAGAGAGAGAGAGAGAGAGAGAGACGCCAGTTGAAACGACAAATTGTCTGCAACCACCCCTTCTAGTCGTTGCCCCTTCTTTTCCTTTTTCTCTTTCTTCCCTTTCTCCTACTCTCTTTTATTCTTTTCTCCTTTTTCTAAATTGAAGTTGGAGGAAAGAATTCTTTCAACAATGGACTCCTTTAGCTGTGATTGGGCGGTTACAAAAAAACAAAAAAAAAACAAAAAAGCAAAAACAAAAACAAAAAAAAACAATATGGCGATACGGATCTCAAAATGTCGAGGATTTTAAAGTGAATGAAAATTCACTTAAATTTCGGTTTGTGAATAATTCACACGACAAATTACTACAAAAAAGACAGAGAGAAAGAAAGAAAGAGAAAATAGAAAATAAAAAAAGAAAGAAGCAAGTAAAATGGAAGAGAAAGAAAGAAAGAAAGAAAGAAGAAAGTAAAACGGAAGTGAAAGAAAGAAAACAAGCAAGAAAGAAAGAAAGAAAGAAAGAAAGAAAGAGAAAAATGGAAATAAGAAAAAGAAAGAAGCAAGTAAAATGGAAAAGAAAGAAAGAAAGAAAGAAGAAAGTAAAACGGAAGTGAAAGAAAGAAAGAAAGAAAGATAAAATAGAAAATAAAAAAAGAAGCAAGTAAAATGGAAGAGAAACAAAAAGAAAAGAAAGCAAGAAAGAAAGAAAGAAAGAAAGAGAAAAATGAAAGTGAAAGAAATAAAGAAGCGAAAAGGATTTTAAACGAAAAGAAGAAAAATGAAGTGAAAGAAAGAAAGAAAAAGAAATCAGTGATAAAAACATACCAGAGGAAGGAAGGAAGGAAGGAAAGAGGGAGGAGAGGAAGGAGAAAGAAAAGTAATGATGGGTGGGAATAGGGGTTAGTTACAAAGAAATGAGCAACATAAAAAAACATACAGAAAGAGAAACAGAAACAGTTAACAAAAAGTTAGACCCCCCGCCCCGCACCCCCAAAACAAAAAACAAAAAAAAACGACAACTTTTGTTCCCGGAATAATTCACACGAGAAATTATTACTGTGACACTTTTGTGGTTTGGGACGGGAACTATGTTCCCTCTTTGTATGTTGTCTAATTAAATGTTATATTGTATCAATTGACTTGTCTTTTCCCTACCGAATATTTTGTGTTAGGTTACTCTGTTTTGGACAACATAATGCATTATAAGAATACGAGTATTAGCTACGTGTTTACACATCGCGGATTCTTATACTATCATGAATCTTCTTGCTTGGGTTTTCTTTAGGGGACGGTGCTGGGACGGTTCAGTGATTCCCGAAAGTTGCCCTAATCAAAAGACCCACAGATTTACTTTCATTTTATTCTAATTATATAATTTTCAATTTTGATTTCAGTTCAGACTCAATTTTTTACATGGCCGCTAGTCCAAGTAATTTTACTTTATCTACATATGTATTAAGCAGGGATTACAGGTCTATATGAGGGGGCCAGTTTAGCTCAGTCGGTAGAGTGTTCGGCTAGGAATCACAAGGTTCTTGGTTCGATACCGGCCCCGCCAACTCAGCGTATAAGTAGCACAGAGAACTGTGCGGCAAAGTGAGGAGCTGATGGTAGGTGTGGCGCTCCACCTCAGATGCTAAAATAATCTCCTTGGTCTAGCGCTAGTGAAAAGGGTATAGACTCCCTCGTTGTCCGGCTGATACCGACATTAGGCTGCCCCGATGTCTTTACTTACTTACAGGTCTATTTATTTGTTTGTTTTGTCTATTTAGGGTGTGCCTTGATTGAGATATCGGTAGCTAGACATTCTCTGGCGTACTCAACCTTGATTAAAAAAAGGAACATCTATCTCTCTCTCTCTCTCTCTCTCTCTCTCTCTCTCATATATATATATATATATATATATATATATATATATATATGGAATTGGAAACTCCATATATATATATATATATAATATATATATATATATATATATGGATTGGAAACTCAACTGGTTAACTTTCAGACTTTTTTATAGCATTCTTGGTTTCCTTGGGCTCTTAGAAACCAATTTTTAGGAGTAGGAAAGATCTAGAACCCACTTTACAAACAAAAATAGATCACAAAAAGTCCCCATTTTTCGCGACCCTCCTCAAATCAAATAAAAATCGACATAACTCCGCCAATTCTTGGAATTGTATGTTCAAATTTTGGGGATTGTCTTACTTTAAGGTAGTCCACAGATTTTCAGAAAAAATGAAAGGGGTGGGTGACATGGCCTGGATGATTTGACATGGAATTTACCAATACATATATATATATATATATATATATGTGTGTGTGTGTGTGTAATAAAATTAAATATGGTTTCTAAATGACTTTGAACTTAAATACGTAATCCATTATAAGTGGCCTGTTGCCATACTAGATCATCTCCTTCACACAAAAAGGGCAAAAAGCATCCATTTTGGATTTGAAACTCATTTCGCGCCACAACCTCAAACGCCGGTACCATACGTCTCTTACTCTACCGCAACGCGTCGAAGAATGAAAGAACTAAACCCGACAAAGTAATTATTATTATTCGATGTGCAACAGCTGAAGAATAGTTTTTCTGTGAGTTGGAAGATTGGTCTGGACTTGACCCCCTCGTATCAGCACCGTAGACAAGATGACCCCAGTTTCTTTGGCGGATACGATGAAGGCGTGGCTGATCAACTCAAACAAGGGGGTGGCTGTTTGAGATGATAGTTGTTGGTGTCAAGTTGATCTATGAACTTATAGACACATGTCTCAGACAAACTGGCGACGATCACAATCATTTTTTTTTGATATTAAAAAAACTTTCAGAAAAAAAAAACGTATATATATTTACCAACCCCTCCGCACGAGCAGGATGTGACACAAGGTCAATCTCTTAAGCGGAGTTCAACAGGTTTGAATTCAGAGTTTTCCTTCTAGACCGGTTGCTAACCAAGGTTAAAGAGCCCGGTCTGCCCTACTATTTATTCATAGCTGGAGGGAGAGTAGGATTTCATACCTTCCCAAGGGCATTAGCGCTAAGTGAAATGCAATTAACCCCACATCCAGGATTTGAACTCGTATAAATGTATCTACTATGGTCATCATCATCACCATCTCCTATCGTACTGGCAGCACGGATATCTATGACAATCTCTCGCCCATCCTTCCTATAATCCAGTATCCGTGAAGAGTTGATCTATGTACGTCTTTGCTGGTTCGACCTACTCTGACGTGCCAATATGATGGCTTCCACAAAGAACGTCACTTATGAGTTCATCTTTGCTTCCCCAGCAGTGCCCGCGTGTCTTGTTCGCCTAACATGGGTGGTTTGTGTGATATGGGGCAGGTGGTCTTACAGCTTGTTCTTGTGGGTGTTGTTTCCACGTCATTGTTTTGTATTGCACGCACATTTTCGTACAAGTCCCATCAGCTTATTCTCCAGCGCTTACGTTAGAGTCCAGGTAGCGCAGACCGTACAGTAACACTGTATATAACTACGGCATGGAAGAATTTTCGCTTTAATTTGTCAGCGAAATCTGATTTCCGTATCACTGACAATTTGTTTAAAAGCATCCCATCAAATCTACAACCTCTCGGACATCTACTATGTTAATATTACTAGCAAATATACACCCTCCGGGTGCAAGTATTTAAGTTTAAATGTAATAAAATATTAGATTAATCAGAAAGGCTAATGAAACTAATTAAGAATTCAAATAAAAAAGATTCGAAACAGAGGGGGTATAATCGGAAAAATAGAACAACTGAAACTTACTCTTTCATCACTTCCGTTTTTCAATGCTAAATTTTCCTAATTTAACTATTTAGTTAAAATAGGAAGTAAAGAATAAAATTACTGTTATTTCTTCTTGTTATGAATTTCTTTTAGGATTTATTGAAGAGTTTTTTACTCATATTCATTAAGATAAAACCAAACAATTAGAAATCAATATCAACGCACAATTTTTATTAAAATCAGTTTTTAAATATCAATATGCAATTAGCTTTACGTTTACCTGAAAACTGGTATTTTGTTGTTATATAATAAATACATTGCATGTTATTTTGTATTTAAGGTAAGGCCAACAGTATTAAATAATGTCAAACAGTTTTATTATTAATTGAGGTTTAAATAGAATAGCATCATGGAGAATGTGCCGTAAATAACTAAGGAATTGTGACTTGAGTAGTAATATAGTTTCGGTTACAGACAGAAAAAACACACAATCTCCATTAATAATAAGATAATACTAGCTGACTCGTGTAATTACACGGTATTGCCCAATATTGAAAATATCTCCCAAACAGTTTTTGTACTTTGCTTGCGTATGGTTAGAGAGCTGCTGTGAGCGGCTTAAACTCTTTTTGCGCTACAAT
>CM042157.1:65115417-65122917 GCA_023376005.1 Doryteuthis pealeii
AAGCGAGAGATATGGATATAAACTTGGTACAGATATGGATTATTTCGGCATTTCTTTGTCTCAGTTTTATAATTCGAAGACCCTCATATCTCGGTTTCTGGCTATAGATCTTCATCATTGATGACTGATTTATTTCCTTCCGTCTTTTTTTCTAATTCCTCAATGGATCTGTCTGCCTTGCTTGAAGCCTAGGATGGCCATAAAAATCTTAACAGTTTGCAGGGGAGGGGGGGGTCATAAGCAAAGATTAACAGTGGGTTTAATTATCTTTGAACCGTACTTGTCAACAAAGACAGGGTGTTAGCAATTTCTATTTATTTAGTCTAAACAAAAAGCCTCGTTTTTCTTTCTTTCTTCCAACTATCACGCATGCGGCACACCGACGATGAAAGGCTGCAGATAAGCACCGTTGCTGTAGGTGCGCCCCCGTAGCGGAGGATGCATCGCAAGATGAGATTTCTGTGTTGTCTGCTGCGGCAGCAGGTGCAAACTGGTGAACTACATCATCCGCCGGAAGTCATACACTGTTGGGCAAGAGACCTGTCTGCGGCAATCTGTACTATGATTGATTGGGACCTGAAAGAATACGACAACTCAGCTTCGCAATATATAGAGTAAGTAAGTCGTCGGGGGCGGTCTAAAGATCAGTATCAGCCAATAGCGAGGGAGTCTATCCCTTTTCACTACGCTAACGAAGGAGATTGTTTTTAGGTCACCCTACGACAGCTCCTTACTTTAGCACATAGATCCTGCGCTACTCATACGCTGAGTTAGAGGGTCCGGTATCGAACAGGAATGCTTCGACCAATGAAAAACTACCTGGAATTAGCGCGTTACTATTTAAAAAAAAAAATCGAGAAAGGATCGAGAATCGAGAGTAGCATCAAAGGTGCTTCAACCAATGAAACTAATAAATTAATTTCCACCAATATACAGATACACAGAGTTAATATTAATTACTAGAAGCGGCTACAGCTGGTTACCTACCAAGGTTAAAGCGCCTCCATTCTGCTAGCTAACTATTCTGCGACCCACAGATTGTGCTGTTTTTTTGTTAAGTTAGTCTCGCAGATTCATTATTATTGAATTGCGGGTTGGAACCTCGCAGGATCCCTATTAAAATCCTACGTAATAAATGACCTTGCGTTGAATCCAGACACTCTGAAAAGAAAAATGAATGTATCCTAATTTAAAATACTAAATCCAAAAAATTCCATGTTGTTATCATTTGAATTTATTTTTTTAATTATCTCAAATAGATCAATTTCATTGTTTTTGTCAAAAAAGCAGATCTGGTGATAGTGAATGCGTATATATAATTTTACTTTGCCCTTAATTGTTTTGTTTTTTGTCCATAGTTTTCCCCCGGACATACATATACACAAACTGCCCTTTATACATTTATAGATTACTCGTGTTCCTTAAAAGTACGACACTTATCATCTTGCAATACACTCTGATTAAAATGAAACCGTCCAATCGCTCAAAGAGAAATGCAAAAATGTAATCGTTAGAGGTGGTGTTCAATGGTTACAGTCGTAGGAAATTGGACTCGTCGACCTGAGTTCAAATCCTGGGCGAGCTACAGTTGAGATAGCGCTAATACTTATTATTATTAGTGGAAAAGATCACTATTAGGACTGAGCCGATTCTAATAGTCACAACCCCAAGCGGATTAACAGGTTTTGAATTCAGAGTTTTCTTTCTCCTAGGCTGTTACCTAGCCAAGGTTAAAGAGCCATCCTGCTCTACTATTTACCAATAGTGGACAGAGAGTAGTTGGGTGCATACATTCCAAAGGGTATTGGCGCAAGATGAAATGCAAACCGCCTCGTCCAGGATTTGAACTACGACACTCACAATTTACCCACGCACCTCCAACAGTATACTCATTTACTAGCGTAGTTTAGATGCGGCACAAAGTCAGAAGTATTGGGCCCAGTGAGAAATGAACTCACTAACAATGGTCTGCTAATCTACCTTGCTAGCCATTGCATACCAACTGGTATAGGAGAAGGAAAGCTCTGAATCTAAAGCTCCTGTCAACACGTGGAGCGTTGCAGTATAAGGCTCATTACTCCCATGTTTTTCACACCTTGAAAGTCTGGGTCCTGTAACAGACAGAGAATAAAGATTGATTGAGTGTTATATATATATATATATATATATATAATATATATATATATATATATATATATATATATAATAAGTCTTCCACAGACAGTGTTTCGGCGTTTCACGCCCTCTTCGTGTGGCTAGACACAACAACTATCCTTGGCTAGAGTCGAACTCCGACTGGCTGTTTGCCAGCTGATATTTATCCCATCGGCCCTGACAGCTGCTGTAGCGGCTGGTGTTTAAACTATTAAATCATAGATTGTTATATATTTTACGGTCACAGAGAGATCAAGTTTGCGGGAAAGATATTCCATCTGTCAGTGTGGCTTCATAGCTTGCAGCAAGGCTGGGCTGCTACACATCCCAAGGAAACACAAAATGTCTCTCTTGATAGTGTGCACAACAATTGTAAGAAACAAATCACTCACTCCTGACCCTCATCTATCGTTCACGATAGGAGAGTACACCACTACCTATATATATATATATATTATATATATATATATATATATTCGGTCTATCCTTTAACGTGATGTATTATCTTTAATAGGAGAGATTTTATCTAATTTTTTTTTTTAGTTTTCTAAAACATTATAAATGACTTGGTGTAAAGTTGATGTAAACATATCCGTGGGAACTCCGCCGGGCCAGACAAATATTAGGGTGAATTGTAAACATGGCTGCCAATGACGGACACTACATACAAACATTGCACACGATATACTAAATGTACAGGTGTTGCGTCGTTTTCTTGTCACACATACATACACGGGTCTGTGTTCACACACACACACACACACACACACACATATATATATATATATATATATATATATATATTATATATATATAATATATATGTGTGTGTGTGTGTGTGTGTGTGTGTGTGTATGCGTATGATGTATTTAAAAAATTGTATATGATTTTACGTTTGTTTTTCGTGAAAATTTTACATGGAGGATTTTTATAAACTTTTTGTAACAAATCAAACTCTTTTCTGTCTTCTTTTATGATATTATCGCATCAAACTCAGGAATTTCTCTCTCTCTCTTTCTCTTTCTCTTTCTCTCTCTCTCCCTCTCTCTCTCATATATATATATATATATATATATTGTCATCCACAGACACCGTGTTTCGACGAATCACGTCTCCTCAATGTGGCTAGACTTAGCAGACTATCCCCAGCAGGGACTGAACCCGACTGATTTTTCATCAGTCAGAGTTCTTAATGTTGTGATGTTAGTCCCAACAGTAAAAAGAAGTCAAGTTGAGATGGGGTAAAATAAGACAAGTGTATTTACAATTAATGGTACATGTACGACTAGCTTGTCGTTAACGGGAACAGTGCTACCTTTCCACTCGGTGTCTCACTATTTATAGTGAGAACCGGTGCATGTTCTCCACTGTAGGAACGGCCGGTACAACACTTAACCACTCGGCACTGAAAAGCAGAATGTAGAATTTAACTAGTAAATACATGACATGTGTATATATGTCAGCGCCGCCAGAGAGGTCACATCCGTTTTATAGGAGAGCCTTGCTATTTAAACGTAATTTGCGGCCGTTAGCTAAATATCTCCTGAGAGCTCAACCAGCCAGGGGTTGGGAGCATAACTTCATGTCTATTGATATATTAAAAGAAATAACCACGTGCATTAATAAACTGGTGCTTGGCCCTCAGTCACCGCCTTCTAGAGTCTATGATAAACAAGGATTGGGAGTTTATTTGCCACAAGTGCAATTTGAAGAATATGGTCAGTACTTATTCATATAAATGCTAGGGGTTGACATGACCAGCCGATTGATCGAATGTAGCCACTCCGAACGCTTATCTACACCAGGAAGAGAAGAAGTAATATTGTGTATTGGGCACAACCACATCACCCATTCCACCCTTTAAAAGGTGAGGACGCCGCAGTGTGCCCAATATGCAAAGTACAACTTACAATCAAACATATCCTTCTGAATTGTAACAGCCTCAAACACACCCGCGCCAAATACTATCAAACAAGAAACCTAAGGGACCTCTTTAGGAATACAAACCCTGAAGACATTTTAAATTTTCTAAAAAAAAAGCAACCTTTTCAACAAGATATAACAAAACATAACCGAATACCTCCATAGAACCACTACTTTAAAACTGAAATCTAAAATAACCTTTTCTGGCATTAAATGACCCACAGAGGTTGATATGCCGTTAAACAAAACTCAAACTCAAACTTAAATAAAGATTGTGATATTTTTAAGTGCAATTTCAAGAATATGGTCGGTACTTATATATATTAGTGCTATGGGTTGACATGACCAGCCGATTGATCGAATGTAGCCACTCCGAACGCCCATCTACACCAAGTTAGGGCCAAACTGGAGTAGTCGAATGTCGCATGACTACTTAATACCCGGGTGTCGGACCGCCCAGAATGATCCCATCCTCAGGCATTACATGTCGCCACCCATGGCCAACAGGTGGTCCCATTGAGGGAAGGGGAGTCATACCTCTTTGCAGCCCAATCCAACAGGATAGTTCACTTACAGGTCTTGAGCTTTTTTCACATGTGCTTAATACAAGATGGTGACATCTATACACTGGATGATAAGACTCTGAAATTAGTAGACTAATTCATATACATAGGTAGTAATATCTCATCCACAGAAAACAATGTCAACATACACATAGAAAGGCATGGACTTCATAGACAGATTATCGATATTATGGAAATCTAATCTCTTTAATAAGATAAAGCCATAATTCTTCCAAGCTGTAGTCGTATCAGTGTTACTGTATGGCTACACCACTTTGAATTTAACAAAACGCTTGGTAAAAGTCTTGAACTACACAAAATGCTGTGTGCTGTACAGAACAAATATTGGAAGCAGCAACCCACAAGAAAACAACTGTACTTTCCCCTTACCCCCCACAAAAAACATCCAATTAAGATGAACATGACATGCAGATGACTGCTGGAGAAGCAAGGACGAACTCATAAGTGACGTTCTCCTGTGGATACGTGCACATGTACACATCAGATTGGGCCGACCAGCAAATACTTACATTGATAAGCTATGTACGGATACTGAATGTCATGAAGAGGACTTGCTAGGAGCGATGACAATTAGGGACATGTGGTGAGAGAATCATGGGAATCAGTGCTGTTAGCGTGAAATTATGTACCATGTCTTATAATCACATTAATTTTTCAGTATTTTTTGTAAGACAAACAAGACACTGGACACTGCTAGAGAAGTAAGGACAAACTCATAATTGACGTTCTTTAATGGACACCTATACAGACACACCAAAGTGGGCCGATCAGCAAAGACTTACATTGATCAGCTATGTGCGGGTACTGGTCGTCATGCAGAGGACTTGATAGGGGCAATGACCGATAGTAACAGTTGGCCAGAGAGAATCATGGGGATATAAATAGTCTATCACTGATATTGAGTCAATTAGCTCAGTCGGTAGAGCGTTCGGTTACAAAACCACAAGGTTCCTAGTTCGATACCGGCCCTCGCCAACTCAGCGTATGAGCAGCACAGGGATCTGTGCGATAAAGTAAGGAGCTGATGGTAGGAGTCACGCTCCACTTCAGACACAAGAACAATATCATTGGTCTAGCACTAGTGAAAAGGGGTTAGACTCCTCGCTGATTGCTGATACCGACTTTAGGCCACCCCGAAGACTTTAATTATATCATCAATATATATTGGTGTATGGTGTAATGGTCAAAGTCATGGGAAATGGACTCGTCGCACCGTGTTCAAATCATGGACGTGGTAATTGCATTTCACTTAGCGCTAATACCCTTGGGAAAGGTATGAATCCTACTCTCCCTTCAGCTATGGATAAATAGTAGGGCAGATCGGGCTCTTTAACCATGGTTAGGCAACCGGTCTAGGAGAAGGAAAACTCTGAATTCAAACCTGTTGTCCTCCGCTTAAAAATTGACCTTGTGTCACAGCCTACCCGTGCGGAGGAGTTGGTATATATATATATATATATATATATTGGTGTTTCTTGTCGAACTGCGGAACCTTCTCCTCGAACCCAGGAGCCTTCATGTCGTAATCGGGAGCATTCACGGGCCGAATCCTTTATTTAATCCATTGGGGTAGATTGTTCTCATTCCGTTAACCAAGATCGGGTACAAGTGTTAAGCTATTTTAAGTAGTCTATGATATTATCGCCCGTGTTCAGGATTGAACTACAACCTACAAATGATTGTCACTTAAAACTGTATCAACTCAACCCGTATATCCGTCACGCCATGTATCGAAAAAGAAATACCTGAAGAAGGTCAGAGGTCACATCGTCCGATACGTGTATATTACAATAAAGATGAGGACAACAGTCCAAAAATCCAAAGAATCCAAAGAATAATCCTTAAGAAAGAGAAGATTCACATACCATTTAGACTCAAAGAAGTCAGGTCAGTTTTTTGGGGGGGTGCGTACATGTATGAGCTTGTGTATACAGTCCACTCTAAAAAAAAAAAGGTCCTCCCGGACCCTCTTAAAGGGACTTAAATTACTTACTATCAGAAATAAAGAATTGGCTTCAGGCTCATATATCTTTTACAAATGTTTATTTTTTAACGAACATGGAAATATCAGATGATATGACATTTCTGAGAATCTCTGCTTTATATATATATATATATATATATATATATATATATATTAATATATAAAGATAAACCTAATGAGTCAGATATACCTACTAAAAGTTTCGCTTAGTACTCTTTAGGGTTAAGATCTGACTCTAAGATCTCTTTAGGGTTAAGATCTGACTAAGAGTCAGATCTTAGCCCTAAAGAGCACTAAGCGAAACTTTTAGTAGGTATATCTGATTCATTAGGTTTATCTTTATTATTTGCTCTACTTAGGTATTGAGCACTCTTTACTTATTAGCTTTAGTATATCCTAGCAGTTTTTGTATGAATATATATTTTATATATATATATATATATTATATATATATATATATATATATATATATATATATATATATATATATCAATTGTTTTTTTTCTTTTGGCCAAGTATTATAGTATCAGCCGATTATTTTCGGTTGGTACGACTACCTTGGTCTTTTCATTTTTTCAAAAAATTTTTTTCTACCCAGGTAATGTTTGGTAGTATATTTTTACAATCAAATTATTTGCCTGTTTTTTTTTTCTTACCACAAAGGTTTACCAACAAGTTTGGTATATATATATATATATATATATATATATATATTATATATATATTATGGTAGAGTGTACATGGAATCAACAGCGCTTGGTTACTGACAGTTTCTCGCCTATACGATATTCAAACCAAGTGCTTCTTGGATTGAAAATCGCATAGGCAAGAAACTGTCAATAACCAAGCGCAGTT
>CM042157.1:65137290-65164605 GCA_023376005.1 Doryteuthis pealeii
ACATTGACAACGGTGCTTGGTAATTGTCACATATATTCATATATACATACACACATATATATATACATGCACAAATACATATGCACAAACACAAATACATATACAGATATATACATAAATATAAATACATATATATGTATATATACATACACACACACACACACACACACACACATATATATATACATATATATATTATATATATATATATACAAATACATATACATATTTACATATATATACATATATATATATGTAAATATATCTATATATGTAAATATATATATATAAATATATGTATATATAAATACATATATATATAAATATATATATATTTCTATAAATATATATATAAATTTATATAAATATATATATAAATATATATATAAATATATATAAATAAAAGTATATAAATATATATACATATATAAATATAAATGTAAATATATATATACATATATAAATAAAATGTAAATATATATATATATATATATATATATATGAATATATGAATATATGAATATATATATATATATATATATATATATTATATATATATGTGTGTGTGTGTGTGTGTGTGTGTGTGTATGTGTGTGTATGTATATATGTATAATTTGGGTAATGAATCAAAAAGTAATCGGCGCGTCGTAAATGTCACATATATTGATATATACATATATATATAAACATACACAAATACAAATACATATATACATATACATATATATACATTTATACATACATGTAAATACAGTTACACACGCGCGCGCACACACACACACACACACACACACACACACACATATATAATATATATAATATATATATATATATAATATATATTATGAATTGGGTTAAATTACCTCAGATGAAAATTGTTCTTTACAATTTCGTCATCAGTTTCATGAAAAGAAAGTTCCTTAATTTTATTGTTTTCCTGTTCCCTTCGGATAAACAGCATTCCAAAGATCCTATATATACTTACTAGAAGCGGCTATCCAGCATCGCCTGGTTTATTGATTTGTTTACTTTTGAGATTTACAAATGCTCGGAATTTCAATTCTATTTCTATGTATATTTCAATTTTTAAACATCTTCGTATATAGATCAAATCATCAAAAAATTTTGCCCAAAAAGCAAGAACTGGTGATACTTGATGTGTATATACATTTATTTTTACGTTAAATGTTTTATTTTCGTAGTTTCATCCGGACATACATACATACATACATACATACACACCAACTGCCCTTTATATATGTACTAAAAGCGGCTACCCAGCATCACCTGGGTAGAAGGGGAGAAACCCTGGTTTATTGATTTGTTTACTGTTGAGATTTACAAATGCTGGACATATTTAAGGAGAATTTCAATGCTATTTCTATGTATATTTCATTTTTTAAATATCTTTGAATATAAATCAAATCTTCATAATTTTTGCACAAAAAGCAAGAACCGGTGATATTTAATGTGTATATACATTTACTTTGACGTTAATTGTTTCTTCTGGGTATACATACATACGTACGTACGTCTTCCTAACATACATACATACATACATACATACATACGTGTTCCTATCAGTAATTTTCGCTTTCGCATGCAGTAACCACGTCATCAACATTCAACTATAAACGCCAGTCAACTAACGGTAACGAACCTTTTTTCCACACATTTTTCATATTCAACGCATACAAAACACCCATAATCTTTTATCCACATAAATCCTTGTTTTCTTCTCAATTTCACAGTCCTGAAGAAGGTTTCCATTGTAAACCGAAATGTTCGAACATCGACTATAAATTTCCATCCATCATAACATCCCATGTTTGTTTCTAAATTTTCTTCACATACATACATACATACATACATACATACCAACTGCTCTTTATATATGTATAGATAGATAGATATTAGGGTAATGGCAAAAAATAAAAGAAGTATTCTCTGACCACAAGTATAAAGTGTATATTTCATTCATTGCTAAATTTGGCTCCTTCTATCCATAAACATCCATTCGTACACAAATAAACAAACAAGAAATTTACGAATTGTAATGTGACACATCATTTTATCGTTGATTATCTTTACTAGCAAATATATGCACCCTCCGGGTGCACATATTTAAGTTTTAATGTAATAAAATATTATATTGAATTAGAAAGGCAAATGAAACTGAATAAGAATGCAGATAAAAAGATTTAAAACAGTAAAGGGTATAATCGAAAAATAGAACAACTGAAACTTATTCTTCCATCACTCCAATCTTTCATTGCTAAAATTTCCTGATTTAACTATTTAGTTAAAATAGGAAGTAAAGAATAAAATCAGTTATTTCTTCTTGTTAATGGATTTCTTTTAAGATTTTTTCCCCGAAATTTTTGCTCATATTCATTAAGATAAAACCAAACAATTAGAAATCAATAATACTAAGCACATATTTATTAAAATCAAATTTTTGATATCAATATGCAAATTAGCCTTCCCGTTCACACTGTAAACCGCTATTTTGTTGTACAAATACACTTGTATGTTATTAGTATGCAAATATGGTCAACAGTAATAATAATGTAAAACAATTTTATTAATACTTGAAGTTTAAAAAAAAAATAAAATCATGGAGAATGTGACGTAAATAACTCAGGGAATTGTGACTTGAATAGTAATATAGTTTCGTTTACAGACAGAAAAACACACAATCTCCATTATAATAAGAAAGATATACCCACTCTTTCTTTAAATATCAAAAACTTTTTTCATATGATTATTTCATATTAGTTCAAGGTACACCTTCTTCATCGGAACTAAATAAGCTAGGCCGCTACATTTAGGCTATTTAGTTCTCCTGAAGAAGGTATAACTTGAACACCGAAACTCTGGTAGAAAGTAAACCATTTTTCTGCAACTATTAATGCTCTATATTTTACGAAATATATTGAGCACTAACCTATTAGGTCTCATCAGCAAGGTTATAGACATGGGAGACTGCTCCGTGTGTGACTCGAAACTTCGACTGAGACCTAATAGGTCGAAATGTACATTCAGGGATTGACATTTTCTCGATTTGTTTAGCCTTACATTTGAACATATATGCCCGCCTAAAATTCATTAATTATTAACTAATTAATTTTCAAAATTAGATATGACTTCAATTAAGCTCATATCCCCCAAAAATTGTCGGCTAAAAAAAAAGCCATATCAAATAAACATATTGTTTATTAACGTACTCTCATATATATATATATATATATATATATATATATATATATATATATATATATATATATATAATATATATATATATATTCCATATATATATATAAATATATATATATATATATTCCATATATATATATATAAATATATATATATATATATATATATATATATATATATATGGAGAAATGTAGACAAACACGGGATGTTACAGTGGATGGAACTTTTTTTTAAATATATATTATCATAATGGTATACACAGGAATAGCCTACTCGTGTTTCACCATAAGGATCTTCAGGGTTAAATCCACTGAATTAATCAAGATATTGATTATTCGGTCTACTTACATATTGAGCACTTTATATTTGTTATATCTATGTCTTATCATTCTGAAAATTGTATCAACTAACCATTGAGGCTAATTTCACCGGTAAGTCACCATTTTCATATATAAAGTTATATATATATATATATATATATATATATATATATATATATATATATATATATGTATATGGGAGAAATATGAGGAGGTTAATCCGACAATATGTGGAGAAAAGTAGACTAACACGGGATGTTATTTGTGTCCCGAAGAAGGTCTAAATGACCGAAACGCTGCATCGTCGACAATAAATATCCAGTTTCCATAACATCCCGTGTTTGTCTACTTTTCTCCACACTCACACACACACACACACACACACACACACACACACACATATATATATATATATATATGTGAAAATAAAATGGAAATTAATCCGACAGTATGAATAAGATATAATGAAAAAACAAACGATGTTTACAACTGCACACTTTCTCTTCTGATGAGCCTATTTCAGTTGTAAACATCGTTTGTTTTTGCATATATCTTATTCATATATATATATATATATATATATATATATATATATATATATATATATATATTTATTTATTTATTTATTTATATTTATACGTGTGTATATTTTACATGAATTGGTTATTTTTAGTTCAATTTAGAAAATTTTTTTTTTTACTTATCTTATGACAATAATTTTGGCAACGTACGAAAACACGACTAAACCGTTTTCAACCCTTATAGTCAGGTAGATGCAATTTAATTGGAAATATATTTATTTGCAATAAATTAGTTTTCCTTCAAAATAAAGCATAATTATTTACTGTTTCTTTTAATTTTTGATACGATTCATTTACTTTTTTTATTATTGAAAAAAGATGTAAGCAGCCTTTTTTCTGTGGATTGGCTGGGAGAGGGGCAAAAAATTTTTAAAATATAAGAGGAAACCGAGTCCATGGGTTAAAAAGGTTGAGAATCTCTGGTACCGTTATAGTATGTGGCCTACCTTTTTGATGATTTTATTTAATTATGATACAAATCCTCCAACATTGAATTTTTATCCCCTACCCTCAGGCAATATCTTTCAAAAATTAATTTTTACAAAATCAAAAAGGAAGGCCACATATTATAACAGAATCAAAAAGGTAGGCCACATACTATAACTACACCTAACATTCTTTGTGAAAAAATACTCAAGTTTTGTTAATATAGCCAAATATATATTTCAAAATACATTCAAAATTTGTATATCTCTAATAATAAATGCGAATGTCAGCTAGTAAATGTGAGAGTCATTCATAGACACCGTGCTTCGGTGTATCACGTCTCCTCAGTGTGGATAGCCTTTGCAGATTATATATATATATATATATACATATATATATATATATATAAAAAGATATGAAAACACCACAAAATGCTGTTAAAGTTCAATTCTTGAAGATTGCATAAGCATGAAACATAAAGTTATGAATTTAAATCATCCATAATACCATTACTATTGATTATAAATCTGCTCTGCTTTATTAGCATTGAGTACCTTTTTATGCCAATACTTTTCTCATTTATTCTCTATTCATTCTATATATATATATATAATCCAAAAGTCCGGAGAAGAAATCTTCCTTACGGCACAAGAGTTTTATTTAAAAAACCTGTCGCAGTTTGAGAGCTCAATGTGTGCTCTTAATGTTAGAGTCACAGAGCAAATATATAAGTAATGAAATAACAAAAGACTTAGAGATTTAGCATTATAGTCTATTTCAGGGTACTTAGACAAAGTGTCTAACTCTTCCGACGCATCTGATGAATCGGGAGAGTTAGACACTTTGTCTAAGCTCCCTGAAATAGACTATAATGCTAAATCTCTAAGTCTTTTGTTATTTCATTACTTATATATATATATATATATATATATATATATATATATATATATATATATAAGTGTATTTTGGCAGCATTTTTTCTTTTATAAAAGTTTTGTTGAATTGAACGGACAATTCCTGTCTGGCAAGTCTTTCATTGATCCTTTCCAATCATCGGGCCATCCTTCTGGTGTCAGGGTGGAACTGGTATAACAGTCCACCGAAGGTTTCAATTCCTTGCTACTACTCGTTCTCGTTAAAAACGAGACATGAAAACTATTCCATCGTTTCCCACCTGAGGATGGCAAAGTGTATTGCTGAAAGCGCTAGTGTTGAAACCTTCGGTGGACTCTTATACCAGTTCCACCCTGACACCAGAAATATGGCCCGAAGATTGGAAAGGATCAATGAAAGACTTGCCAGACAGGAACTGTCTGTTCAATTCAACAAAACTTGTATATATATATATATATATATATATATAAAGATTTTTTAGATCATTATTTTTATAGTGAGTTCGAAGCATTAATTAAAATGTAATAATATATTTTAAAGCATTAATTAAAATGTAATAATATATTTTTTAGATCATTATTCTTATAGTGAGTTCGAAGCATTAATTAAAATGTAATAATATATTTTAAAGCATTAATTAAAATGTAATAATATATTTTTTTATAAAAAAATCTTTCAATCCTCTGATGATGGGCATTGGCCTGAAAATATTTAGGACTCATAAAAGGAAAAAAAAAAAAAAATAAATAAATAAATATGTTTTTTAAACATAAATGTGCATTATTACGCCTTCAAAAATATATTATATATATATATATATATATATATATATATATATATATATATATATTTGTAGAAAATGTTTTTCTCTCTAACACGATTTCGGTGTTCAAGGTACACCTTCTTCAGGAGATCTTTGCAACATTCTATATATACTTGTCCGCCTGGGAATTTGTCTGGTTTGAAATTATTTTTTTATTACTCTTTCTGTTTTATCATTATTTTGAATAAACTTATGAGTATGAGTAGGACAGGGATCTGTGCGGTAAAGTAAGGAGCTGATGGTAGGTGTGGCGCTCCACCTCAGATGCTAAAAATAATCTTCTTGGTCTAGCGCTAGTGAAAAGGCGATAGACTCCCTCGCTGTCATTTTTTATTTAAAGTCAAGAGTTTTTGTCTGTTTGTGAATATACAGGTCGTCTCTATTCAGCCGAAAGTAATTTGTAATTCTATCTGTCATCTTCTATTCCTACTTCAACTCCCTCTTCCCTTTTCCCTTATTCATTTCGTTTATATCTTATTTGTATATACTACTATGATAATTTGTTTATTTAACATTGGAATTAAAGTCTTTTGGTAGATATATTTAGTTGTAGTCGGTGTTTTATTATATGTTAAGAGACGGGGTTAATCTTAATAATACATTAATGAATTATGGCTTTTGTGAAGACATTTACCCAGAAATGTATTTTTGTTGTTAAGAAGGTTTTTCTTATCTGGGAATCTAATTATCGCCAACTTTTCTTCTTAACAGAAAAACACGGGTCAGTAAAGCCTCGGCATTTTTTAAATTTGTCATTTAATAATTGATGTTATATTTTGATTCTTTAAGTTCCAAACAAAGCTAACCAAGGTTGTTACATTTTTGCTTAATATTTGAAAACGAGTGTTTATGATTTGTAAAATCAATTTTAAATTCTGATTTAAATAGGACAATCTAAGTAAAAATTAGTAAGGTCTGGTTTCTGCGTAGACGTTATCGATGCAAGATACATTACACCGGAGTAGGTATTTACCCAACCCACCATTCAACCTCTTGAATTCAATTAACAAACTTCCCTGTTAATCATACTCTACATAAGAGTTTTAATAAGAACAACTTAAAGATTTCTCTGGATGTTTGAGATGAGGCTTGAAGAGGCTTCCCGAGTCCGACAAGAAATACCTGAAAAAGGCCGGAGGGCATATCGGCCGAAACGTTGTACAAGTAACAATGAAGATGGGGATAATAGTCCGAATAACGCAGATAATACTAACTTAAAGATTAGTTTCTCCTTTATGAATGATATAGAAAGAATAATGAAAAAAACATAATAAAAAATAATTAACAACCACACAGATGATTGAAATTATTGGATTATTTTTTAATAAGAAGGTTGAGTTTTGGAAGGCACTGAGGAGATCACGATTATTAAGTTTCATGCCTGTGGCACCGAAAACGTCTAATGACGACAGAGTCAAATCGTTCGTTTATTTAAATGGCCCGTATGTTTTGAATAGGTCATATATGATCGACAGAGGGTTTGTATCGTAAGTAAATAAAATCAGCAAATTTATTAAAGGAGTAAAAAAAAAAAATTAGAAAAAAAAAAAATTTGAAATGAAAACTTAGTTTTGTCCTCCTCAAATAAAATGTTGCGTCCATCTATTGATTATTAATTACATAATTATTTTTAATATTTTACACATCAATTTGACACAAAATCATTGGTATTTATTTATTTGTAAACGTTTTAGTTAACTTCATGATATTGAGAAAATGATTATTTCTTGCATGTAAATAATTTTTTCGTAAAACTCTATATGTTAGATAACTTTGAATATATCTTAAAATAAAACAAACTATGATTTATTCTTAATATTAATATTTCGAGATAAAATCTCTTCTTCAGAAGAACACTGGAACTTAGTTTAACTAAAAATGCTATAATAAGACGACAACTTCTTCAGTTCCAGTGTTCTTCCGAAGAAGAGATTTTATCTCGAAATATTGATATTAAGAATAAATCACAGGTTAACAAAACAACACCATTATTACCTTATTTTTTCTTTCCACCTGCATTGTGATAGCCTTTAAAATCAACCTCCAAACCAATATATACACAATGCTTCAAGCAAATTATAAAACCCTTTTAAAACAAACTATGTATAAATATATAATACCGGGTATGTATTTATCAAAACTTGTTTAAAAAAAACCAATAAGGACCACCTAAGGTGGCATATTCAAATTTTGAGTGAATATAATACAAAGTTGTTTATTGTATGTATTGACAATTTTTTTGTAATATCACGTAAGCAGTGGCGTAGTTTCGGTTACAGAAAAATTGAGACCGAATATTCATTATTAATGGATATATTTTGTATTTGGCTTGGGGAGACAAAAAAAATCAGGAAATGTTAAAATAAATTTCCATTTTTAAAAAGTGTGCTATCATAGCAAGAATATTGGAAGGTTGTAGCCTACAGATATCTTAACAAACTACCTAAAAGCTTAGAAAACTAACTAAGGAGAAGGAAATTTTGTTTAGAATTAGGATAAACGAATTATACCCATAGTAGATAGATATTTACCCAACCCGTTCGCCACAGGTACAATGTGACACAAGTATGGGGAATCCGGCGAGGATCGGACTCGCTCTTCAGTAGTAATATATCTGCGAGACTAGCTTGCTAACCATTATACCACGACGGGACGCCCAAAGATTAAACGCACAGGTAATATAGCTGGATTACAGTAAATGAAGGGTCTGGTTTAGCTCAGTTGGTAGAGCACCCTCTTAGAACATCGCAAGGTTCCTGGTTCGATATCGGTCCCCGCTAACTCAGCGCATGAGTAGCACAGATTGGATAATCTGATCTGTGCGGCAAAGTAGGGAGCTGATGTAAGTGTGACGCTCCACACCAGCTAAAAAGGCAATATCCCTGGTCTAGTTCTAGTGAAAAGAGGATATACTCCCTCGCTGTCCGGCTGATACCGACAATAGGTCGCTCCGCAAACTTTTCTTACAGTAAATAATCACACATACAGTTAAATATGTAGACAGGTTTTAAAGTAAGGAGAGTATCAACCGTACTCAGAACCCATGAATACTGCGCCTGGTCCTTCACGTTGTTGAAGTTTCATCTTCCGATAGCATATGTTCTATTTAACTTGGTTATTTATTGATTGATTTTAACGCCGTATCAACCAGTCTCGGGTTATTTTATGCAAAGAGGTTAAGGAATCGCGTTCATTGTATATTCATATTTATATATTTCTGTGTAGTTATTTCTGAAGTGTTTTTTTTTGGGGGGGGGTGCATATTTGTCTTGCACATGATCCAAAGACAGGATGTGACACAAGTTCGCTAGTATAGAGCATTCAGCGAGGATCGAACTCGCTATTACCAGTAGTAATGGATCTGCGAGACTAGCTTTCTAACCTCTACACCAAAAATGGGATGCTCACAATAAAAAAAAAGGTGGTAATCACTTGAAAATTAACACAATCCTGGGTGTATTAATGTAATAATCAATTTTTCGGTCCTACCTAGAGAATCCGCATTCGAACTCAGAGTTATATCTGGGTTCGAACTGTGTACCTAACTGAAAGATACAATTCTCTCGAAGTAGGTATTTACCCAACCCCTTTACCACGGGTAGGATGTGACACAAGCCATTCGAAATCCGAGTTATACCCTGGGATCGAACTGGGTACCTAACTGAAAGATACAATTCCCTCGATCACTAAGTAGGTCCTATATAAGTAGGTATTTACTCAACCCGTTCACCACCGTTAGAATGGGACACAAGTTCGCAATTTATTTCCTTTTTTCGGTTGGAATGAAAACTCCACACTTTAAATATTTCAACGAAAATAATGAAGGATTTGTTTGAGAATACTAAGATGGATGACATTTTTTATCCTTCTTGAGAGAAACAAGAATTTATCGAAAATTATGAATCAGATATAAAATACATGAATGAAATACATCTACAAAAATTACACCAATAAAGGAAACTTGAGTACCAACTTTTATCTCACACTCTAACAGTTTTTGGCATTAAATAACCCACAGGGTTATTATACCGTTAAACAAACCAAACCGAACCAAACCAAATGAAGTTAATGAAAATTATTTTATACCAATTTGAAGATATTAAGAACTTGAAACATAGAAACTTTTATTTAAAAAAAACAAACTTGTTTCGGAATTAAATGATCCGAAAATAGTTGATATGCCGTAAAACAAACGAACCAAACCAAACAAGTTCGCAAGTATACGACGATCGAACACGTTATTACCTGTAGTAATTGATCTGCGAAACTAGCATGCTAACCATTTCACCACGATGTATAATAAGAACCCCTTTAGGCTATTTTTCAAAAAGTTTAGAAAATGAAAGTAAATAAATATCTCACTTTAAAAATTTCGAAAAAAAAATGGATGAAATAAAACTAAAAGAATACGTTATCGTTTAAAATGTCGTATAAACAAGGATATCTTATTATTGTTATGGAGATTACATAACTATCTGTAACCGAAATTACATCACCACTGACGTTACGATTTCCTTTGTTATTTAAGTTATATTCTCAACGATTATGAGATAGTCATTATTTAATCTTAATTATCATCTTATTTATTAACGATGTCTTTATTAAAGTCTAGCTAGGTTAGATTTGCCACAAAACTGCCCGTATTATTAATGCATTTAAAACCCTGAAATTTGTGTTTGTTATATATCTTTAAGAAATAAAGATTTCCATAGTATATGGTGGGAATAATTTGCGTAATGATTTTAACAACACTGGATTTAATAAATAATTATTTGCTGTTACTGATTTCTAATACTGTCATGTTATTCTCAAACATATTAAGAGCAATACTATTTATAATTTTATTAAGAGTTTTTATTTTTAAGTCGCGAGCTGGCCTAAAGTCGGTATCAGCCAGACAGCGAGGATGTCTATCCCCTTTTCATTAACGATAGACCAAGGAGATTGCTTTGGCGTCTTAGACGGAACACCACACCTACCATAAGCTCCTCACTTTACTGCACTGATCCTTGTGCTACTCATACGCTGAGTTAGTGAGGACTGGTATCGAACCAGGAAATTTGTAGTTCCAAGTCGGACGCTCTACCAACTGAGCTAAACTAGCCCTGTTATAACATTAAAATAAGTGTAATATTTTTATATTCGTTCTTATTTAGTTTACTTTATAATTTAATATAATATTTCATTACTTTAAAATTTAAATACTTCTTCGTTCTTATATTATTTACTTTATAATTTAATATATTTTATTACTTTAAATTTAAAATACTTCTTCGTTCTTATATTTATTTACTATAATTTATATATTTTATTACTTTAAAATTTAAATACTTCTTCGTTCTTATTTCTATTACTTCTAATTTTATATATTTTATTACTTTAAAATTTAAATACTTCTTCGTTCTTATTTCTATTTACTTTCTAATTTAATATATTTTATTACTTTAAAATTTAAATACTTATTCGTTCTTATTTCTATTAATTTTTAATTTAATATATCTTTACTTAAAACTTACTTCTTCGTTTATTTTATTTACTTTATAATTTAATATATTTATTACTTTAACATTTAAATACTTCTTCGTTCTTAATTGTATTTACTTTATATTTAATATAATATTTTATTACTTTAAAATTTAAATACTTCTTCGTTCTTAATCTTTAATTATTTTATTACTTTAAAATTTAAATACTTCTTCGTTCTTAATTTTATTTACTTTATAATTTAATATAATATTTTATTACTTTAAAATTTAAATACCTCTTCGTTCTCATTTCTATTTAATTTCTAATTCAATATATTTATACTTTCAAATTTAAATACTTCTCCGTTTTTATTGTATTTACTTTCTAATTTAATATATTTTATTTTATTTAATATATTTTATGACTTTAAAACTTAAATACTTCTTCGTTCTGATTTATATTCAATTTCTAATTGAATATATTTTAATACTTTAAAACTTAAATACTTCTCCGTTTTTATTTTTATTTACTTTTCTAATTTAATATAATTTAATTACTTTAAACTTAAATACTTGTGCCCAGGAGGCGCATTGAAATAAAAGAGTTGTAACCAAAAAGAAAGAAACAAAAAGAAAAAAGAAACTTTACCTTCTTTTGTAAGTTAAGGAAGAAGAATGGTCGATAGATTCTGAATTGCCTTGTTGTATAGAAGTGGCTTAAGATGCCATCCAAGATGAAGTGTCTATCCCTCGCGCTCGGCCGGTAACGAGTGACTGGCTCCTTCGACCAAGACCCCCCGAACTCAGTGTGTGTACTTCGCTGAGAGACAATGTAACTGACACCACGAGCCGGGTACGGGCGAGAGATGACCCCCCACACACACCTACCAAACTTTCTCTTGCTCTCCTTTACCCCCTCTCTCTTTTTCTATCTCTCTTTTTTATCTATCTATTCTAGAGTTTCACCCCCCCCTTTATCCATCCCTTCTTTTTGTTTGAATCCTTCATTCTGTCTCTCTGTCTCTCTTTCTCTCGCCTTCTTTTTTTTCTCTCTCTCTCTTTCTCTAGTTCACTCTTCTCTTTAGCTATCTCCCTTTTTATCTGATTCTTCAGTTTTACACGCCCTCTGTCCGTTCCTTCTTTTCTTAGAATTCTCTCTCTCTCTCTCTCCCCTCTCTCTCTCTCTCTCTCCTCTCTCTCTCTCTCACACACACAACACACACCACACTCTATCATCTATCTATCTATCTATCTATCTGCATGCTCTCAGTTTCATTCACTTACTTTTTATCTCTTTCTCTCATTCACCCCATTCTCTCCTCTTTATCTATCTCGCTTTTTATCTATCTATTTTCCAGTTTCACACACGCCCTCTTATACCTCGCTTCTTTCCCTCTCTCTCTCTCTCTTAGTATTTCTCTTGTATCTATCTATCTATCTATCTATCTATCTATTTTCCAGTTTCGCACACGTTCTTTCTTTTTCATTGAATATTTATATCTCCTACCCTCGTCTCTCTCTCTCTCTCTCTCTCTCTCTCTATCACTCTCTCTCTCTCCCACACACATACACACACACACAAATACCCTCATACTCTCTTTCTCTCGCAAACTCACATTCTCACTCTCTTTCACTTCCTTTACTCTATTTATCTCTCTTTTTTAAAATCTATTCTCCAGTTCCACACAGGCTCTCTATCCAACCACTCTTTATCTTTGAAGCTCTCTATCTGTATCTCTGTCTCTCTCCCTCTTTTTATAATTATACATATATTCATATATATATATATATACAAATTGGTACCTTGATTTAAGATTATCCCAACTTACGAGTTTTCCAAATTACAAGCTGTCACTCAGTCGATTTTTTGCTTTGTTTTGAGAACTAAAATTTGAAGAACGAGCGAGCTTCAGATACGCTTATGCTAATGATACTGACATAAGCGTATCTGAAGCTCGCTCGTACTACAAGTTTTAGCTCACAACACAACGGAAAAGGCTCCGAATATATATATATATATATATATATATATATATATATATATATATGTGTGTGTGTGTGTGTATGTAATATTATATATATATATATATATATATATATATGAATCTCACGTTTGTTCTGACGATTGTACGTTTTTTCATGAAACTTTAAGGGATTAAGTTAACAGTTTCTTTTGGGTTTTATCCTGCTCTGCTGGCCTGCATTTGAGCACTTTCTTGGTTAAGAAAAAACGTTTGTAAACAATTTATCATTGTTAGAGCATTAGAATTTAAGGTTACCGTAGACACGGAGTCAATTATATTATATATATATATATATATATATATATATATATATATTATATGTGTGTGTGTGTGTGTGTGTGTGTGTGTGTGTGTGTGTGTGTGTAGTAAAGAAAAAAGCTTAAATATTGATCATATTAGCAGTTATAGATCTATTTCTATTCATATGTTTGAACGTTGAACTCTCAAATTTCACCAACCCAACTTTAACATTCCGTTGTTAAAAAATGCTCATTTCTTATGTATCGGGTCGAATTTTATATATATATACATATACATATGGGTAGAAATAGATCTACCTTAATGATATTTAAGCTTTTTTCTTTGCCAAATATATTGCTCTCGAACTTATTGAACATCGAGCTCTCAACATGGGACCAGACTAATTTCAACAAAAGAACCACCTTAGAATCATCCATAACCCCAACTAATCTGTTGTATATATATATATATATATATATATATATATATAGTATCCAATTGCCGCTTTAACTTTTCCGTTGCAGTGGCATCAGTAAATAATCCAAAAGTGCTCAATATATTAAAAATACAGAGCAGTAATAATACCAATAATATTATTATTAGAGGAAAAATAAAGGGTCTACCATGGTTTCAATCAAAATGAAATGATTTCTTCAGGACCCTACCCTAATTTAACTAAGTCAATGTAATACCTTAGTTAAATTCTCTATATATATCTGTGCAATGGTTGAATGCAAGAAGAGGAGGAATGCGCAGATGAATACGACGAAAATGGCTTACTGACTGAAAATTTGCAGTCATAATTCAAAGCGATTTGTCCTGAGAATAAGCGGCTAATATGCTGCTTTGAAACCAATGATAATAAACGCTTTTTAATTACAATTACATACCTTTTTAATTATGATTACATAATAGATAAATATAGCTTTAAGACCTGTAACCGAGTACTTTATTTTCCTTTCTCCAATATGAAATACTCTCACACACACACACACACACACACACACACACATATATATATATATATATATATATATATATATATATATATATATATATATATATTTAATGTTTTTTTAAAAGTTGGGCGTTATTACGAAGCATTAAGAATATATAAATGAATGAACTCGATATTATGGAGTATTGGATTCACTTATTTTTTTATTATTATTTTTTGTCATAAATTTTCAGGTTCGTTAGATACCCTTTATCAAATGAATATTATTACTGTTTAACGGCTTCCTTGTCTCTGTTGTTATCGACAGCGGCAGCGTCTGTGAAATATTCATAATAACGGAGAATTCCGATGTCTGCGTTCAATCCCTTCAGGTGCGTTTGTAATTTTAGAATCCATTTAGTTTCTGATTGTTTTCTAGATTGCGTTGTTGGAAATGCGTGTTCTATTAAAATGCATTTGAGGTGTGTAAGGTTGTGATATATATATATATATATATATATATATATATATATATATATATATATATATATATATATATATATATGGGAGTAAATATGGAAAATAAATCCGACAATATAAAGAAAATTTTGAAAAAACAAGTGTTCCGAAAATGGGATGAATTTAATTATCTACGTTTAAACATTTCGGTTACATTGAACCTTCATCAGGCTTCATTTAATTATTTATTTAGTTATCATTCCCACTTTGTTACCTTAATAATCAACAATGATTCTTTAATATATCTCCTTTTCTAGATAAAATAGTGTTAAATAATTACTAAATACTAGGCTTCATTTAATTATTTATTTAGTTATCATTCCCACTTTGTTCCCGTTGTTCTCTTAAAAATAATCAGTCCATTAATACTTTTTCTCGTCTTTTGCATTTCTTCGAGTTGCGTCACGCGTCACGCGTCATGATATCTTCGCATGTGTGGATCGCGACTTGCCTTTCAAAAATAAAACGAATGATATAAGGAATAGTTATCATGAATTAATTTTTAAAAAAATGCTCATTCATAGTTACAATAGACATGACTTTTTAAATTCTTTAAATTTAAAACAATTATCAAAAGTCAGAGAATTGTCCAACTTTAATAAAATTTCCCACCACGTTATTCATTAAGGAATTAATTTTATAATGAATAACCTATTCTATTAAAAAATTGAAAAGATGTTGTTTTTTTTATCAATTCACATTGTAAGGTTGTTTTCAAACTTTGGTTATTTGAATAAAAAAAAATTCCAGTCCCTAATTTTTACATTTCTAGAAAACAATCTCTGATGATAAAGTTACTTTGAAATCGATAAGACTAAACATCTTTTTTATTTTTATTTTATACACATTGTAATTGCTTTCCTATCATTAATATGTAATAACATACTTAGCAATGTATCAAGCAAATTACCAAATACTATTATTTCTAGAAAGATCAAAATAAGAAGAGCACATTAAAAATATGTCAACAAAAAAAGTTACTTGAAAATTAAGAAGTTATTCTAAAAAAATAGTTACTTGAAAAAAGTTACTTTTTTAAAAACTCCAGAAACAATTTTTATAACGTGTTTTCTCTTTTCTTAGTTTTAAAAACTATATTTTTCTTTGAATTGATGTAAAAAAAAAAAGTATTTTCTCTAATTCAATTGACCTATTTCTATTCACTTAAAAATTTAATAGTGAATTTTAACCGTATGGAAGGTGGGATGTTGTCAAGAGTTTTTTTTAGTTATGGATGAACATTTATCTAATCTATCGTTTAGATTCTGCACAACATATTTTCGAGATTTTCATATATTCAAAAATTATTACGGTTGTTCTTTTTCTTGGAAGAACTAAGATAATACAAGATTTACATAGAGAGGTGCGGATTCTTTCAATTTTTAATATAAAAAATTGAACAATTTTTGAAAAAACGTTAATTAAGAAATCATTCTTTTAATTATAGGTACCACCAAAATAGGTCACGTGATCAGTTTTGGCCATATTGAAGGAAGAAACGTAAATATTTTTTTAACTTTTTTCATTTTAAAATTTCGTAAGAAAGAAATAACGAACATAAAGAGTTGCTACAAAGAAAAGCAGTTAATTCAAAGATCAAATTATCCGATTGGGGAAAAATTATTCACCGTTATCTTGAAAAATAAGTAAAAGAAATTCGTTTTTTTTTTTCACAACAAGGTCAGTTTCTTTATTGATATTTTTTAGCAGAATTCTGTATTCATGGTTCTTTTACTAAAAAGCTCTCGCATTGAGACTTATAAAATATTCTGATATAATTATTCAGCCTCTTATCTTTATAGAAAAATCGTTTTTTAAAATAAAATAGGGGGTGGGTAGACCTCGTAGACCTTTTAGGAAAAAACTATTTCAGACATAAGTAGTAAGTAAGTAAAGTCGACGGGGCGGCCTAAAGTCGGTATCAGCCATTCAGCGAGGGAGTCTATCCCCTTTCCAATAGCGCTAGACCAAAGAGATTGTTTTTAGCATCTGAGGTGGGGCGCCACATCTACCATCAGCTCCTTACTTTACCGCACAGATCCCTGTGCTACTCATACGCTGAGTTGGCGGGGACCGGTATCGAACTAGGAACCTTGTGGTTTCTAGCCGAACGCTCTACCGACTAGTTTCATCAAAAGATAAGTAATTATGGAAATGTTCGTGAAAATCGCACCATGAATTTATTTTTCATAGAAATGTTTTAAAAGCCACCAGTTATGACTTGTTTTTGGCTATGTTAAATTTCAATTGATTTAACAGTGCAAATATGTAAACATTGTTTTTCGTTTATAATTTTCATTAGTTCCGTAAGCTGAAAATTTTAAAAAAAATCATCAGGATTTAAAAAAAATGTTTTCTTCTTTCGAATAGACATCAATTTTCAAGATAATATCAACATTTATGCAAGTTTATTGTGTTAAATATGGTGGGGGGGGGGTAAATTTCACAGGGAAAATTGTGGTACCTATTAATTATGTTTATTTTGACTCTTGTTAATTACTTTGTATTTATTGTGAAACTAGAAGTGACTACCCGGTGTCGCCTGGGTAGAGAGGGATTTTTTTAAAATTAGTCTCGCAGATCCATTATTACTGAATCGTGTGTTGGATCCCTGTAGGATGCCCCATTAAAATCCCTTCATAAAAATGACCTTGCATTGATCCAGCCACTCTGAAAAGAAAAAATTCATGTCTACTATTTACAACATTAAATCCAACAAAAAAATCCATTCTGTTATATTTATTTTCTATTATTTATTTTTATTTTTTTTATATTTCACGAATATAAATCAAATCTTATTATTTTTGCTACAAAACACAAGATCTGGTGATGATGAATGTATAGATATATATTTACCTTGTCGTTAATTTTTGTAGTTTCCTCCGGACATACATACACACAAACTGACAATGACCTTTGAGTCACAATCTATGCATAATTTTGAGCTGGCGATATGAATTACAAGTCTCTTTAGGTCTCCAGGACTCTTTTGCGTATTCTTGCCAATCTTGATAATGCATTTTTTTATTTTTTTATTTATTTTTTTATGGGGTCAGTTCTCTGGTAAGGTCCATGTATTTTGTCTATTTTTCGTTTTCTTTCATTATCACCGTGATACTTGCGGAACTGCCAAAATCTACTCGTTGCAAAGTTGCCAGTCCTGTTTTTTCTTGTTTAAATCAATACTAACGTTGGTCTTCTTCGGCTGGGATAAGGCGATCCATCTGAATATCAAAGTCTCCATAGAATTTTATTGCGTTTCGTTCTCAGATGGATATTTATTATTATTATTATTACTTATTATTATTAATCTCTTCATATCTATGCTATCTATCTATCTATCTATTGCCAAAGTTTTACGTGGTTTTTTTGCCTTCCTTCCGAATCAAAATTCAACAAAACTCGAAAAAACTGGAATGAAACTTGACATAATTTTCTGCTGTCACGTGAAGAGGAGAGTTTAAAAAAATCATATGTAAAACTGATTTTGTTTTACAGTCTTTTAAAACCGTGAAAATTTTTATAAAATAAATAGTGTATCTGTCAAATGGGTGCATTTTTTGCAATTTTTTTTCCCTCTCTTCCTCTCTTCTCTCTCTCTCTCTCTTTAAGAATGTGATTTTTTTAACTTTATTTCATTGTAACAATTAAGAAAATCGTAGACATTTGATATGAAAGTTTACAATGCTCTGTTCTTAAAGGGGGGGAGGAATATCAATAAGTGAAAATGTAAACTATTAATATTCTTTTTTTTATATAAGTTTAAAGAAAGGTGAAAAGTTTAAAGAAAGGGAAGTTTTCACGTACCGAAATGGTTTGTCAAGTATTTATCTTTACACACACACACACACACAGTCACACACACGACACATAATCATATATTATATATATATATATATATATATATATATATTTTGTCTCACAAAAATTTTTTTGACAAGCTTCGCTAAATACGGTGCGAAATATCAATTGAATTTCAGTTGTTGTGTTGCTCTATAACACTTATCCTCTATTTTCAAGCATATATATATATATATATATATATATAGTATTATATATAATATATATGTGTGTGTGTGTGTGTGTGTGTTGTGTGTGTCTATCTAATTCTTTATATACACACCTATATTTATATATAATGTTTGAGTTGTTTGTGTGTGTGTGGTGTGTGTGCTAAAAATAGTACGTCTTTTTGATAGGTAACTAAAGAGGGTGCGTCGGACCTAACTTAAAGAATCAGACGCGAGGGGAGGGGGGAGAAAAGGAGAGAGAAGAGAGAGAGAGAGAGAGAGAGAGAGGGGGGGAGGGGGCAGGTTGTTGAAGGCAGGCGTTTTGCAATTCGGCCAAACAGACATAAATATACGATTGATAGACCCTTGGGAAAGGGTGGGAATGCTGTCAGGGGGCAATGACGCCGATGATGAAGCGGGAGAGATGATGTCGGAGAAGAAAAGAAGAAGAAGAGAGAAGAAGAAGAAGAAGAGAGAAGAAGAAGAAGAAATGAACCGCGATAGATGGACGGTAAGAGAATCGATTTTGAGCCGATAAGTCGATGGGGGATCTTTAGAAATAAAGCAAAACGGAACAAAAGGATACGAGAGACCAAAGTGCGAATTATTTGGTAAATATAAACAGAAAAATAGAAACATCATCACCCCACTCCACCCCCACACCATTAGTTAGCACCTGTCGTAAGTCTTCTTACATCTCTGCTCTCTCTCTCTTCATCTCTCTCTCTCTCTCTATATATATATTAATATATATATATATATATTAGTAGAGGTATGTTGAAAAAGAAAAGAGAGAGAGAGAAAGATTCTGTAGCTGTCTATATGTTCTGTATGTTTGTTTAATACATGGTCGAAACGCATGTCCTTTAAGAGGACGTGTGTGAAACGGAGAATAGATTAGATACAAAGAGGAAATACTAAGATATGAGAGAGAGAGAGAGAGAGAGAGAGAGAGAGTAGAGAGAGAGAGAGAGAGAGAGAGATTATTATGCCTGTCTATTTGTCTGTAATGTTTTGTTTGTAGCACGTTTGCGAACGCACGTCCTTTTATAAAAGGTGGAGCCCAAACAAAGACCAAAGTTAATAAAATAAGTTGGCGAGTGGCTTATAGCAGTATCAATTCGGATAGCGAGGGAGTCTATTCTTTTTCACTAGGCGCTAAGGGTCAAGGAGATTGTTTCTTATTGAGGTGGGATGGCCACACCTATCGTCCAGCTTTCCACTTTAAATTGCACAATCAGATTATTTACTCAATAAACTACTCATGCGCCGGGTTGGCGGGGACCGGAATTCGATCCAGGACCCTTGCGATTCCTAGGCGGGTGCTCGATGACTGAGCGCTGACCGAGAAGGGCTAAAAAAACTTTTTAACCACTCAGTTTCTATAAGTAAAGCTAAATCAAAATATAATAAAGGTATAATCAATGTTATAATTAAAATAAATAACTAAAAAATGATTAAAAAATAAAAACAATTAATAAAGGGATAAACATAATAAAAAGCAAATAAAATAAAAGATACAAACGAGAATAATACACCACACACCACACATCACACACACAGACACACCCTGGACGTGGTAATCTGCATTTCACTTAGGGTAAATACCCTTGGGAAATGTAGTAGGGCAGACTGGGCTCTTTAACCTTGGATAGGTAACCAGTCTAGGAGAAGGAAAAACTTTCTGAATTCAAACCTCGTTGAACTCCGCTTTAAGAAAGTTGTCTGTGTCGCCAATCCCTGCTTCGTGCCAGGTATATATATATATATATATTATATTATATATATTTATACACCACACAGTGATGCACTTATAACAAACTCCTAACTATCATCCCTCTCTACCACCACAATTCGTAAAACCAAAAATTTTAGACATATTCCCAAGCCGAAACATAAGCACCACCAAATGTTAACTTGTATCCAGCTTTCCCAATAAATGTCCCATTTAAAAAAAACTATAATGGCCAATAAAGCAGATGACACTAACAAATAATAAAATAATATATATATATATATATATATATATATATATATTATATATATATATATTACATAAAACCATCATAACCAATCTTATGTCATTCAGGTATATTACAAAGAATCTACATCGCTTCAACCAGCATATATGACCCACCCACTCCCAAACACCTAAATGTGGGCATCATTATCAGAACCCATTGCTACAACACATTTTTCTGAAGAGAAAAAAGGAAACTCTACTAGTAGGTCTACATTCCCAAGGCGAGAAAAAAGATGACTTATTACTTTGGTAAAAATATCGGTGGGCATTATTTTTAGAGAAATATGTAAATAACATCATGAGAAACATATCTTGTATCTCATGTTGATTACGTTTTTTCACATGTTAGTTAATAATATATATTTTTAATACCAATTAGAATGCTAAAATTTTTAGTTAGCTCGCGTCAACGAAGTAGCCAATCAGAATAGTCATCTTTCATTGACTGCTGATAAATTAACCAATCAAACGATCACGTAGCATGAGTTTCACTCAACATGCTGTTCAACAGCGTGTAATGTAAACACACCAGAAAATAAATGTTTATGTGTATTTTTAATTTTAACTTGTTTTTGGCTACGTTAAATTTCAAATCTGATTTAACGGTGAAAAATGTAAACATTGGTTTTTCTATTATAATTTGGCATTTTTTTGTAAGCCGAAAAATTTTTTTTTTAAATCATTAGGAGTTTGTTTAATGCTTCTTCTTTCGAGTGAATAAAAAAATTTTAAGATAATATTAACCTTTTATTGCAAGTTTTATTTTATGTTAAATTATAGTTGGGGGGGGGTAAATTACACGGGTAAAATTGGTGGTAACCACCGGAAAATTTTAATATGTGGCAACATTACGCATAAAAATAAAAAATAGTATCGGATATTACAGGCATGTCTATAAGCATTCTTTGGCCGGCTTTTTATTTTTCCCGCCACCTCAAAATTACAAATTAATAAAAACAAAAAAACCCTAGGCCTTTTTGGCCTTTGGGGACCGTAGCTATTTTGGCTACGCTTAAATTTCAATTGATTAACGGTGAAAAAAATGTAACATTGTTTTTTCGTTTATAATTTGCATTATTTTTGTAAGACCGAAAAAACTATTAAAAATCATTAGGAGTCTTGTTTTAATGCTTTTCTTCAGTGATACATTTTTTAAGATAATATTAACACTTACATGCAAGTTTTATTATGTTAAATATAGTTAGGGGGGTGTAATTCGCGGGGAGGGAAAATTGGTGGTACCCCGCTCTGCCGGTGCGCCGGCTTCTCAGACACGGAAAACTTTAATATGTGCACATTTACGCATCAGAAAAATAATTGATATTAAAGAGTCTATAGGATTCATTTTGGCCGGCTTTTTTATTTCCCCGACCATCAAAATTAAATTAAAATAAAAAAAACAGAGCTTTTTGGCCTTCTGGGGGCCTGTGGCTTAGGTGTAGTAGACATAAAAAATATTTCCCCTAATATATTTTAAGAAAAAAACTATTTCAGACATATATTTCATCCAAAGGTAAGTATTATGGAATTACTCGTAAAATTGGACAGTTAATTTAATTTTTCCATAGAATTTAAAAAAAAAACTGAGTTATAACTTGTTTTTTGGCTACGGTTAATTTTTTTCAAAAATTTTTAAATTTTTTTTAATGGTGGGGAAAAAAAATGTAAACATTGTTTTTTCCGTTTATAATTTGCATTAATTTTTTGTAGCCGGAAAATTTTTTTTTAAAAACTCATTCGGAGTTTTGTTTTAATGCTTCTTCTTTCGAGTGAATGAAAAATTTTAAGATAATCTTAACGCTTTATGCAAGTTTTATTATGTTAAATATAGTAGAGGGCGGGGTTTAATTTCACGGTAAAATTGCGTGGTACACGGAAAACTTTAATATGTGGCAACATTTAACGAAAAAAAAAAATAGTGTGATATTCAGGATTTTATAGGCATTCATTTGCCCGCTTTTTTTTCCCCACCCAAAAATTACAATTTACAATCAAAACTAGAGCCTTTTTGGCCTTTGGGCCCGTAGCCTATGCAACCTCTGCTAACAACCAACATAAATGACCACCGCTCCCCTTATTCAGCAACCTGCCTGGTTCACGCAGTATGAAAATATTCACCATTGAAGCAAAAAACTACTATACAAAGGTCCTGATCTGAAGGTCTAACAGACCGAACGATAAGGAGCGGTGTTTGAACTGTTTAAATACATTACATCTGTGTATATACTTTACGGTCGCCCAGAGAGATTTCAAATCTGTAAACGATGATCATGCGATATACTGCTTGGGTGTGAAAGTTATTAAGAGCTGCTCCTAAAGTGCTTCTACCGGGTTACGGTAGTATATACTAATATTAATCGCAAACTTGTTGGTAAAACCTTGCGCTAACTAAAAATCGCGCAAAATAGTTTGCTTGTAAAAAATATACTACCAAACATCACTGGGGAAAATAAATTTTGAAAAAAGAAAAAGCCAAGACAGTCGTACAACCGAAAATATCGTTGATTATTAATAATACTTGGCCAAAAGAAAAAAATTATATATATATAGTGAATATATAATATATTCTAATAAACCACCAGGGATTCCTTGCCCAAAAGCTACTACAGCGAAACTGTTAGTAGGTATAGAATCTGACTCATTAGGTTTAACTTATATATATTATATATATATATATATATATATATACTATATATATATATATATATATATATATTATGGTAGGGGATCTTTACTGGAATTTCTCGCTATACTGCTGAAATAGTAGGTAAGACATGGGCTCTTTAAACCTTATGTTACGGCAACCAGTCCTTTGGAGAGGAAATCCTCTAAACATCAAGCAGCTTTAATTGCTTAAATATTGACGTTAGGTCACCATCCTGCTCATGTCGGGGTGAATGGGTGGGCAGCTACACTAGAATTGGTTTTTAATATAATATATCTATTATATTTTATTAATATATAGATACTTTTAAATTTCGTCATTCAACCTTGTCGGTTGGGGCAGAAGAATAACGACTAGCACCTCTACCGAGAGGTATCCCCAATTGGTGCCGACGTGCGTGGTAAATATGATGCTGCAAGACGGAATCCTGCGTGGCTAAAGCAGTTATAGAATGCCAACCTGCCACTTTTGGCCGCTTACTTTAAGATAAGGCGGGTGATCGGTATGCCTCCCTCCGAAAACCAATAGACTGATAACGTCAAGCCTAATACTTCATAAAATTGTTCCTAAACTACTGCCTTATGGCATAAGCCCCAACCCTTTGTATCATGTATAGACGCTGTGAGTGAGGGTCTTAAAGTCCTGGGTATCGACGTGAAACTGCATTAATGGTCGAAGTTTCAATTTTGGAGCTCTGGGGAGTGTGGAGTAATCCCTTCATCGCTATTACTTACTCCCAGGTTCACTCTGACCGGAGTGGTAATAACCTGATAGGTTTCCATCTTGGGTTAAAATAGAAAAAATTGAGTTTTAAACAAAAATGTGTCAAAAATTGTGTTTAAAAAAAAATTTTTTTTTGAAATCCATATTATCAAGCATTAATGAACATGAAACGTTCTCAGGCATAAAATAACCCATACAGGATTGGCTATGCGTAAATCCTACAACCAAACAAATTTTCTTCATATTTCGTGATGTTTGTTTTGGAACACGTATTAGCTGCTCTTTTAAATACTTTTTTTTTTTGTATTTCTGTTTCGTATGTTACTAAGTAGTATGAGTATGTCTGGGTGTATCGAAAAGGAAAGGGGTAATAGGGGTTTTGCGTCTTTCGGGTAGAGAAGGGATATGATAGGAGAGCGCAGATAAGTTAACCTAAAAATTGGGGAACAGGGGAAACGGAGGAATAATTAAGTAGGAAAGATCAGTAGGAGGAAGTGAACATCGAGAGAGAGAGAGAGAGAGAGAGAGAGCGAGAGAGAGAGAGAGAAAGAGAAGCAGAGAGAGAGAGAGGGCGGTGAAGGAGTGGTGGGTGGGGAGGGGAAGGTTGGGAGAGAGAGGGTGCGGGGGGGCGTGCTGTGGGTGACGATCGTGGCGGTTGGCGGGGTGCACGTGGCGTTAGCTGTATTGAAAGGCTGGATTTTTTAGATTGGAGGACAAGGGTAAAGGCAATTTCGAGATCAGGTCGGATGGGGACCAGAGATTGTCGAAGGGTGGGGTGTCTGCCAAAGAAGTGTCGCGAAGAGATCGAGGGCACGCCCAGAGCATGTGTGGTCAGGAATGGCAGGCCGTGTTGGTCCCGTAAAATGGGATGCGTATTCAAGTACAAGGACGAGGAGAGAGAGTAGGAGAGACGAGAGTGAGGAGAGAGAGAGAGAGAGAGAGGAGAGAGAACAAAAAGAGTGTACGCGGTATACATATAGTGATTTGCTGTAGATTGTCTGTAGAAATTGTCGGTGGTTCCGGCTCCTAGACTAAAAACCGCTAGGAGGGAGGCGGCTTGATTAGCTGAAAAAAACCGCCTTTGCATCCTACAAATGAGTCCCCTGGCCGAAGACCGCAGACGAACCCATTGTTTGTGGTATACACATAAACTAAAAAATAAAGATGCGCGAAAAATGTGTTTGATTTTTTTTCATTTTGGTGAAAAAAAAAAAAAAAAAAAAAAAAAAAAATTGTAGTACCACAACGATGGGTTTTCGGTTTGCTTCAGGCTTGAGGGGATTCTCATCGGCACTCTAGGTGGGGCTGGTTTTTTCAGCTTTGATTCGACTTTTGTGCCTAGCGGTTTTTTTAAAGGCAGGAGACCGGGACGTGGCATTCTGCAATAGCACTAGTCCGCATACATATATTTCATGCAACCTATCTATTGATTGGTGTACATAATCATCCATCTAACCGACACGGGGGGGGGGGAGGGTTTAAGCATGAAAAGCAATGATGGTGGACTATTCCGGTTTAAATAACTAAATAGTTTTAAGATAAGGGTAGATTTGTACCCCCCCCCCATTGTAATTGGAGGAAGGAAAATATAGTTGAGCTTGATTGACAACAAATTGTGAGAGTGTTTTTATTATATTCTATTATATATATATATATATATATTATATATATATATATTAATGGAGAAAGTAAGACAAGATCACGGAAGGTTAGGAAATGGATGTTTATTGTCGACGACTGGCAACGCGCGCTGCGCGCAGTTCGGGCCCATTTTTGACATCATCAGGACAAAAGCTCGTTCTTGGCTTCAATGATATATATAATATATATATATATATATATATCATTAATATATTTTAAACTTAACTCTTAGCGCAGATCATTCACTCGTCGGTTTCAGGCATCATAATGCCCTCCGTCAGATGTCAATACTGTGTCATTTTAAAAGCAATTTAATCTGTTGAGGGGCATTATGATGCCTTGAAACACACCGGTAATAATTTGGGGCCAGTAAATGTATAGAAATTATAATATATATATATATATATATATATTATATATAAGTATATATATATCAATATATAATTCAACTCCTCCTGCAGCCAATTTCTTAAGCCGAGTATAACAGGTTTTTCATTTTTTCCCTCTCCTTAGACTGGGTTACCCCCCCCTTTAACCCACTCCTCTAGCAGGTTAACCGGGTGCAATAAGCCTACTTATTTACCCGACTGCCATAGCAAACAGTTTTCATCTAGGATTTGATCTGAAGGTGGACCGAAGTCCACATTTCCCTACAACTTAACCATCTCATTGCTAAATCGACTGAAAACTTCCTTAAAATCGGATAATTTTTTTTTCCTGATTTGTTGGTCATTATTTTCAAACGGGGGTCGGGTGGTCAAATTGGGGTATTGAAAAAAACAGCTCGGCATTTTTCGACAACAATGTG
>CM042157.1:65169615-65182115 GCA_023376005.1 Doryteuthis pealeii
GGAATCTAATTATCGCCAACTTTTCTTCTTAACACAAACACGCGGATCATTAAAGCCCCGGCATTTTTTAAATTTGTCATTTAATAATTGGTGTTATATTTTGATTCTTTAAGTTCCAAACAAAGCTAACCAAGCTTGTTACATTTTTGCTTAATATTTGAAAACGAATGTTTATGATTTGTAAATCAATTTTAAATTCTGATCTTGTACAATCTAAGTAAAAATTAGTGAGGTCTGGTTTTTGTGTAGACGTTATCGATGCAAGATAAATTACACCTTTGGTATAACCCACCATTCAACCTCTTGAATTCAATTAACAAACTTCCCTGTTAATCATACTCTACATAAGAGTTTTAATAAGAACAACTTAAAGATTTGTTTCTCCTGTATGAATAATATAGAAAGAATAATTAAAAAACATAATAAAAAATAATTAACAACCACACAGATGATTGAAATTATTGGATTATTTTTTAATGGGAAGGTTGAGTTTTGGTAGGCACTGAGGAGATCACGATTATTAAGTTTCAGGCCTGTGGTACCGAAAACGTCTAATGACGACAGAGTCAAATCGTTCGTTTATTTAAATGGCCCGTATGTTTTGAATAGGCCATATATGATCGACAGAGGGTTTGTATCGTAAGTAAATAAAATCAGCAAATTTATTAAAGGAGTAAAAAAATAAATAAATAAAATAAAACAATTTGAAATGAAAACTTAGTTTTGTCCTCCTCAAATAAAATGTTGCGTCCATCTATTGATTATTAATTACATAATTATTTTTAATATTTTACACATCAATTTGACACAAAATCATTGTTATTTATTTATTTGTAAACGTTTTAGTTAACCTCATGATACTGAGAAAATGATTATTTCTTGCATGTAAATAATTTTTTCGTAAAACTCTATACGTTAGATAACTTTGAATATATCTTAAAATAAAACAAACTATGATTTATTCTTAATATCAATATTTCGAGGTAAAATCTCTTCTTCAGAAGAACACTGGAACTGAAGTAGTTGTCGTCTTGTAATGGCATTTTAGTTAAACTAAAAATGCCATAACAAGACGACAACTTCTTCAGTTCCAGTGTTCTTCCGAAGAAGAGATTTTATCTCGAAATATTAATATCAAGAATAAATCACAGGTTAACAAAACAACACCATTGTTACCTTATTTTTTCTTTCCACCTGCATTGTGATAACCTTTAAAATCAACATTCAAACCAATATATACACAATGCCTTAAGCAAATTATAAAACCCTTTTAAAACAAACTATGTATAATATAATAATATAATACCGGGTATGTATTTATCAAAACTTGTTTAAAAAAACCCAATAAGGACCACCTATTGTGGCATATTCAAATTTTGAGTGTATATAATATAAAGTTGTTTATTCTATGTATTGACAATTTTTTTGTAATATCACGTAAGCTGTGGCGTAGTTTTGGTTACCGACAAATTGAGACCGAATATTCATTATTAATGGATATGTTTTGTATTTGGCTTGGGGAGACAAAAAAAAAATCAGGAAATGTTATAATAATAAATTTCCATTTTTAAAAAGTGTGCTATCATAGCAAAAATATTGGAAGGTTGTAGCCTACAGATATCTTAACAAACTACCTAAAAGCTTAGTTAGAAAACTAACCAAGGAGAAGGAAATTTTGTTTAAAATTAGGATAAACGAATTATACCCATAGTAGATAGATATTTACCCAACCCGTTCGCCACAGGTACAATGTGACACAAGTATGGGGTATCCAGCGAGGATCGAAATCGCTCTTCAGTAGTAATGTATCTGCGAGACTAGCTTGCTAACCATTATACCACGACGGAACGCCCAAAGATTAAACGCACAGGTAACATAGCTGGATTACAGTAAATGAAGGGTCCGGTTTAGCTCAGTTGGTAGAGTACCCTCATAGAATATCGCAAGGTTCTTGGTTCGATATCGGTCCCCGCTAACTCAGCGCATGAGTAGCACAAATTGGATAATCTGATCTGTGAGGCAAAGTAGGGAGCTGATGTAAGTGTGACGCTTCACCCCAGCTAAAAAGGCAATATCCCTGGTCTAGTTCTAGTGAAAAGAGGATATACTCCCTCGCTGTCCGGCTGATACCGACAATAGGTCGCTCCGCAAACTTTACTTACAGTAAATGATCACACATACAGATAAATATGTAGACAGGTTCTAAAGTAAGGAGAGTATCAACCGTACTCAGAACCCACGGATACTGCGCCTGGTCCTTCACGGTGTTGAAGTTTCATCTTCCGATAGCATATGTTCTATTTGACTTGGTTATTTATTGATTGATTTTAACGCCGTATCAACCAGTCTCGGGTTATTTTATGCAAAGAGGTTAAGGAATCGCGTTCATTGTATGTTCATATTTATATCTTTCTGTGTAGTTGTTTCTGAAGTGTTTTTGTTTTGCCTGTTTTTTTTTTTGGGGGGGGCACATTTGTCTTGCACATGATCCAAAGACAGGATGTGACACAAGTTCGCTTGTATAGAGTATCCAGCGAGGATCGAACTCGCTATTACCAGTAGTAATGGATCTGCGAGACTAGCTTTCTATATTCTACACCAAAAATGGGATGCTCACAATAACAAAGGTGGTAATAACTTGAAAATTAACACAATCCTGTGTGTATTGCGCCAATAATCAATTTTTCGGTCCAACCTAGAGAATCCGCATTCGAGTTATACCTGGGTTCGAACTGAGTACCTAACTGAAAGATACAATTCTCTCGAAGTAGGTATTTACCCAACCCCTTTACCACGGGTAGGATGTGACACAAGCCATTCGAAATCCGAGTTGTATCCTGGGTTCGAACTGGGTACCTAACTGAAAGATACAATTCCCTCGGTCACTAAGCAGGTCCTATATAAGTAGGTATTTACTCAACCCGTTTACCACCGGTAGAATGGGACACAAGTTCGCAATTTATTTCCTTTTTTCGGTTGGAATGAAAACTCCACACTTGAAATATTTCAACGCAAATAATGAGGGATTTGTTTGAGAATATTAACATGGATGACATTTTCTATCCTTCTTGAGAGAAACAAGAATTTATCGAAAATTATGAATCAGATATAAAATACATGAATGAAATACATCTACAAAAATTACACCTGTAAAGGAAACTTGAGTACCAACTTTTATCTCACACTCTAACAGTTTTTGGCATTAAATAACCCACAGGGTTATTATACCGTTAAACAAACCAAACCGAACCAAACGAAATGAAGTTAATGAAAATTATTTATACCAATTTGAAGATATTAAGAACTTGAAACATAGAAACTTTTATTTTAAAAAAATAATACTTGTTTCGGAATTAAATGATCCGAAAATAGTTGATATGCCGTAAAACAAACAAACCAAAGCAAACAAGTTCGCAAGTATACGACGATCGAACACGTTATTACCTGTAGTAATTGATCTGCGAGACTAGCATGCTAACCATTTCACCACGAAGTATAATAAGAACCCCTTTAGGCTATTTTTCAACAAGTTTAGAAAATGAAAGTAAATAAATATCTTACTTTAAAAATTTCGAAAAAAAAATGGATGAAATAAAACTAAAAGAATACGTTATCGTTTAAAATGTCGTATAAACAAGGATATCTTCTTATAGTGGAGATTACGTAAACTGTCTGTCTGTAACCAAAATTACATCACCACTGACGTTACGATTTCCTTAGTTATTTAAGTTATATTCTCAACGATTATGAAATAGTCATTATTTAATCTTAATTAACATCTTATTTATTAACGATGTTTCTATTAAAGTCTAGCTAGGTTAGATTTGCCACAAAACTGTCCTTATTATTAATGCATTTAAAACCCTGAAATTTGTGTTTGTTACATATCTCTAAGAAATAAAGATTTCCATAGTATATGGTGGGAATAATTTGCATAATGATTTTAACAAAACTGGATTTAATAAATAATTATTTGCTGTTACTGATTTCTAATACTGTCATGTTATTCTCAAACATATTAAGAGCAATACTATTTATAATTCTATTAAGAGTTTTTTTTAAAGTTGCGAGCTGGCCTAAAGTCGGTATCAGCCAGACAGCGAGGAAGTCTATCCCCTTTTCATTAGCGCTAGACCAAGGAGATTGCTTTGGCGTCTTAGACGAAGCACCACACCTACCATCAGCTCCTCACTTTGCCGCACTGATCCTTGTGCTACTCATACGCTGAGTTAGTGAAGACTGGTATCGAACCAGGAAATTTGTAGTTCCAAGTCGGACGCTCTACCGACTGAGCTAAACTAGCCCTCTTACACCATTAAAATAAGTGTAATATTTTTATATTCGTTCTTATTTACTTGATAATTTAAAATAATATTTCATTACTTTAAAATTTAAATACTTCTTCGTTCTTATTTTTATTTACTTGATAATTTAATATAATATTTTATTACTTTAAAATTTAAATACTTCTTCGTTCTTATTTTTATTTACTTGATAATTTAATATAATATTTTATTACTTTAAAATTCAAATACTTATTCGTTCTTATTTTTATTTACTTCATAATTTAATATATTTTATTACTTTAAAATTTAAATACTTATTCGTTCTTATTTCTATTTAATTTTTAATCTAATATATCTTATTACTTTAAAACTTAAATACTTCTTCGTTTTTATTTTTATTTTTATTTACTTTATAATTTAATATATATTATTACTTTAAAATTTAAATACTTCTTCGTTCTTAATTTTATTTACTTTATAATTTAATATAATATTTTATTACTTTAAGATTTAAATACTTCTTCTCGTTCTTATTTCTATTCAATTTTTAATTTAATATATTTTATTACTTTAAAATGTAAATACTTCTTCGTTCTTAATTTTTATTTACTTTATAATTTAATATATATTTTATTACTTTAAAATTTAAATACCTCTTCGTTCTCATTTCTATTTAATTTCTAATTCAATATATTTTATTACTTTCAAATTTAAATACTTCTCCGTTTTTATTTGTATTTACTTTCTAATTTAATATATTTTATTTTATTTAATATATTTTATGACTTTAAAACTTAAATACTTCTTCGTTCTGATTTATATTCAATTTCTAATTGAATATATTTTAATACTTTAAAACTTAAATACTTCTCCGTTTTTATTTTTATTTACTTTCTAATTTAATATAATATTTCATTACTTTAAAACTTAAATACTTGTGCCCAGGAGGCGCATAGAAATAAAAGAGTTGTAACCAAAAAGAAAGAAAACAAAAAAGAAAAAAGAAACTTTACCTTCTTTTGTAAGTTAAGGAAGAAGAATGGTCGATAGAATTCTGAATTGCCTTGTTGTATAGAAGTGGCTTAAGATGCCATCCAAAGATGAAGTGTCTATCCCTCGCCGCTCGGCCGGTAACGAGTGACTGGCTCCTTCGACCAAGACCCCCCGAACTCAGTGTGTGTACTTCGCTGAGAGACAATGTAACTGACACACGAGCCGGGTACGGGCGAGAGATGACCCACACACACACACACACACACACCTACCAAACTTTCTCTTGCTCTCCTTTACCCCCTCTCTCTTTTCTTTATCTATCTCTCTTTTTTATCTATCTATTCTAGAGTTTCACCCCCTTCTTATTAATCCCTTCTTTTTATTTGAATCCTTCATTCTGTCTCTCTGTCTCTCTTTCTCTCGCCTTCTTTTTTTTTCTCTCTCTCTCTTTCTCTAGTTCACTCCTTCTCTTTAGCTATCTCCCTTTTTATCTGATTCTTCAGTTTTACACACGCCCTCTGTCCGTTCCTTCTTTTTCTTAGAATTCTCTCTCTCTCTCTCTCTCTCTCTCCTCTCTCTCTCTCTCTCTCTCTCTCACACACACACTCTATCTATCTATCTATCTATCTATCTATCTATCTGCATGCTCTCAGTTTCATTCACTTACTTTTTTCCCCTTTCTCTCATTCACCCCATTCTCTCCTCTTTATCTATCTCGCTTTTTATCTATCTATTTTCCAGTTTCACACACGCCCTCTTATACCTCGCTTCTTTCCTCCCCCCCCTCTCTCTCTCTCTCTCTCTCTCTTAGTATTTCTCTTTGTATCTATCTATCTATCTATCTATCTATTTTCCAGTTTCGCACACGTTCTTTCTTTTTTCATTGATTATTTTTATCTCCTACCCTCGTCTCTCTCTCTTCTCTCTCTTTCTCTCTCTCTCTGTCTCTCTCTCATTCTCTCTCTCTCTCTCCCACACACATACACACACCACACATACCCTCATACTCTCTTTCTCTCGCAAACTCACATTCTCACTCTCTTTCACTTCTTACTCTATTTATCTCTCTCTTTTTTTTTAATTATCTATTCTCCAGTTCCACACAGGCTCTCTATCCAACAACTCTTTATCTTTGAAGCTCTCTATCTGTATCTCTGTCTTTCTCCCCTTTTTATAATTATACATATATTCATATATATTATATATATATATATATATATATATATATATATTTATATACAAATTGGTACCTTGATTTAAGATTATCCCAACTTACGAGTTTTCCAAATTACAAGCTGTCATTCAGTCGATTTTTTGCTTTGTTTTGAGAACTAAAATTTGAAGAACGAGCGAGCTTCAGATACGCTTATGCTAATGATACTGACATAAGCGTATCTGAAGCTCGCTCGTACTACAAGTTTTAGCACACAACACAACGGAAAAGGCTCCGAATATATATATATATATATATATATTATATATATATATATATATATATATGTATGTATGTATGTATATATATATATATGAATCTCACGTTTGTTCTGACGATTCTACGTTTTTTCATGAAACTTTAAGGGATTAAGTTAACAGTTTCTTTTGGGTTTTATCCTGCTCTGCTGGCCAGCATTTGAGCACTTTCTTGGTTAAAGAAAAACGTTTGTAAACAATTTATCATTGTTAGAGAATTAGAATTTAAGGTACCGTAGACACGGAGTCAATATATATATATATATATATATATATATATATATATATATATATATATATATATATATATACATGTTTTGATTTCTCATTGAACTATATATATACATATATATTATATATATATATGTGTGTGTGTGTGTGTGTGTGTGTGTGTGTGTGTGTGTGGTAAAGAACAAAGCTTAAATATTGATCATATTAGAAGTTATAGATCTATTTCTATCCATATGTTTGATCATTGAGCTTTCAAATTTGACCAGCCCAACTTTAACGTTGTTAAAAAATGCTCAGATCGTATGTATCGGGTCGAATTTTATGAATATACATATACATAAACGATATTTAAGCTTATTGAACATCGAGCTCTCAACTGGAACCAGACCAACTTTAACATTCCGTCGTTAAAAAAGAACCACCTTAGAATAATCCATAACACCAACTAATCTGGTGATTTGCCTATATATATATATATAGCTACCGGCAAACATTGCCAAGGGAGGTAATTTTTTTTTTTTTTTAATTTCTTAATTTTAAAACAATTACCAAAAATCAGGGAATTGTCCGATTTTAATGAAATTTTCACCAAATTATTTTCCCACGACTTGATTTTATAAGGATTAGTTTATTTTATGGAAGAAACTTGAAAAATACTTCTTTTATAAATTCAGAATGTGGGGGGGGGGGGTTGACCTTTGACCATTTGAAGAAAAAAAATCCCGGTCCCTAATTTTTACATTTCTTGAAAGATCATATCCTGAAGAATATATAGAAAAATAAAAAAGATAAAAATATAAATTCAATAACCTAAAAAAGTGATTTTAAAATTTAAAATTCATTTTCTTAAAACTCAAAAAATAATTAATGTAGCAATTTTTTTTTCGTAGTATTAATAAAATATAGTTGTCTTTAAATTGATGTAAAAAAAAAAATTTCTATCTGGGTTTTGGACTACCTTAAAAATTTCAAAGTCAATTTAATATGTCGAACCGCAGTAGGCCTAATTAGCAATTTTAACCAAAGATAGCCAGAATTTTATCTTTGAAAAAATCTAAGTTAAAAATGCGGAAACCCTGGGAGGATATTTTAAAAGAATTAAAACGATTTTTAAAAATCGTCAATTTAAAATATGGAAGCCCAAAAGATCAAAATTATCTCCCTTGTGACCACGGCCTTTACAGTGTGATTTGTGAACGAATTCAACTCATTTCCCAAGTTATTATGATTCATTCATTAAAGGATCACTTTATTTCCAAAAGTACATTGTTCTTTTATTTATTTATTTATTTATTTATTTATTTACATTCCTTTCAAAAATAGTAAACTTGAAATTAATACTAATCTAATTAAAAGAAGAAAAAAATTATTGAACACTGAAATTAAACTGAATGTTCTTAAAAATATATTTTACACGAGTATTTTTATTGTAGATAAAATGTTTATCTAAACAGCGATTTTTTTTTACATGTTTCGTCATTAAATTCTCTTTCAAGAAATGAAAATTAATTTTCCTCTACCAAAAAAAAACCCAACAAAAACAAAAACAAACAAATACGAAGAAACTAAGTTTCTTCGCGTTTGTTTTTTTTTTTTTTAATAAGTTACTTATTTATTGTACACTGTGGGGGTAAAATACCCGCACTTTTTAATTTAAAGTAAAGATTTATTTAAAATATAAGATCTTACTACTTGATAAACAGAACATTTTATTAAATTCGGATTATTAGATTTTTTTTTTTTTAAATTCTTGTGCTTCCTGTTATTGACGCTTTTGAAAATAAAAAAATAAATAAAGCTTCGTAACATCTGTTGTAAATTATTCGCTGAAGAAATAATCGAAAAGATTTTACGTGTTTGTTTTTTTCTTAAGACTTAAAAAATTCATAGCGCTTCTTTCTTAAAATAAAAAATAAATCTTTATTAAACTTTGTTTTTTTAAAATTATTTTTTATCATAATTGAGGCAATACTTTTAAAATTAACTATTCAACAATCTTTTAATTTGAAAACTCAGATTTTACATCCAGATATTTCAAACATACGAAATAGTATCACTATAAATGAATAAAGGCCTCCATATTTTATATATTCAACCATGATCTCAACTGAAAATTTTCAAGCTCTTAAAATAGGAAGTTATCTCCCTTACACCCCAGTTTTTTGCTGGTAACTATATATATATATATATAATATATATATATATTATATATATATATATATATATATATATATATATATATATAGTATCCAATTGCCGCTTTAACTTTTCCGTCGCAGTGGCATCAGTAAATAAACCAAAAGTGCCCAATATATTAAAAATTCAAAGCAGCAATAATACCAATAATATTATTATTAGAGGAAAATTAAAGGGTCTACCATGGTTTCAATCAAAATGAAATGATTTCTTCAGGACCCTACCCTACGTTAACTAAGTCAATGTAATTCCTTAGTTAAATTCTATATATATATTTGTGCAATGGTTGAATGCATGAGGAGGAATGCGTAGATGAATACGACGAAAATGGCTTACTGACTGAAAATTTGCAGTCATGATTCAAAGCGATTTGTCCTGAGAATAAGCGGCTAATATGCTGCTTTGAAACCAATGATAATAAACGCTTTTTAATTACTATTACATAACTTTTTAATTATGATTACATAATAGATAAATATAGCTTTTAGACCTGTAACCGAGTACTTTATTTTCCTTTCTCCAATATGAAATACTGACATACACAAACACTTTAAAAAGTTGGGCGTTATTACGAAGCATTAAAAATATATAAATGAATGAACTCGATATTATGGAGTATTGGATTCACTTATTTTAAAAAAAAATATTTTTTGTCATAAATTTTCAGGTCCCTTTATCAAATGAATGTTATTCCTGTTTAACAGGTTCCTTGTCTCTGTTGTTATCGACTGCGGCAGCGTCTGTGAAATGTTTATAATAACGGAGAATTCCGATGTCTGCGTTAAATCCCTTCACAAGCGTTTGAAATTTTAGAATCCATTTAGTTTCTGATTGTTTTCTAGATTGCGTTGTTGGAAATGCGTGTTCTATTAAAATGCATTTGAGGTGTGTAAGGTTGTGTGATATATATATATATATATATATATATATATATATATATATATATATATATATATATGAATTTACATGTTTTACTATAAGGAATAGTTATCATGAATTAATTTTAAAAAAAATTGTCATTCATAGTTACAATAGACATGATTTTTTTAAATTCTTTGATTCTAAAACAATTATCAAAAGTCAGAGAATTGTCCAACTTTAATGAAATTTTCCACCACGTTATTCGTTAAGGAATTAATTTTATAATGAATAACCTATTCTATTAAAAAATTGAAAAGATGTTTTTTTTTATCAATTCACATTGTAAGGTTGTTTTCAAACTTTGGTTATTTGAATAAGAAAAAAATTCCAGTCCCTAATTTTTATACGTCTCTGATGATAAAGTTACTTTGAAATCGATAAGACTAAACATCTTTTTATTTTTATTTTATACACATTGTAATTGCTTTCCTATCATTAATATATAATAACATACTTAACAATGCTTCAAGAAAATTACAAAATACTATTATTTCTAGAAAGATCAAAATAAGAAGAGCACATTAAAGAATGTCAACAAAAAAAGTTACTTGAAAATTAAGAAGTTATTCTAAAAAAATAGTTACTTGAAAAAAGTTACTTTTTTAAAAACTCCAGAAACAATTTTTATAACGTGTTTTCTCTTTTCTTAGTTTTAAAAACTATATTTTTCTTTGAATTGATGTAAAAAAAAAAAGAAGTATTTTCTCTAATTCAATTGACCTATTTCTATTCACTTAAAAATTTAATAGTGAATTTTAACCGTATGGAAGGTGGGATGTTGCCAACAGTTTTTTTTTTAGTTATGGATGAACATTTATTTAATCTATCGTTTAGATTCTGCGCAACACATTTTCGAGATTTTCATATATTCAAAAAATATTACGGTTGTTCTTTTTCTCGGAAGAACTAAGATAATACAAGATTTACATAGAGAGGTGCAGATTCTTTCAATTTTTAATATAAAAAATTGAACAATTTTTGAATAAAACATTAATTAAGAAATCATTCTTTTAATTATAGGTACCACCAAAATAGGTCACGTGATCAGTTTAGGCCATATGAAAGGAAGAAACGTAAATATTTCTGAATTTTTTTCATTTTAAGATTTTGTTAAAAGAAACAACGAACATAACGAGTTGCTACAAAGAAAAACAGTTAAATCAAAGATTAAATTATCCGATTGGGGAAAAATTACTCACCGTTATCTTGAAAAATAAGTAAAACAGTTCGTTTTTTACAACACAGTCAATTTCTTTATTGATATTTTTTTAGCAGAATTCTGTATTCATGGTTCTTTTACTAAAAAGCTCTCGCATTGAGACTAATAAAATATTCTGATATAATTATTTAGACTCTTATCTTTATAGAAAAAATCGTTTTTTGTCGGTTCATTTTTTCATATTTCATAAGATAAAATAGACCTTTTAGAAAAAAACTATTTCAGACATATTTTCATCAAAAAATAAGTAATTATGGAATGTTCGTGAAAATTTCACCATTAATTGATTTTTCATAGAATTTTTTTAAAAAGCCTCCAGTTATGACTTGTTTTTGATTATGTTAAATTTCAATTGATTTAACAGTGCAAAAATGTAAACATTATTTTTCGTTTATAATTTTCATTAGTTCCGTAAGCTGAAAAATTTAAAAAAAAATCATCAGGTTTTTTAAAAATGTTTCTTCTTTTGAATGGACATTAATTTTCAAGATAATATCAACATTTATGTAAGTTTTATTGTGTTAAATATGGGGGGGGGGGGGGGTAAATTTCACAGGGAAAATTGGTGGTACCTATTAATTATGTTTATTTTGACTCTTGTTAATTGCTTTGTATTTATTGTGAGACTAGAAGTGACTACCCGGTGTCGCCTGGGTAGAGAGGGATTTTTAAAAGTTTGTCTCGCAGATCCATTATTACTGAATCGTGTGTTGGATCCCCATTAAAATCTCTTCATAAAAATGACCTTGCTTCGATCCAGCCACTCGGAAAAGAAAAAATTCATGTCTACTATTTACAACATTAAATGCAAAAAAAAAAAATCCTTGCTGTATTCATTTATTTTCTGTGTATTTATTTTTTTTTTTACTTCATGAATTTAAATCAAATCTTCATTATTTTTGCTCAAAAACCAAGATCTGGTGATGCTGAATGTGTATATATATTTACTTTGTCGTTAATTTTTGCAATTTCCTCTGGACATACATACACACAACTGACAAGTGACCTTTGAGTCACTCTATGCATAATTTTGATGAAAAAAATGAGCTGGCGGTATGAATGATAACTCTCTTTAGGTCTCCAGGACTCTTCTGCGTATTCTTGCCAATCTTAATAATGCAGTTTTTTTTTTGAGGGGGTCAGTTCTCTGGTAAGGTCCAGGTATTTGTCTATCTTTTCGTTTT
>CM042157.1:65189615-65212115 GCA_023376005.1 Doryteuthis pealeii
CAGTGATATCGATTAAAAGTGATATCGATAAAATTCATTTTTGTCCATCTACATTTCTTTCTTTACTCATTTTTTCCTCATATATATATATATATATATATATATATATATAATATATATATAATATATAATGTAATTGACCACTGACTTTGTGTCCACTTTCATAGCCCTTTATGTCCAAATTTACCATATAAATTTAATGTAAACTGTGTCCTGACTTATGCTACATCAATTATCGGACACTTAGTGTGAACCTCTTGGCAATTGAAGGAAACTTTAAAGGTTAGTAAAAAGATTTAATGTCTTCTTGGGTTTCTAACTATTTCTTCTTGTTTGTTTTCTTCCCTTCAGATTATTTGTTGTCTTTGCCAAAATGGTTCCTAAATATTTCACTCGAGAATGTTTGTTGAACTTTCCATTTGCTCGCCAACGTTCTTTAGAACTGGTGTATACGTTTCATCACTGCTTACATGTAATTTGAGATTTAAAACAACAGTTAACTCCCCTGTCTCTACCTCGCGGCTCGGTTAAACTATTTGGACCATATTACCTTTAGGCACTCCTTTTTGATCTCGATTAAGAAAGGACATGTTTTTTATTTACACCGTCAATATCCGGTTGTTTGTTAGGGGTTAGGGTTAGGGGTTTGAGGTTAGGGTTAGGGGTTAGTTTTATAATTAAAAAAAAAACTATCTAAAAATCGTCTGTTAAAACAACCGGATATTGACGGTGTAAATGGAAATATGCCCTTTCTTAATCGATATCAAAAAGTGGTGCCTAAAGGTCGTATGGTTCAACTATTTACCTTTTTCGCCATCAAGTTCGTGGTTTGAACCTCACAAGCCGAATTGCGGGTAGATTCCACGGTTTAATCAAAAATAATATTATACAACTAGTCCGGCTTAGTTTGGTTGGTAGAGTGTACGACTGGGAACCTCAAGGTTCCTGGTTCGGCACCGGCTCTCGCCAACTCAGCGTATGAATAGCACAGGGATTTAAAGTGAGGAGCTGATGGTAGGTGTGGCGCTCCGTCTCAGACGCTAAAAACGATCTCCTTGGTCTAGCGATTTCCCTACTCCCTTTCTTTCTTTTTGTTCATTATATTTTTCTGTGAAGCATTTCCTTTTTCTTCCCTTTCTTTATTTAAAAAAAACCCAAAATCCCGGAATGGTCGATTATTTAGCTGAGGTGACGACACTCATGATAAATAAGAACTCGGCGGATAAGCAACACCAGATAAACAGGATTTACATTTTTGCATTTCATTTTGGACGATTTTGATGGAACTCGAATAACCGTTTGGATTTACTTTTTACAATCGATCGTCTCATTTCTGTCTCCATAAAACTTATTATTTCTATTACTAAGCAATACCTGTTGATATACAATAGTATGATAATAATTAAATGGTTACAACGTTTGATATAATTACTTAAGAGCTATTGCGAACAATTCTGTTAGGGAGAGTTATCTCCCCCTAACGATTCAAACCGGATATACTCTCCAACAAGGAGGAAGACAAAATACTGACAGTCAGGCAGACAATGGCTAGCCATCGCCTTCTTGGGCTAGCCCCATGTGTCACCACACGCATGAAACACATAGCTGAACTGTATCCAAAACCATCCCACTGTATTTCCCTGTCAGTGAAAATAAATAAAACAAATATTGTTATTGTTAACATATTCACTGTTTTTATTATCAATTTTGTATATCCTACATCTCGGAATATAACAAATTCCATGCGTAAAAAGAATAATAATATTGATTTAACTCTCTCTCACTCTTTTTTTCTCCCTTCTTTTCATATTTTCATTACGTTTGATTGAAACAAATTACCGTCATCGCTTCCGCGCGCTCACTCCCTCTCTCATTCTTTCCCCTACTCTCTTTCTTTCTTTCTTTCTTTATTTCTTTATTTCTTTCTGTGTAGTATGGCCCTTTTCTTCTCTTTCTTTCTTTCTTTCTAATAAATATGGAATGATCCATTATTTAGCTGAGGTGACGACACTCATAATAAATAAGAATGATAAATAACACCATACAACCAGGATTTACATTTTTGCATTTCATCTTGGACGACTTGGACGGTCTCATTTTTAACTAGAAGGTATTGCTAAATAATAACGGTCGTACTTTTAAGGAACATAATTATTGATACTAGCAAATATATGCACCCTCCGGGTGCAAGTATTTAAGTTTTAATGTAATAAAATATTGTATTAAATTAGAAAGGCTAATGAAACTAAATAAGAATACAGATAAAACGATTTGAAACAGAGGGAGTATAGTAAAAGATTTGAAACAGAGGGAGTATAATAAAAAATGGAACCACTGAAACTTACTCTTCCATCACTCTCGTCTTTCATTGTTATTTTTTCTAATTTAAGTATTTAGTTATAAGAGGAAGTAAAGAATTAAATGAGTTATTTTATCTTGTTAATGGATTTCATTTAAGATTCATTGAAGAGATTTTTGCTTATATTCATTAAAATAAAACCAAACAGTTAGAAATCAATAATACTACGCACATATTTATTAAATTCGATTTTTTAATATTAATATGCAAATTAGCCTTCCATTTCACACTGTAAACCGCTATTTTGTTGTATATATAAATATAATTGCATGTTGTCAGTATGTAGACATGGTTAACAGTATTAATAAAGTAAGACAATTTTATTAATAATTGAGGTTTAGATAAAAATAAAATCATGGATAATGTGATGTCAATAACTAAGAGAATTGTGACTTGAGTAGGAATATAGTTTCGGTTACAAACAGAAAAACACACAATCTCCATTATAATAAGATATACAAATAAATAATTTACATTTATATAGTATCAACTATTCCTATCGAATACGAATCATTTTCAAACATCTATTCGGCCCATAGATTGGACCCTGACAGTTACTACCGCTCCGGGAGAGAGTGGACCTGAGTAATAGCAACGACGGGGTACCCTACACTCATTAGATCTCCAGAACTGGAACCTCGCCATCAGATACAGTTAAGTGTCCACCCAGAACGCACTTATTTTTAGGGGGTAGGTCTTCTCTGCGCGGGATAAAATCAGCATCGTTCCTTACACAATGGATAGGCTACTATATATTTTGTAACAATACGTAAAAAAAGTAAAGTCGTCGGGGCGGCCTAAAGTCGGTATCAGCCAGTCAACGAGGGAGTCTATCCCCTTTTCAATAGCGCTAGACCAATGAGATTGTTTTGACGTCTGAGGGGGAGCGCCACACCTACCATCAGCTCCTTACTTTACCGCACAGATCCCTGTGCTACTCATACGCCGAGTTGGCGAGGTAACGGTATCGAACTAGGAACCTTGTGGTTTCTAGCCGAACGCTCTACCGACTGAGCTAACAATACGTACTGAGAACTATATAGGAAGGGAATTCAATCGATTCTTCGAATCTCATGCAAATCAATAAAAAAAATAATTGTAGAAATTGTTGGATTTGAACCCACGCCTCCAAAAGAAACTCGTGCCTAAATCCAGCAACAATTTTCTGTAAAATAAAATTTGAAAAATAAATATTAATATCTTCATAATATTCATATATACTCATCTAATTTAAATGAGGTCATCATAAATCAAACGAAAAAATGAAAACAGCTGGCAGCGGTGGGATTCGAACCCACGCCTCCGAAGAGACTGGTGCCTTAAACCAGCGCCTTAGACCGCTCGGCACGCTACCTAACCTGTATGCAGGATAAACGTTGTGACATTTTATCTCTGAACGCTTGTTAGAATTAGCAGCCTCATTCCAGTTTCTATATTAAAAGGTCCATTAAAAAAATGACACGTATCTATTGAAAGCATTTTTCTTACTTCGTTCATATATTAAACCTTTGATTAACAGTGTGAAGTTATTTCCTCTCAAAAGGAAATACAAAAGGGCTGGCTTTGACTAGATTGGGTAGACACGCCTCGGAGGAGACTGGTAACCGAAGGGCCCTAGACCACTTGTCACCCTGTCGGCAAGCCTTACAATACGCTGGCTGTATACCCAGGGGGCGAGACTTCTCCCACCAGGGACGTCCTGGATATGACACTAAATTATATCTGATGGAAAGGCCCCAGTTCTGTAAATCTGGAGTATGGAGTCAGTCTTCATTAACATTTCTCCCAGGTACACTTTAAGTCGGAGTGGTAGCACCTGTTAGGGCCAAATAGATCTGTTTGAAAATTATCATTTGTTTTAAGAAGAGGTACTTGAAGCTGCTAAGGATTATAATTAGTTACTTGAAACCATATAAGTGGGCGTAAACAAATTACTATTATTGGCGAGAAATAATTACTCAAAACTATATAATTATGTATAACTTAATAATATTAGATATATCTGTTTGAAAATTATCATTTGTTTTAAGAAGAGGTACTTGAAGCTGCTAAGGATTATTATTAGTTACTTGAAACCATATAAGTGGACGTAAACAAATTACTATTATTGGCGAGAAATAATTACTCAAAACTATATAATTATGTATAACTTAATAATATTAGATATATCTGTTTGAAAATTATCATTTGTTTTAAGAAGAGGTACTTGAAGCTGCTAAGGATTATTATTAGTTACTTGAAACCATATAAGTGGACGTAAACAAATTACTATTATTGGCGAGAAATAATTACTCAAAACTATATAACTATGTATAACTTAATAATATTAGATAGATCTGTTTGAAAATTATCATTTGTTTTAAGAAGAGGTACTTGAAGCTGCTAAGGATTATTATTAGTTACTTGAAACCATATAAGTGGGCGTAAACAAATTACTATTATTGGCGAGAAATAATTACTCAAAACTATATAATTATGTATAACTTAATAATATTAGATAAGTCTGTTTGAAAATTATCATTTGTTTTAAGAAGAGGTACTTGAAGCTGCTAAGGATTATTATTAGTTACTTGAAACCATATAAGTGGGCGTAAACAAATTACTATTATTGGCGAGAAATAATTACTCAAAACTATATAATTGTGTATAACTTAATAATATTAGTATAAGATTGTGACTTTAGTGGCCAAAACTGGTTCTTATAATACGTTAGAAAGGCTTCAGAGAAACCTCCCAACGGAGCTAAATGTAAACATAATAAAATCCAAACAAAGTAGTACACTATAACAACAATACAGACTTTATTGTCTGAGCACAAGGAGCATGGCGAGGCCTACGAAAGTTGTTCTTGTATTCAGTTGTTCCTGTATTAAGTAATTATCACTTGATAATTACAATATTGTGAATTTACAGAATAGTCATTAAAATTGAAAAAAAAAAAGCAAATCAAAACCATGTTGATTATAATTTACCTAAACTTTATCCAATTTATATTTAGTATATTTATTTATATTTGTTTGTTTGTTTATCTAATAATTGATTGTTCATTTATTCATAATTCAGTTTACAGTTTTTTTTAAATTAAAATAAAAAAAAAACATGCAAATCAAAACAATGTTGCTTATCATTTATAAAAAAAATGTTTTCAATTTTTAAAAATTATATATTATGAACGAATTTCAGTTATTAAAGTTTAATGTAATGGTATTTGTTTTTTATGTACCTCAACGTTGCCTTTACAGGTTTTTTAAATTAAAATAAAAAACATGCAAATCAAAACAATGTTTGGTATTATTTATAAAAATTGTTTTCAAATTTGAAATAAATAAAATTATGAACGAGTTTCAGTTATTAATGTTTAATGAAACGTAACACTTTTGTTTATTTACTGTCTTTACGAGACAACGGTATCTATTTCGCTTGCTCTAAGTTGGGCCTACTTTTGTGACGTCACACACCCAATGAACGGGCCTTCTATATCGGAGGCCTCGAGCATGGCATATATAACAAGATACAAACAATGAGGACGAAAGTCTATGAGAAGTAAGAAAGTAAGTGTTCTTACTGAATATAGGATTCAGTTACTTGTGCATGACCCATGCGAAGGGGTTTATACAGGGCTACGTACACACATGAGTACAAGTCTAAACGTGTCTGGCGGGGAGGGGCTTGCCCCCACGTTAACAGACAGAGACACCACTCTTCTAGTCCATCTTAGTGGATACCAGTCGAGAGAGAGAGAGAGAGAGAGAGAGAGAGAGAGAGAGAGAGAGAGAGAGAGAGAGAGAGAGAGTTTCTCGGGCTAGTGGTGCCACCGAGTGGCGAAACCCTCGCTGTAAGGGAAGATAACCCTTTTGGACTCTAGTCCATCTTAGCAGAGGCAGACAATCGCTACATTAGGCGGGAATACTCGAAACCATACAGCTGTGTGCATATCACTTGTATCACAGTAATACTAGATGTTATATAACTCTCTCTCTCTCTCTCTCTCTATATATATATATATATATGTATATATATATATATATATGTATATATATATATATATATGTCTCTCTCTCTCTCTCTCTCTCTCTCTCTCTCTCTCCATTCGTACTTATCTGTCAACACTCTTGGTAGGTCTTATAGACTAGTGGTTCCCAACCTATGGCCACATGGTCAAAATGGGCCACAGCAAATTTCAGGTGGGCCAAGGAAATATTATAATTCTATATGATTTCAGCGCATACTTTTTATATACAAAATCCAATCATATATGTGAGAAATTTATATTTTCTAGAAAGTAAGATGTCAACTAATTCACGGTTGGGGTAGAAACGCCCCTATGTTATGTTTTATATATATTGACCTTATATATGCTAATTGAATCAGATAATGAACTTAGAGCGGTTATAATTGCAAATCGTCGTCAAAATCAAAACGGAGAAATTTGGCTTGGCCATAGATTTTAATGAATTTAATTATTACTAAGGACACGATTTATGTTATTTTTTACTTAAATTTTAACCGTTAGTTGTGTTTAAGGAAAAAATAGATAAAATAAAACATTATTTTTCTATTATAATAATTTCATGGGCCACAAAAAAATTCTGGTTTCAAAGTGAACCCATGCTATAGACGACTTCCAGTGTCTGCACAGTAAATTATTAATATTAGTTAGGAATGCCTCATATTATGTAATTGTGTGAAATTTATTTGGATTAGGAATAGTTACTTGATGCTACTATAAGAGGTTCACAGAGTATTAACTCTGGTTCTTATAAAACATTGGGTTACTTAAAGGATAAGTACCCAATGAGGAACACTTCGGTTAGGAAAACGACAAACACGTTAGTTACGTTTATAAGACTTTATTACAACATGTATAGGGGAACGAAGTTCCCCAGACTATAGAACGTCACAAGTGTCCAAACATACACAGTAGTATTCATAGACAAAATAGGTGGAAACCACTTACTGTGAGCAGTGTCGTGTCTGTGGCGTCTGGCCTGCACCATAGGTGTCTGCTGGAGAGAGGTGACAAGCACGTCCAGGCTTGTTCAGTGGCATCAGAAGAAGAGGGTTCCCTCCTTGGGTTCCTGTGTCACGTGACCAAAAAGGGTCTCCAGACACAGGAGATTTACCAAAACCCTCAGACAAGGGAGACTGCCCTTACACTACAATTGTTTACAAAGTATTATTATTAGCAAACAAATGACTTATTAGATAGAAATAATTACTCGAAACTATATAATTATTTATTAAGCGTAGTATAAATGCGGCACAAGACCAGAACTATGGGGCACCGAGTGAGAATCGAACTCACTAACAATGGTTAGTTTGCTGCCGGTTTAGCTCAGTCGGTAGAGTGTCGGGCTAGGGATCACAAGGTTCCAGTTTCGATACCGGTCCTCGTCCACTCAGCGTATGAGTAGCACAGGGCTCTATGCGATAAAGTGAGGAGATGATGGTAGGTGTGGCGCTTCACCTCAGATGTCAAAAACAATCTCCTTGGTCTAGTTCCAGTGAAAAGGAGATAGACTCCCTCGCTGTCTGGCTAATACCGACTTTACACCACATGAGGTGCTCTACTCGAAACTATATAAATCGTTGTCGGTTGAGTGGCCTATTGATGGAGTCTATCCCCTCTTCACTAACGTGGGTTGTTACATCAACCACTTTACCGCGCAGATCGAAGCTCTGCTACTCATGCGCTGAGGATGCGCCAAAAGCCAAATGCTCTCTTAGCTTTGACAAGGGTATTTACCGCGCATCCCACGTATGCAGGTGTGACACAAGGTCTTTTTAATGTGGGACCACCCATGAACCGAAGCTCATGAGATGGTAGGTGCAAAAAATGCGTAGATCCCATCGGCATTCCTTTTCAAGGGGGCGCCTCAGGCACTGAGCAATAAACCCAGACCTGCCCCATTAAATCAAGGGGGTAGGTGTTGACTGTATGGATAGCTACTGCCTCCGTAAAGTTAAGGCCAGTTCACTGAAGTATGACGTCACAACATGAAGGCCTAGCATCCCGGGCCTATGAAATAAATACCGGTGTCAACCTTGTAAAGACAGTGTTAAAGTAAATAAACAAAACAACACGTTACATTTCATTAAACTTTAACAACTGAAATTCTTTCATAATATTATATTTCGTAGGCCTCGGGATAGCCCCCCACCTGGGATCTACACTGTTAATTACTTGACCGGTCCAGGGCCGAAGCCACTGGGCCCCCCGACCCGAGGACCGGGTACGAGAAGCCACGCATGTGTGGTTTACCAAAGAATGGAGGAAATAAATGGAGAGGGGGTGAGAGCGAGGTGACCATGCTTCCAGCAACCTCGTGACTTGTAAGCTTTTATTCAACATTTTCATTATCTGCTTTACCACAAAAATAAGATTACACAAACCGTTCTTTTGACGCGCTGAGTTGGCGGGGACAGATAACGAAACGGGAACTTTTCCAGGCGGATGCTTTACCTACCGTGCAAAGACCGGCCCCATACCTTAAAACTATTCTTTCATAGTCGTCTCATTCGAATAACGTCTTCATAAATTAAATACTAAAGAAAAAATAGATGGCAGCGGTGGGATTCGAACCCACGCCTCCGAAGAGACTGGTGCCTTAAACCAGCGCCTTAGACCGCTCGGCCACGCTACCGAATCTGAAAGTAACCTTAACGCTGTGACATTTATATCTGAATGCCAGTTAACATTAACAGTCTCACTTCTGTTTCTGTTCTACTCTTTCGAAAAAATGACACGTATTTGTTGAAAGCATTTTCTTGCTTCATTGATACAGTAACCTTTCACTAACAGTGGGAAGAATTTGTGTAAGACACCGTGTGTCCATTTCTTTCTTGTGTTTCCATTTATTCTTGTGTCTCCTTTGTTTGTTGTTATCTGTTATTGAATGTTATCAATTCTTTCTTTGTACAGTTTTCACGGTGTTTATCAAATAAACCTGATGACATCAGTCGAGGTGTTAGCGTTTTCTTTCCTCGCAGACCAGCGGCAGTTGCATGTAACCACACCTCAGAAGAGACAGGAAAATAAACCGCCCTTAGACCACTTGCCACTCTGTCGGTAGACCTTGCAAATCGCTGACTGTATCCCCTGCAGGGGTGTAAGACCCATCCAGTAGGGGTATCCTGAAAGAAAGAAAGAAAGAAAGAAAGAAAGAAAGAAAGAAAGAAAGAATGATAAATAGAAAGAAATAGAATGGAGAAAATAAACGGAGAGGGGTGAGCGCGAGGAGACCATACTGCTTATCTGTTTCAATCAAACATAATAAAAAGATGAAAAGAAGGAGAAAAAGAAGAAGAAAAGATTGAGAGAGAATTAAATCAAGATTATAATACTTTGCACATATTGAACTGTTGCAATAGCTCTTAAGTAAACATATCAAACGTTGCAATAATTAAATTATCATACTGTGGTCCAGCTAGTTTATACTATTAATCCGAACAAAGCGGAAAAGTCAACTATATTTCTTGAATATTTTGAACTCTTTGTTTCACACTTTGCATGCTTAAAAAATAGTACATTATATATATATATATATAATATATATATATATATAATATATATATATGAAAAATAGATGGAAATTAATCCGACAGTATGAATTTAACATTTTGAAAAAACATGATGTTTGTTATGTGATTGCTGACAGATCTGTTTCGACCAAATCGATAAGACGACATCTCGTCTATGTCGCTCTTTGATGACGACCAACTTATCGATTTGGTCGAAACAGATCTGTCAGCAATCACATAACAAACATCGTATGTTTTTTCAAAATGTGTATATATATATATATATATATATATATATATATATATGTGTGTGTGTGTGTGTGTGTCCTTCGCATTCAGTACTGTTTCGTCGTTTTACGGATTATCACTGCGGCTTGACAAGGTAGGCTGCTTCAGGCCGGGATCGTAACTCAACTGATTTGTTGTCAGTCAGAGTTCTTATCTTTGCGCCAGCTACACAATCACTTTTTAGAAAGGGAATTTACCGATATAAACATATTAGACCGCTAGGAGTACTCTATCCGTTTAAGGAGAGCTACGCATATATATATATAATATATATATATATATATATATATATATATATATACATATATATATATATATATCCATGCGAGGATATATCATACTACATACAGGCTTACGCTGTAAATTGACTAGGGTCTGTTTTATCTCAACTAACAATACTAACGGCGAGTTGTGGCATTAAAACGACCAACGTGCGAAGACCAGCCTTCAGTTGTCAGTACTCGTTCGCTACACAGCAAACAACCCCCCCCAAAAAAAAAAAACGAATGTAGGGAAAACAATATTTACATCTCATATTATAAGAGATGATTCGACTACCTTTACCTTTTGCTTCGATTTGTCCAGTGTGATACAAGGTCATAACTGCTGAGCACTCTATAAGGTGAATTCAAATGGTTAAGTCTCATCCAAATACATAAGAAAAAATGAATACGATAGTTAATGGCAGCGGTGGGATTCGAACACACGCCTCCGAAGAGACTAGTGCCTAAAACCAGTACATTAGACCACTCGGACACGTTAACAATACAATGCACAAAATATTGTATTTTGTAGAGAATTAATATTAAATATCGAAATGAAAAATAATGAAAAAATTGTTTTTCACTATATACTCTGAAAGAACAAAATATAAAACCAAAAATGTTATGGCAGCGGTGGGATTCGAACCCACGCCTCCAAAGAGACTGGTGCCTAAAACCAGAGCCTTAGACCACTCGGCCACGCTACCAATGAATGACTGGATCCTAAGTATTAGATATTAATAGCTTTAGCATAACGACTCGCGTCACTTATCAACGGATAAGTCTGATGTTTTAGAAATAACTAAAGCAGCTGTTAAGATGTTAAGACTTAAATGGCGGATGGTTGAAGAACAACAATATTTTTTTTCCTTTTTGAAATTAAGAACTGGTAATCTGAACATTAGCTACATAAATGAGAAGGTAATCAAGGACTATTTGCTCGTAAATTCCTACCATAAAATAAACTGAACCCCCATTTTATGTCCGTGTTTTTGTATTAATGTATTTTTCTTGCACCCGTTATTTACAATACAAAATATATTTTCTTTATTTTAATATTCATTTCAATGTGCATATTCTGAAAGTTTTTATTTTGTGAGAATGTTTAATATTAAAGTGGGGGCTCGTTTTACAATTTAGGCATAAATTGGATCCTCCTTTTATGACCGTAATTTTGTTTTTTCGTCGACGATGATTAAAATCTGACGTTTTTATTTTAGAGTACCAAATCCCAAAAGATAGGAAATAACAACAAAAAGTAATATTCAACTTTTTACTCGTAAATTCCTGCCATAAAATTAGGCTTGGGCATTTTATCGTAGGAATTTACGAGTAAAGAATTGAAGTGTAAAACGAACCCCACTTTAAAACTAACCATTCTCACAAAATAAAAAACACATTGAAGTGAATATTAAAATAAATAAAGGAAATATATTTAGTATTGTAACATAACGGGTGCAAGAAAAATAAAACATTTATTGCAAAAACACGGACATAAAATGGGGGTTCAATTTATTTTATGGTAGGAATTTACGAGCAAATAGTCCTTGTGAGAATAACCTCTCCTTGTTTCTTTCACTTTGAGGAAGCTGTGTGTTTTGTTTTGTAAAAACAGTTTTTTTTTTGACAAATTAGGTATACATATACTTTTCTAATATACATGTACTCTCATAGAAATATTAACATCTTTTTTAAAAAATCACCTGTGGGATATTCTAAGCATATGTTCACAGGGATGGTGAACATGTGGAGACTGTTTGAAACTATATTAAAGGTATTCCTATAAGGGTGTTAAGATTTTTAACTGGTTGTTCTTGTTTGAGTATATACGAGTGCGTTAGTCTTGTGTGACCAGTGCGTAATCGGGACACAATGACTTTTATTTTAGAGAACCTTTACAGAGAACCATTAGTTCTCAACCAGGATCCATATTTTTTCATGACAAAATACACTGAAAAAAATAATAAAATAAATAAAATAACAGAAGATAAAACAGAATTAACGAATGTCAGCGGTGCCTTCAACCTGCGTCTAAGTCAGCTCGATCACTCTACTAGCAGAAAGCTATCGATTGTTTTATACAAAATTGGGTAATCTGAACATTAGCTACATAAATGAGAGCGACCTCCCCTTGTTTGTTTCACTTTGAGGAAGCCGTCTGTTTTGGTCGTCCATTTTCATTTCACCGTAATCAATACAACTGCATTTTTTAACACGAAAATATCATAAAATGTGTTCTTAATAACAATTAAGTTAATTTCAAATAATGCACAAGCACAATTAAGAACACATTTTATGATATTTCGTGTTAAAACATTCAGTTGTATTGATTCGAACAAATTCGTATTTTCAGTGTAGATTTACAGTGAAATAAAAATGGCTGGCTAAAGTAAACGGCTTCCCCAAAGTGAAAGAAACAAAAGGAGGTTACTCTCATTTATGTAGCTAATGTTCAGATTACCAAAAATTGATGGTAAGATTAAAAAAAAAAACTAAACTCGTCTATTTTGCAAACCACATCTATCTGAAGCTTTCCATGACAAAATATACAGAGAAAAAAAAAAGAAAAAAAAAGAAATGGCAGCGGTGGGATTCGAACCCACGCCTCCGAAGAGACTGGTGCCTTAAACCAGCGCCTTAGACCGCTCGGCCACGCTACCAAGACACATGCTCGACGCATCAGTTTATTCATGTATAAAGAGGGGCAAGTAATGCATCAAACTAGTCACACTGACAATCTTTGTTTAACCACCAGTCACGGGAATGGGGGTGGGGGTGGTGGGGTAATCTTATCACGAAAAGCACTTATCAGCATAAATATTTTAAACAGTACTTTTGCCTTATATGCTAAAGAGTAGAACGCTTTTTAGTCGTTGGTAGCGTGGCCGAGCGGTCTAAGGCGCTGGTTTAAGGCACCAGTCTCTTCGGAGGCGTGGGTTCGAATCCCACCGCTGCCATTTCAGATTTTGTACATCACAGTAATATTTTACAAATAGAGTAGTTCAAATATTCCAACTGGTCTTCATATACATCTTTCTTGATAGTGTTTTTATATATATATATATATATATATATATCTAGAAGCGGCCACCCGGCATCGCCAGGGTAGAAGGCGGATTTTTTTAAAAAAGTTAGTCCCGCTGATATATTATGACTCAATTGTGAGTTGGATCCTCGTCGGATGCCCCATTAAAATCCCCATGTAAAAAAAGACCTTGCATTGATCCAGCTTCTCTGATAATAAACGTTAATGACTACTATTCAAAATATTAAATGCAAAAAAAATTCCACTCTGTTATAATTTAAATTTTTTATTTTTAATCCTTTTCCCAAATATAAATCAAATCTTTATTATTTTTGCTGAAAAACCAAGCCCTGGTGATATTTAATGTGTATATATATATATATATATATATATATATATATATATATATATATATATGAATAAGATATAATGAAAAAACAAACGATACAACAGAAATAGGCTCATCAGAAGAGAAAGTATTTCGGGGCATACGGTTTTAAAAAGCAACACTCGGCCCATCCTCAACTAATATGTATTGCATTATAATGTATCAACCGCACGTGGGTCGGTCATTTAGTAAAAACAGAACGCTGCTAGTTAAACGTTGGAATTATCTTATTCATACAGTCGGTTAATTTCCATTTTATTGTCGTTAATTGTTTTATTTTCGAAGTTTCCTCCGGACATACAGATACACACAACTGCCCTTTATATGTGTACTAGCAGCGGCCACCCGGCGTCGCCTGGGTAGAAGGGGATTTTTTAAAGTTAGTCCCGCAGATCCATTACTTAATCGTGAGTTGTATCCTCGTGGGATGCCCCATTTAAATCCCTATGTAAAAAAATAGAACTTGCATTTATCCAGCTACTCTGAAAAGAAATGTTAATGTCTACTATCTAAAATTATTAAATGAAAAAAAAAATCCAAGCTGTTATCATTTAAATTTTATTTTTTAATTTTCTTCACGAATATAAATCCAATCTCTAATATTTTTGCTCAAAAACCAAGTCCTGGTGATATTTAATGTGTATATATATTTACTTTGTCGTTAATCGTTTTATTTTCGAAGTTTCCTCCGGACATACATATACACACAACTGCCCTTTATATATGTATATACTCGCATAAATTATCATCTTCAAATCAACTCAAATAAACCACTCATGCTGATATAATAAATTTTCTCCCGTAAATACTTCACTTTATATAGTTACCAAGTTTGTGCATTCCACTTTGGCTCGTTTTTGGTTGGTTACGTCAAGCTGGAAATAACATTAAAAGCAATGGAAATGGCTCGACTAACATACCATATTGAAAATTTGTACAGCAATTGAACAGAAAAAGAATATATTGATATCATATTTAACCACGGATATATGTGGTAGCGTGGCCGAGCGGTCTAAGGCGCTGGTTTTAGGCACCAGTCTCTTCGGAGGCGTGGGTTCGAATCCCACCGCTGCCATTTACGATTATGTTATTTTTATTTTAATTATCACCTTGTAGGCACCAGTCTCTTCGAGTTCGAATCCTACCGCTGCCATACATTATTATGTTTTTTTTTTCTTTAAAAAAAAAATTCTTCTTTATTTTGAGATTTATAAAATAAACAACCTTAATTAATTTTTTTATTTCGATGTTTATCATTGACTAGCAGAGCTACCCGGTGTTGCTCGGGATTTAAAAAGTTCAAAATATATCTCTTATATGTATTTATATATGGATTGATTAATATTATTTTCTATATATTTGTTTTATCATCTGTTATTCTTTTATATATTTTTGTTTTTTTAAGTTGTTTATTCTTGTTTGTATATTTTTCTTTGTCATTTCTTTGTTCCTTATCATGTTTTATCCTTTATTAATTTGTTTTATTTTTCAACATTTCTAAATCATATTTTTAATATATCATTAAATGCTTATATTCTTATATAGCTTCAATTGTGGAAAATGAGGGGTAAGCTCTATTTGTTTACGAATTATTATTATTAGTGACTTAAAACTATATAACTGTGTGCAAATTATTAATTATTATTAAATATAGATAGAAACTTGAACCATAAAATCTTGTATGAATATTAGATAGGAATACTTCAAACCAAGAATATCTAGAATAGGCTCAGGCCTACTTAATGAGGTAATCTGAACATTAGCTACATAAATGAGAGTAACCTCTCCTTGTTTGTTTCACTTTGAGGAAGCCGTGTGTTTTGGTCGGCCATTTTTATCTTCACTGTAATCAATACAACTGCATAATTTAACACGAAAATATCATAAAACGTGTTCTTAATAACAATTAAGTTAATTTCAAATAATGCACAAGCACAATTAAGAACACATTTTTTTTATATTTTCGTGTTAAAACATTCAGTTGTATTGGTTCGAACAAATTCGTATGTTCAGTGGAGATTTACGATGAAATAAAAATGGCCGACCAAAACTCTCATTTATGTAGCTAATCTCCAGATTACCAAAAATTGATGGTAAGATAAAAAAAAATAAACTTGTCTATTTTGCAAATAGCAGTGGCTTTCCATGACAAAATACACCGAGAGAGAGAAAAAAAAAAAAAAGAGATGGCAGCGGTGGGATTCGAACCCACGCCTCCGAAGAGACTGGTGCCTTAAACCAGCGCCTTAGACCGCTCGGCCACGCTACCAAGACACACTATCATCGCATGAGTTTATTGACGTATAACGAGGAGCGGTGGCAAGTAATTCATTATACTGAGTCACACTGACAATCATTGTGTAACCACCAGCAACGGGGTATGGGGAGGTAATCTTATCACGAAAAGCAGTTATCAACATAGATATTTTAACAGTTAGTTTGCATGATTAAATATGCTATAGAGTAGTGCGTTTTGAGGTGGCTGGTAGCGTGGCCGAGCGGTCTAAGGCGCTGGTTTAAGGCACCAGTCTCTTCGGAGGCGTGGGTTCGAATCCCACCGCTGCCATTTCAGATTTTGCACATCACGTTAATATTTTAAATAGGCGATAGCCGACAATTTTTGGGAGAATATGCGCTTAATTGAAGTCATACCTAATTTGAAAATTAATTAGTTGATAATTAATGAATTAGGCGAACATATCTGTTCAAATGTAAGACGTAAACAAATCGAAAAAAAAGTCAATCTCTGTATGTACATTTCGGCATGTTATGCCTCATCAGCAGAGTTATAGACAGGAAACTGCTCTGTGTGTGATTCGAACGCTACCTGCCAGGCTGACAGGCGGGGATTCTCTGCTCTTCATATATATCTTTCTTGATAGTGTTTTATATTGTTGAGAAAAAAAAAAGAAAGGAAAACCTTATGAAAGGTGCTTACCTGCGATTCTGGGGCTGGGAAATTAGTCCGTTTGGCAGTTTTTTTTTTTAGTGTGTTTATTAGTCATGCTTATGTAAATTTACTCTTCATTTTGATTCGTTGACACCTTTAGATAAACCCTTCACTTTGTTGGTGTTGACAGTTATTTTTTCAATTAATCTTGCTGTCATTAGGCAGACCCAACTACCTTTACCAGACCTACGGAATTTTTAGGTCACAACGAGACATTATTGCAACCTTATCGAAATCTCTGAAAAAACATTTAAAAACATATAAAACAAACTATACTAAAACATTTCAAATCACATACAAAAATTACACTTAAAATTACTTGCCGGGAGGCTAAAGTTCGTAATGCCCTTTTGTTTTTTGTAGGCCCTTATTTTGGTCTGTTGATGACAGAGAACTCTGAGTTTGTTACCTTCTCTCGTTTATCTTCTTCCTTCCTTCTCTTCTATGTTCCTTTGGTTTTCAACAAATTTAAGACCCAGTGGTCTAAGTTCTTGATATAAATTAGATTCGTTCACGAATCTTCTCCAAATTTCCTTTTGTACTAGGACGGTCACGTCCCCATAAATACCTTTCCTTGCTCCTGGTTCCAACCAGTCAAAAAGACCCAGTGGTCTCAAAAAACGTAGATACGTTCACGTATCTCACACACCTTGGATTCGTTCACGAACTCTAGTCCTTTAGTTGAAGAAGAACCTTCGCTGTTCACAGCGGACAACCATAGGGAGGGAGGGCTTCTGCCCAAGAGAGACCTGTTCTCTCACCTCTGTTCAAGAGTGCCAGTCGTAATGAGTGTTCAAAGAAAAGGAGCTCAACCTGGACTTCCTGGTCCCTTACAAATGATGTCATCTTCGACCAATCAGAGGCCTCCAAAAACTCACTCCGGGAATTTCAAAAATAAAGGCACCAAGGCCCAAACAAAATAACATTTTATTTTACAAAACATCCCCCAAGGTGGGGGGAGGGCCTACCTGTTGCAGCCATTTCAGAGAAATTTCTCAAAAAAAAAATTTCAACAACCTTTTACTACCTTCTGAATCAGGGAAGTTGCTTTTTTCCTTATTTTTCCCACTATCGCAGGTAGTAGTACTTTTCGTGGGTCAACCACTCCACAAGTAGCAATTTGCCCTATCATTTTGGCGGTTTTTTCCGCAACATATATACTAGCAAAAATCATCATTTTCAAATCAACTCTAATAAACCACTCATGCTGATCATAATACATTTTCTCTTGTAAATATTTCACCACTTTATACAGTTACTTCAAGTTTGTGCATTCCACTTTGGCCCGTTCTTGGGCTAGACGGGCGGTCGGAGAGGCCTGCTCCGATCAACAGGCTGGTCACGTTAAAACCCTAGCACCTATATGATTGCTCCAACCCTATTACCCTTATGGCAAGCCCCAAACCTTTTTATCATATGGGTGCTAGAATGCTGTGGCCGCGGGTCTACATGTCCTGGGAATGACATTAAACTCTATCTGATTGTGAGGTTCCAGTTTTGGAGGTTTATGGAATGTGGAGCACCCTTCATCACCATTGCTCCCTGGTCCACTCTGGCCCGGGGTGGTAGTACCTGTTAGAATCCCATCTGTGGGTTAAATAGAAAAATGTGTTTATAAAAAAAATGAGTATCCATTTAAGAATAAATACATTTCAAAACTTTGTCGGCATTAAATGACCCACTGAGCTTGATATGCCCCAAACCAAACCAAACCAAACCAAACCAAACCAAAACCAAGTTTGTGCAGGAACTGTGCAATATCTAAACAGTATACAAAGTTCTTTTCGGAAATAAAAAAAAACGTAACCAAAAACAAGATATGACTAGAGGCTTTTTTAAAAATTCTATGAAAAATCAATTAAAGGTCCGATTTTCATGAAAATATCCATAATTACTTACCTTTGGATATAAATATGTCTGAAATAGTTTTTTTCGTAAAATATATTAGGGGAAATATTTTTTTTACAAGGTTTACCTCTCCCAAATTTATTTCATGAAATATGAAAAAATGAACCGACAAAAAACTATTTTTACTTTTTTCTATAAAGATAAGAGTCTGAATAATTATATCAGAAGATATGTTTTACTTATTTATCAAGATAACGGTGAGTAATTTTTCTCTAATCGGATAAGTTGATCTTTGAATTAACTGTTTTTCTTTGTAACAACTCTTTATAATCGTTATTTATTTTTTGCGAGATATATAAAAAAAAAAGTTATAAAATATTTACGTGACGTATTTTGGTGGTACCTATGAAATATCAACTACAAACATTAAAAGCAATGGAGGTGGCTCGACCTAACATCTACTTAACATACCATAGTGTAAATTTGTACAGCAATTGAACAAAGAAAGAAAATATGGATATCATATTATAACTCGGTAGTTGTTGGTAGCGTGGCCGAGCGGTCTAAGGCGCTGGTTTTAGGCACCAGTCTCTTCGGAGGCGTGGGTTCGAATCCCACCGCTGCCATTCACATTTATGTTTGTTTTTTTTTTTTAATTAAAAAATGTAGACACTTGTGTCTTCGGAGGCATGGGTTCGAATTCTACCGCCGCCATACATTATTTTGCTTTTTCTTTTTTAAAAAAATCTTTTCATCTTTTCATCTTTATTAGTATAAAACCTTTGATATTTATAAAATAAACAACCTTAATTTTTATTTTTTATTTCTATGTTTATCATTGACTAGCAGAGCTACCCGGTGTTGCTCGGGATTTAAAAAGTTCAAAATATATCTCTGATATGTATTTATATATAGATTGATTCTTTTATATATTCTTGTTTTTTTAAATTGTTTATTCTTATTCTTTTTCGTATTATCTGCGTTATTCGGACAATTGTCCCCATCTTCATTGTTATTTGTACAACGTTTCGGCCGATATGTCCTCCGGCCTTCTTCAGGTATTTCTTGTCGGACTCGGGAACCTTCTTTTTCGAACTCAGGAACTTTCTCTTCGAACTCGGGAACTTTCTTGTCGCAATCGGGAGCCATCACGGAACTTTGAACCTAACCCTTTATTTATTCCACGGGGGTATCCTGTTCTCATTCCGCTAACCATAGCTGGGGTAGGAGTTGTGTTAATTATTTTTCTAACTGCCTCCACTCAGGATTGAACTCGGGATCCAGAGATCTAAACTACCTAACCTAACTACCTTATCCAATAGGCCATGTGTCCAATTGGACAATAGTCCGAATAACGCAGATAATACTAATCTTCAAGCCTCATCTCAAACATTCAGAGAAATAACTTAAAATTTTTGTTTGTATATTTTTCTTTTCTTTGTCATTTCTTTTTTCCTTATTACGTTTTATTTTATTAATTTGTTTTATTTTTCATCATTTCTAAATCATATTTTTAATATATCATTAATTTCTTATATTTTATATAGCTTCACTTGTGGAAAATGAGGGGGTAAGCTCTATTTGTTTACGAATTATTATTATTAGTGACTTAAAACTATATAACTGTGTGCAAATTATTAATTATTATTGAATATAGATAGAAACTTGAAACTATAAAATCTTGTATGAATTATTAGTATTATATAGGAATACTTCAAACCAAGAATAACTAGAATAGGCTCAGGCCAACTTAGTGGGGTAATCTGAACATTAGTTACATAAATGAGAGTAACCTCCCCTTGTTTGTTTCACTTTGAGGAAGCCTTATGTTTTGGTCGGCTATTTTCCTTTCACCGTAAATCTACACTGAAAATACGAATTTGTTCGAATCAATACAACTGCATGTTTTAACACGAAAATATCATAAAAATATGTTCTTAATTGTGCTTGCGCATTATTTGAAATGAACTTAATTGTTATCAAGAACGCATTTTGATATTTTCGTGTTAAGACATAGAGTTGTATTGATTCGAACAAATTCGTATTTTCAGTGTAGATTTACGGGGAAATTAAAATGGTCGACCAAAACACAAGGCTTCCTCAAAGTGAAAGAAACAAGGGGAGGTTACTCTCATTTATGTAGCTAACGTTCAGATTACACTTAGTGATCTATTTCAGTTTTTAAAAAAATAAAAACCATACAACTGTGTACAATTCGGAAGCGTTTGTTGTGCAATGGTTATCGTCGTAGGAAATGGACACGGCTGTGCTACGAGAGAAACCTATTCGCGTCTTTCACTTATAAAGAGTTTTTGGTTATTTCCTATAAGTCCAACATAAGCAAAGGGGAACCACTCTTGACTGATAAATTATTTTTTTATTTTCCCATTAAACTAACCCTAAACCCTAACCCTAACCCCGTCTTCTTTATTCCTAGTAGATCAATAAATAAATAAATAATTTATCAGCCAAGAGTGGTTCCCTTTGTTTATGTTGGACTTATAGGAAATAACCGAGTTTTTGGTTGAAAAGCAGAATTTAAAAAAACAAGACAAATAAACAAATGAGAAATATCTGGTTTTGCGTAATGATGGTAGATAATAACAGAACTCGGTAAGAATTATTTATAGACAGGATATAAAAGAAAAAGCAAAGAAATGTTAGAACACGAGTCAGCAGTCATTTTTGCAAGTAAGAGATAAAATATCACAGCGTTTACTATTGATTCAGATGGGGTAGCGTGGCCGAGCGGTCTAAGGCGCTGGTTTAAGGCACCAGTCTCTTCGGAGGCGTGGGTTCGAATCCCACCGCTGCCAGTCGGTTTTTATTATGTTTTTTTTTTTTTTTTTAATTTTTAAATTTTTCTTTATTAAGATTTTGCAATTCGATTCAGCAGTCTCTTCGGAGACGTGGTTCGAATCCCACTGCTGCCATTCGGTTTTTCTAAAAAAAAATTTTCTAATCTTTTTCTTTTCCTTTATTAAGACTTTGCAATTCGATTCAGCAGTCTCTTCAGATGCGTGGGTTCGAATCCCACCGCTGCCAGTCGGTTTTTTATCATGGTTTAAAAAAAAAAAAAAATGTTCTTTAAGATTTTGCAATTTGATTCAGTCAATTTAATTTAATTGATTGAATGATCAGAAAAAAAAAAAAAAAGAAAAGAAAAGAAAGAAACGAACACACAAAAACATTGTTTTTCTTTTTAAATACAGTGATACCTTGATTTTCGTCTTAGTCGAAAAGTAGTTACATAATGAACATCAGTAAAAAAAAAAAAAAAAAAAAAAAAAAAATTACACGTTTTTGTTTTTTTTTGGTCAATTTTGCTCCAATATGGCCGTAAACGCTGTCTAAAGATGACTTAAAATCCGTGTTTACAAAATAAAGTTAAACCTCCCGATTGAAAAAAATATACTAAAAATCAGGGAATTATCCGATTTTAATGAAATTTTCAGTGTTGATTTATCATTGAATGGATTTTATAATGCGTCAGTTATTTTATTTCAAAACTTTCTGATTTAATTAGGTATTTCTGCTATGATAAATTATTATATAAAATTCATTAGCAAACTCATTTTCTATTTCTATGTAAGTGATAGTTAATTTTACTCTCTAATTAAGACCTTTTCATATATGATATTATATTACGACAGGCACCAGTGTTGTTAATACAAATAACATAGTAAGTAAACTTATCTGAATACGACTGGCGTGCCTCACTTTGGGGTGGAGGGGAAAATGAAGTACTTGATCATCCTTAACACCTGATCGAGGAAAGTAAGTCATGCATATCTTGCGTTTTTAGTCCCGTTAGTAGGACAAAAAGGTATGAATAGTAGTAGCCGCCACCATCGCCGC
>CM042157.1:65217115-65234615 GCA_023376005.1 Doryteuthis pealeii
GTTGGCGAGGGTTCGAATCCCATTTACGTATTTTTTCTTTTCTTTCTGTGATTGTAATTGTAATTGAAATATTCAGATAGTAAACAAACCTGTCGGTTGAGACTTAGACTACACCGACTGCACCTCTGCAGAGGGGTAAGAGTCACCTTTTGACCGTAGATGGCGACCCGAGACACCTGCCCACTCGATTTAAAGGGGCAGAGCTGGGTTTATTGAATCATTATACAACAACTTTAAATCTATACAAAATCAATTGATGCTGTCGTTTAATTTTTTTTTTCAAACTTAAATGAATTAACGTATTAAGTTTCATTTTTATTAAAAGTATTAATCCCAGTTAAGAAATTTAAAAAATATATACATTGTACTTCATTTCATATCCCAATAATATTTATCATAAACTATGGTAAAAATTTACGCTCCTGAATTCAGTCTATTATAAAGTGTTTATCAATAACTTGTCAGTAGAACAAACAGAATAAATAAATACTTTGTTCTGTTAATGTAAAGAGTAACAACAACCTAAAAATAACAGAAAAGGCATGTATGCGTTTTATCATCAGCAGTTAAAAAAATAAAGGATAATAGCATCACCCAAAATATATCTAAGGTAGCGTGGCCGAGCGGTCTAAGGCGCTGGTTTAAGGCACCAGTCTCTTCGGAGGCGTGGGTTCGAATCCCACCGCTGCCAGTCTTTTTATTTTTTTTTATGAAACGTTCCTTTTTTAGTGTGTGGAATATTGGTTGGTTGGTTGGTTGGTTGGTTGGTTGGTTAGATTTTACGGCATGTCAACCTTTTTTGGGGTACCTTATACCGAGGATGCTTTGTTTTATTCATTCTTAACGGATATTCAACTCATTTTTAAAACACATTTTGGGACGCTAACAGGTACTACCAGGGTGGACCTGGGAGTAATGTGGAATGTAATGATTAGTGTGATCGGCTAGCAAAACATTACTAACGAGTTCGATTCTCACTGAGTACATATATTCCCTGTGAAATTTACCCCCCGCCCTATATTTAACATAATGAAACTTACATAAATTATCTTGAAAATTCTTGAAATTCGATTTAAACAAACTCCTGATGATTTTTAAAATAATTTTTTAGCTTACGAAAATAATGAAAATTATGAACGAAAAACAATGTTTACATTTCGGCACCGTTAAATCAATTGAAATTTAACGTAGACTAGAGGCTTTTTAAAAAATTCTATGAAAAATAAATTACTGGTCCAATTTTCACGAAAATTTACATAATTGCTTACATTTTGATTAAAATATGTTCGAAATAGTTTTTCCTAAAATATATTAGGGATTTTTTTATGAGGTCTACTCCCCACTCCATTTTATTTTATGAAATATTAAAAAAATAAACCACAAAAGACGATTTTTACTTTTTTTCTATAAAGATAAAGTCTGAATAAATTATATCATATTTTTTATAAGTTTCAATGCGGCAACTTTTGAGTAAATGAACCATGAATACAGAATTCGGCTAAATAAATATCAATAAAGAAACTGACCGTGTTGGAAAAAACAGACTGTTTTACTTATTTTTCAAGATAACGGTGAGTAATTTTCCAATCGAATAATTTGATCTTTGAATTAATTGTTTTTCTTTGTAACAACTCTTTTTGTTGGTTATTTCTTTTTTGCGAGGTTTAAAAATTTTTTTTTTTAAATATTTACGTTTCTTCCTTCAATATGGCCTAAACTGATCACGTGACCTATTTTGGTGGTACCTATTGAATTCAAGCGTTAAAGTCAAATTTGAACCCCGAAAGAAAAAAAAAATACCAAAAATCAGGGAATTAACAGATTCTAATGAAATTATCAGTGTCGATATATTAATGAATGAAAGTTGGAATACACCAGTTATTTCATTTAAAAAACCTCCACATTTATTTCAAGTCAGTTAACTTTAAACACGCTCCCTATTTTTGTAGTGCAACATATATATTGACTCTAAATTTTGTTTAAATAAAAAGAGTAAAGATTAAAGATATAAACGGTTTAAAAAATCATTTTTTTTATTGGCCGGATTTGGAAGGGAAAAAAGAAATAAAATTCGAAAAATTGAAAATTAAAAAAATTGATCTTAAAAATTGAACTTAAAAAATAAAACTTAAAATTGAATTTCTTTTTTTAGATTTTTTTTAATTAATTAAGATTAAGGGGGTTCAGTTTAAATTGAGATATGAATTAATGTTCTTTTATTGCAGACAAATCTAAACATGTTATTGAATAAATATTTTTTTACTAATCCGTAAATATTAATTGTAATGCTAGAAATGGACCTAGCTATATTTTTAATGAATTTTATTAATTAATTAGATATAAAAATGGTACCCTAAAAATATGTATATATAAATGCACCCGAGCTACCATAGTTTTTAGATATTACTGAAGAAATCAACAGTAAATTTTTTATACGGATTTTTTTTTCTGAGTGTTTTGAAAAATTACGTATAAAATATTACATTGAAGTAAAACATAAACATCTGAGTAATTGTCTGTACATAGTGTATTCAATTTTTTTTTGTTATTGATTTTTATGAAGAAAGTGTTATAAGTGTTTTAAACTTTTGATAATATTAAGTACGTAGCACTCTTCTTCTGTCGTAATTTTTGCGAATTTGATCTTTAAAGCGTATTAAAAATTAATTACATATGTAATTTTCTTTTTTTCTTTTTTTTTTTTTTCTTTTTTTAAATTTTGTTTTTACTGATACTCATTATGTTAATATTTTTCGACTAAAACTAAAATTAACTTTAAGTAATCGATTTAATTAATTTTAATTCGTTTTTTTTTAATGAAAAGGGTCGTCTTTTAGCAGTCCCTAATTTGAATCAAATTTAAATAAATATTCTTATTTTATCATCCGATGATGAGCGTAGAACAAAAGGAATAAATAAATACTTTGTTTTGTCATCTCAGACAAAAAGTAGGGGTACTTACCTTCCAATTGCTTCGGGCAGGGTGAGCGAGGATTAAGAAGCGCCTGCGTTTTGTTTGGTCATATTTATTACATGTTTATTTGGGTAATCTGAACATTAGTTACATAAATTCCTACCTTAAAACTGTGCTTGCGCATTATTTGAAATTAACTTAATTGTTATTAAGAACACATCTTATGATATTTTCGTGTTTCGAAATAACCATTGCTAAATGAAAGAAAATAATTAAATTAAATAAAAATTTGTTTTTATTACAAGTGAGCAATGAATGGTTTCGTCTCCTCTTCCAACATTGAACCCAATGAAAACTATTTTTCTTCGTAAAAACTTATTTTTCAAATATTTTTTTTTGTATATTTATAAATTTTAAGGAAATTCAATAAATTTTTTTTGAATTCAAACATGTGAAAATTTAAATTTTTAGAAATTTTATGTTTTTTTTTTCTTTTGTTTGTAATTTTAAAATGTTGCAATAAAAATGGCTGATAGCGTCAGAAAGGAATTTATGTAACTAATGTTCAGATTGTTTGCATTAAAGGTTAGGTGTCGGCTGCATAGGTCACATGTCACATCTTGCCCTATGATATAAGGGGCTTGTTTTATTACCATTCTATCCATAACATGTCGACCGTGCTTATAGAACTACTATGGTCGTAGATTAGTAAACCGCGGTACCAAATATCGAACCAGAAGTCGCAACATCGGCAATTTATTGCAAGACTAATTCTACCTACTTCAGATACGAGGCAAGGTGGGGTTTTTTTTTTGGGGGGGGGGTGTGTCTTATTTATTTGCTATCTCTGTCAGTAAGTCCAACATATCTAACTCCGGTTTCGACTGGGGAGTCCGGTGGCTTTGGCCCTGGACCTTAAAAGCTAACATCGTTGATCCCAGGGGGCCATCTCCCAGGTAACACCTGTCCCCTCGATTTAAAGGGGTAGGGCTGGGTTTATTGCCCAGTGCCTGAGCCCCCCCCCCTTGAGGGCGAATGCCGACGGGATCAACGTAATTTTCCATCTGCCACACATGAGTCTAGGCTTGTGGTTGGTTCCACGTTAATAGGGCCTTGTGCCTAAACCGTACACGTGGGGTACGAGGTAAATATCTCGAACTCCGGTTTCGACTGGGGGGTCCGGTGGCTTCGGCCTTGGACCTTACAAGCTAACATCGTTGATCCCATGCAACACCTGTCCCCTTGATTTAAAGGGGCAGGTCTAAGTTTATTGCCCGGTGCCCGAGGCGCCCCCTTGAGGGTGAATGCCGACGGGATCAACGCATTTTTTACACCCGCCACCCGTGAGCTTCGGTTCGTGGGTGGTCCCACATTAATAGGGCCTTGTGCCTAACCCGTACACGTCGGGTACGTGGTAAATATCCCAGTTGTTCTTTCTCTGAATTTTTTAGATCAGGCTTGTGGATTGAATAAAGGATTGGGTTCAAAGTTCCGTGATCTCTTTCGATTATGACAAGAAGGTTCCCGAGTTCGAACAAAAGGTTCCCGAGTTCGAGAAGGCTACCGAGTCCTACAAGAAATACCTGAAGAAGGCCGGAGGGCACATAGGTCGAAACGTTGTACAGATATCAATAAAGATGAGAACAATAGTTCGAATAATACAAATAATACAAACTGTCAGATGTTGTTGATCGGTTTGGGGTTGATTTATCTTCTACTTCCATGTTACTGAGGATTCCCCCTCCGTAGCGTTACCTTCCGAAGAAATCGCTACAGTTAACGCTAACAGAAAACAGCAAAACTCACAGACAATTATTTATAGAAATGTTGACAAAAAACAACAAAAAAAAAAAACAACAAAAAAAAAGAGAAAAGAAGGAACGTGTGCGTTTTATCATCAGAATTGTGCAATTAAAGTAAAATAAATTATGATAGCATTGCGTTGTCGTTTATCTAGGGTAGCGTGGCCGAGCGGTCTAAGGCGCTGGTTTAAGGCACCAGTCTCTTTGGAGGCGTGGGTTCGAATCCCACCGCTGCCAGTCGGATATTTTAAAAATTTGGTTTATGAAGACCTCATTTGAATTACAAGAGTGTATACGAATATTATAAAGGTATTAATAAATTAGTTCTTAAAATTTTATTTTAGAGATACTTTTAGATTTAGGAACCAGTTTCTTTTGGGGTCATGGGTTTTTAAACATTTATTTAGTATGTGGAATAGCGAGATATACTTACAAACCATAACAAGTGAGTTTGATTCTCGCTGAGGATCTCATACTTCTCGCCTTTTAAACTAAGCTAAACTTAACTATTATTTTTTGATATAATACAATAGTACTTTGACTTACGAGTGCCCCAACTTCCGAGTTTTCGGAGTTATATATATATATATATATATATATATATAATATATATATATATATATATATAATATTTACCAACCCCCCCCGCACGAGCTTGATATGACACAAGGTCCATTTCTTAAGCGGAGTTCAACAGGTTTGAATTCAGAGTTTTCCTTCTCCTAGACTGGTTGCCTAACCAAGGTTAAAGAGCCCAGTCTGCCCTACTATTTACCCATAGCTGGAGGGAGAGTAGGATTAATACCTTTTCCAAGGGTATTAGCGTTAAGTGAAATGCAACGTCCAGGATTTGAACTCGGGGCGACGAGTCCATTTCCCATGACTTTAACCATTACACCACGCGCTTCCGAGTTATAAACTGTCACTTGGTCATTATTTGGCTTTGTGTTGAGTCAAATTCTTACCTTAAACTCGCTCAGACGTACGACACCCGGCCTTTTGACCAGGGGTCCAGTGGCTTCAGCCCTGGACCAAAGAAGTTAACAACGTTGATCCCGGGGGCCATCCCCCAGGCAACACCTGCCCCCTTGATTTAAAGGGGCAGGGCTGGGTTTATTGCCTGGTACCTGAGGCGCCCCCTTGAACGAAAATGCCGACGAGATGAACGTATTTTTTGCACCCGCCTCCTATGAGCTTCGGTTTGTGGGGCAGTCCCTCATTAATAGAGCCTTGTGCCTGGTCCGTATACGAGGGATACGTAGTAAATATTACATGCATACATCTTCTTATTATAATGGAGATTGTGTGTTTTTCTGTCTGTAACCGAAACTATATTATTACTTAAGTCACAATTCCGTTAGTTATTAACGTCACATTCTCAACGATTTTATTTTTTTTATTTAACCTCAATTATTAATAAAATTGTCTTACATTATTAATACTGTTAACTATGTCTACATACTGACAACATGCAATTATATTTATATATACAACAAAATAGCGGTTTACAGTGTAAACGGCAAGGCTAATTTGCATATTAATATTAAAAAATCGAATTTAATAAATATGTGCTTAGTATTATTGATTTCTAACTGTTTGGTTTTATTTTAATGAATATAAGCAAAAATCTCTTCAATGAATCTTAAATAAAATCCATTAACAAGAAAAAATAACTGTCATTTTATTCTTCACTTTTAACTAAATACTTAAATTAGAAAAAATAACAATGAAAGACCAGATTGATGGAAGAGTAAGTTTCAGTTGTTTTATTTTTCGATTATAACTCCTCTGTTTCAAAAACTTTTATCTGCATTCTTATTTAGTTTCATTAGCCTTTCTAATTTAATACAATATTTTATTACATTAAAACTTAAATACTTGCACCCGGAGGGTGCATATATTTGCTAGTATACATTATGGAGAAACGTGATGTAATGGTTAGTGTCGTAGAAATGGGACATGACGAGACGAGTTCAAATCCTAGACGATGCTGTTTGCATTTCACATAGCGCTAATACCATTGGGAAAGGTATGAATCCAAATATTCTCCCTCTTGCAATGAGAGGGTAGACTGGGCTCTTTAACCTGGGATAGGCAACCGGTCTAGGAGAAGGAAAACTCTAAATCCAAACCTGTTAAATTCCGCTTAAGAAATTGACCTTGTGTCGCATCCTGCTCGTACGGATGGGGTTGGTAAATATGTATATGGGAATACGGGGTCGAGAGAAAAGAAAGGGGTAAATAATAAAGGCAGACAAACAACAAGATATCATATAAAACAAGGAAAAATATATATGTGTGTAAAATGTTATTTACGTTATATAAAAAAAAGTTGTCGGGGGGGGGGGGCTAAAGTCGGTATCAGCAATCAGCGAAGGGGTCCATGCTCTTTTCACTAGCACTAGACCAAGGAGATTGTTTTGGCATCTGATGTGGAGCACCTCGCCTGTCATCAGCTCCTTACTTTAGCGCACAGATCCCAGTGCTACTCATACGCTGAGTTGGCGAGGGCGGGTATTGAACCACGGAACACTTGTGGTTCCTAGTCCGAGGCTCTACCAACTGAGCTAAACCAGCCGTACTCAAAAGTTATTAATTTGATAATCATTATTTAATCTAATTAGCAACTTATTTATTAGCAATGTCTCTAAGAAAGTCTGAGTTATATTTGCCTCAAAACAACCCATGTCATGTTGTTAATGCGGTATTTACCACGTACCCCACGCTGTACGGGTTAGGCCCAAGGCCCTATTAATGTGGAACCACCCACGAACCGAAGCTCATTGGATAGCGGGCACAAAAATGCGTGGATCCTGTCGACATTCCCCCTCAATGTGGCGCCCCAGGCACCGGGCAATAAACCCAGACCTGCACCTTTAAATCGAGTTGGTAGGTGTTGCCTGGGGGATGGCTGTTAATTTATTAAGGTATTTTCCTCTCATCCCACTTATGAGGGCGTGACACAAGAACATTTTTATATGGGCCCACCCACAAGCCGAAACTCATGGCTGGTAGACACAAAAAAGGGTTAGGCACAAGGCCCTATTAATGTGGAACCACCCACGAACCGAAGCTCATTGGATAGCGGGCACAAAAATGCGTGGATCCTGTCGACATTTCCCCTCGATGGGGCGCTTCAGGCGCTGGGCAATAAACCCAACCCTGCCCCTTTAAATCGAGGGGGCAGGTGTTGTCTGGTGTATGGCTGTTAATTTATTAATGCGCTTAAAACCCTCCAATGTATCTTATATATTATTATGAAATAAAGGTTTACAGTAAATGGTGTGGATAATTTGCATACTGGTTTTAACAAAACGGCGTTAAATAAATAGTTACTAATATCATTATTTTATTCTCAAACGTATCAAAGGCAATATTATGTATTATTTCATATTGAAATCAGTTAAAATGAAAATAAATGTAGTCCTTTTATACGCATTCCTATTTAGTTTCGTTAGTCTTTCTAAATCCTCGGGGTGGCCTAAAGTCGGTATCAGCCAATCAGCGAGGGAGTCTATTCCCTTTTCACTAACGCTAGACCTGATTCGATACCGGCCCTTGCCAACTCAATGTATGAATTGCACAGGGATCTGTGTGGTTAAGTGAGGAGCTGATGGTAGGTGTGGTGGTCCACTTCAGATGCTATTATAGTCTCCTTGGTCTAGCGCTAGTGAAGTGGGGGTAGAGTCTCTCGTTGTATGGCTGATACTGACATTAGTCCGCTCCGATGACTTTACTTACTTAGTCTTTCTAATTTAATACAATAGGTTATTAGATTAACATGTACATACTTGTGCTCAGAGTGCGCATATTTTTTGCTAGTACTGATAATAAACGTAGTCATCTGAAAAACGTCCAGCCTGGGCGACTTATGCTAATATTAAAACGTTACAATGAGCTTGACCGAGTTTGACTCGTTGGTTCATTGGTGTGGGCGGGGGTGGGGTGGGGTTGAACAACAATGGAAATTCACATTATAAGGACAACTATATTTACAAGCAGAGACTTAAGAGACTAAATATCACTTTCCGGCATTCATCCAGCAGTTGTTTAAATATAGGACTGATTTGACAGGTGAAACATATCTATAAAAAAATAAAACATAGTCATTATACTAACGAATGAAAAAAAATTAATGGCAGTGGTGGGATTCGAACCCACGCCTCCGAAGAGACTGGTGCCTAAAACCAGCGCCTTAGACCGCTCGGCCACACTACCAGATAGCTGTAGTGGTCTTTGCTAAACTATTTAAATGTTATTTTACATTTTCATGTCGGATTGGTTTAGAAAAGTAGAAGATGAAATAAAGGTACATTTATCTTATTGTTTGACAAGTAAAAAAGAAGTAAAGTCGACAGGGCGGCCTAATGTTGGTATCAACCAGACAGCGAGGGAGTCTAACCCCCTTTTCACTAGCGCTAGACCAAGGAGATTATTTTAGCATCTGAGGTGGAGCGCCACACAATGCCCTTTTCACTGTCTCATTGCTTGGTTATTTTTGCTAATATTAAAAATAAATATTCCATACACTGGTTTAGCTCAATCGGTAGATCATCCGCTTCGCTAAACTTAATATTCCAGGTTCGATATCGGTCCTTGCCAACTCAGCGCATGAGCAGCACAGCTTCGGTAATCTGATCTGTGCTGTAAAGTAGAGAGAGCTGATGATAGGTGTGGCTATCCACCTCATCAAAACAATCGGTACCATTATAGTATGTGGTCTACCTTTTGAATTTAGCCTACGAAATCATGTCTCTCTTATCGTATGTGGCATAAAAAAGTATATTATAAGGTTATAATAATAACTCCTAACCCTAACTATAACCCTAACCCTATTTCGGAATTTTAGAATATTTTAGAATTAAATAGATCTCTGATTCATGTAAAATATGGATAAATTCTTTTTTTTAATTATTCTTAATTACTATATACAGCTTATGACTGAATTGCATTTCTTGAAATTGAATATATGTGAAAAATAATTAGTTTCAATAAATTGCCTACTACTTATATCTATAAATATACTCTTACTGAAGTAGGACACATTCGAACCGGGTAGGCCACATACTATAACAGAATCAAAAAGGTAGGCCACATAATATAACTAAATCAAAAGGGTAGCCCACATATTATAACAGAATCAAAAAGGTTGACTACATACTATAACCGAATCAAAAAGGTAGGCCACATACTATAACAGAATCAAAAAGGTAGGCCACATACTATAACGGCACCAAACAATCTTCCTGGTCTAACGTTAGTTAAAAGAGGATAGACTCCCTCGCTGTCCGGTTGATAACGATAATTAGACGACTTCACCGAGTTTCCCTCTTTTTACAAGAAGAAATATACTACCTTTGTCTCATGATAGTTGTTACATGTACGTATACGAGAGTCGGTTTAAAAGTTCTTAGACTGACCAAGATAGTCTCATGGAAATGAAAAGGTTTGGTCTATTTATTTAATGGCATATCAATTTTCTTGAGTTATTTAATGCCAAATCTGTCGTTGTCAAAGAATAGTAATTATACTATTTAACCAATAGCAGGGTGTGTGTTCATACCTTTCTCAAAGGTTATTAAAACTAGAAGTGAACTTAAAGCGCGACTGGAGTTCGAACTCGCTTAGTACGATATCGCAGTTCAGTACATTAGCAACTATAAAAAATCTGAGTAGGGTTATCGTCCTTGTTCTACGAGCCTCTGCTATCAACCAACCAATCACAGGCCGGCATTTTTTAGCGGTTAAAACCAAAGACACAAATTCTTCCTTTTTCTGATTCAGCAGCACCGGGAGTCGGGTGACGAAAAGAGCGTCTCTTTATATCCAGCAGTGCGAACAGATAGCCGTAGCAAGAGACTCCGATAATTCACCCTACCTCAGGAACTCAGTTAAGTGGACTGTATTTATATATAGCATTCCCGCAGACAAAACCATAGTTTGCAATAATTATGTTCTTTATGGTAATACAAGTCGTTTGAATTCTATGTTGTGTTCATGTTCTTTTAATTTATTTTAACTCTTTGTCTGTCAACACTCGTGGTCTGAATCACCACACAACTATGCAACCCTCGCATACTCTCAATGAATGTGACCAGATAAGTTTATTTTTCAACATAGTATACCCTTTATGGTCCACATATTTCTTCCATTGGTGTTATTTAAAAAAAAATCTTAAAACCATTCTTTTAAAATTCATTTCCAATAAGCACCCAAATCATCAACTTAATAAAAGGTCACATTTTAACTCGTCAACGGTAACTTCCACTTCCAAATTTTTGTAAAAGATTATTTTATCAGAAGTTTATGGAGATATTGAACTTATGTTAAATTTAAATAAATAGATGATTGGTAACGTAATCAATTAAAATTCAATAGCAAATCCTTTTTGAATAAATACTTTTTAATCAGAAGATGAGTATTTTTAAACTTAGGATAATATTTAAAAAGACGAAAGACGTTTTTATACTAAATAGTTTTCTACTTAATCAGAAGAGAAATGTAATATATGTTTATTTAAATAAAAATACAAGTTTTTATTTACAAATATTTCTTTTTATGTTTATTTAAATAAAAGGATGTTGTTCAGAAATAGTATCACAAAATTTGTAAAATTTATTTTTGTCAGATAATAAGTTCAAAAATCATCTGTTCGTTTATTTTCAAATATTTTGAAAGTCGAAGTTACCGGTGATGAGTTAAAAATTTGAACCTTTCATTAAGTTGATGATTTGGGTGCCCATTGATACTCGGTCCTTATCTATAAACGGGATCCTAAATGTACTACCAACTTCGGGTTAGAGTGTACCTGGAAGTAATGGCAATGTTAATAAAATGTAAAATATAACTTAGAATGAACACGATTCCCTAACGTCTTGGTATGAAATAACATGCGACAGTTTGACGTTAAAATTAATCAACACATCTGTAAAGCTTCAACAATCATGTAACAAAGAAAAAATCAACTGGCAGCGGTGGGATTTCGACCACGCCTCCGAAGAGACTGGTGCCTAAAACCAGCGCCTTAGACCACTCGGCACGCTACACTACGGCAATTAGCATCTTATAAAAAGGATAATGAAATAAAATAGTTCTACTGTGATTTTTATTATGAATAAAAAACGTGTGTACCGATGTATGACGAGACATAGCAATTGTGTTATTTTTGTTTTTTCTTCTTTTCAGCAAGTAAAATGAAAGTCTCGGCGGAGTGGCCTAAGTCGGTAACCAGACAGCGAGGGGTTCTTCTCCTTATCACTAGCGCAAGGAGAATTGGTTTAGACGTCTGAGTGGGGCGCAACACCTACCATCAACTTCTCATTTTACCGCAGAGATCCTTGTGCTTACTCATACGCTGTTGGCGAGGGTGGGTAATCGAACCGGATTGTTGTGGTTCCTAGTTGAACGCCTTACCGACTGAGGCTAAACCGGCCTTTTCAATAATAGATATATATCTAGGACCAGAGATCGGGAACCAACGACTCTGGAGTTATTTGTAGATTGTTAAGCGACTCTTTCTTTGGAACCTGAAAAGTATATTTTGTTATTATTGTTGAAGCTAATTACGACTCGTTAAAAAACGATAGTTGGTTGAGGGTAATCTGAACATTAGTTACATAAATTTTTACCATAAAATTGTGCTTGCGCATTATTTGAAATTAACTTAATTGTTATTAAGAACACATCTTATGATATTTTGTGTTAAAACATGCAGTTGTATTGATTCGAAATAACCTTGCTAAATGAAGGATAATAATTAATTAAATTAAATTTGTTTTTATAAACAAGTGAGCAATGAATTGGTTTCTCCTCTTTCCTACATTACAAAATCAAAACTATTTTTTTTTAGTCAAAACTTATTTTCAAAAATTATTTATTTTGTGATTTATTTAGAATTTTAAGGAAATTCATAAAGTTTTATTTGAATAGATAAACATGTGAAAATTTAATTTTAGATTTTTTATGGTTCATTTCTTGTTTGTAATTTTTAAAAATGTTGTAATAAAAGATTGCTGATAGCGTCAGAAAAGATTTATGTAACTAATGTTCAAGATTACCTAGTTGAGTATAATGTTTTCCTCGATGGAATAAATGTAGGAACAATTCGCAATGAAGTAATAATGAGAATATTTATTGCCTCTTCATCAGCATGTCGGGTAGTCCATGACAAATCTCTCTCCAGCCGTCCTACACTCATTCTCGGGGGTCCTCTACCAGCACCCAATATTCGCACCAGCTGGTCAATGTACGTCTTTGCTGGTCGGTCCACACAGGCGTGTCCATGTGCTGATTCCACAGGAGGACGTCACTTGTGATTTGTCCTGCTTTTCCACAGTGTCTGCGTGTCTTGTCGTCTTACTCGGATGGTTTGGGTGATATGGGACAGGTACCGTACAGCTCTTTTTCTCGTGGGGTGTTGTTTTCACGATTTGTTTAAGACTACACGCAGCATTCTTGTCAAGCCCTGCACCTATATGATTGCAACCCCATTGCCCTTGTGGCAAGCCCCAACCCTTTTTATCATATGGGTGCTAGAAGGAGGTTGGGGCTATCTTAATGTCCTGAGAATGCGTTAAACTCTATCTGATGGTGAGAGTTCCAGTTTTGGAGTGGGGAATGTGGAGCACCCCTTCATCGCCATTATCCCAAGGTCCACTTGGTAGTAACTGTTAGGGTCGCATCTATGATTAAATAGAAAACATGAGTTTATAAAAAAATGTGTATCATTAAGAAATGAATTTATTTTTCAAAATTGGTGGTATTAAATGACCCACTGAGTTGATATGCCGTAAAACAAACCAAACCAAACCTTATTTGTAAAACATATTTCTTAGCGTTAAGCAAGGCATGAAGAGGGATGAGGTGGAATGGAGAGTAGCCTCGATAGCAAAGAGAACCAGAAAGAGAGAGAGAAAATAGTAGCCCCAAAGCATCACAGTTTGTGTGCAGTCAGTGCACCAAAGTCTGTCACTCAGGGATAGACCTGCACAGTCATTGCGCAGATGCGATAATTTATTTGTCTATTTTTTTGGACACTACGCCAGCGTCCTTAATGGACGAAAGATGCCACAACAACAACAATTGTTCCAGAGTCCTTTATTGTGGAGAAAATTTTATATTGGCGCTCTCACCCACTTACGAGGACGTGACACAAAGGAATTTTTATTGTGGACCACCCACAAGCCGAGTCATGTGTGGTAGACAAAAAATGCGTCGATCCTGTTGGTATTACTCTCGAGGGGGCGCCTCAGGCGTTGGGCAATAAACCAAGCCCTGCCCTTTAAATCGGGGGGTGGTGTTGCCTGGGGAAATAGCCCCCTGGTGTTCGAGCCTGTTATTTCATTAATTAGACACAGGCCCCGAAAGGCCCGTGCTATAAGGTATGTCCTCTCATCCCACTTTATATGAGGGCGAGCACAAGGACAATTTTTAATGTGGGCCACCACAAGGCCGAGCTCTAATGGAGTAGACAAAAAATGCGTCGATTCCGTCGGCATTCCCCCTCTGGGGGGCGCCTCAGCGCTGACAATAAACCCAGCCTGCCCCTTTTAAAAATATCGAGGGCTGCTGGGAAGCCCCTGGGATCGACGCTGTTAATTTCGATCAAGAGAGACACAGGCCCAAGATCCGCTCATAAAGACGACTACGCTCGGACTGACACTCTGCGAATATGGTACCCTGGTTACATTCTGCAATGTACGGGTTAATGTATATCTTATGATGGTTTGATTTACAGGCCCCGTATAATTTATTCGTCAATATAAAGATCGTATTCTAACTCATGATTTAAACTATGAACGTTAAATCGGTAACGTAAATATGCGTATGAGTGCTTAATTGATTATGAGTTTAACCGTTATTTAATTAATATTATCTTGCCTGATTATATATCTTATGTTATTAATTTAGTTTTACTCCAGGAAAAATCTGATCCTTTCAATGTCTGTGCTGAGATTTATAATAGCAAGACATTAATACAATATTAATTAAAAATACGTAAATCATACTTATTCCAATCTGTACTCCACAAGTGGCGTGATGATTAATTTGGTGGACAGTTAAAAATTTATCGATTTCGCCCTGAACCCAAGGAATGACTTCTGCTGCCTCGCAGAGTTCCAACAATTATATTGAAGTAAATGACATATTATTTGTGTTTGAATCCTTCCATTGTCCACCGGGGATTATGGGTGTTTGGCAATTACCCTCCTTGCCAAGTGATCTTTCCCAAATTTAGCTTATTATTTTTTTCGTTTTTTTATATTTTTCTACTGCACGTGGTCCGATTGCCCTCGCCTACGACTGTTCTGATAAATTCGTTATCACCTTGGTCAGAATAATGCCAAACAAGGACTCGGCCGCTATATGTCCGATTGGAAAGTTGATCAAGATTAACAGAAGAGAAGAAAAGAAGAAGAAGAAGAAAGAAAAAGAAGAAGAAGAAGAAGGTTTACTAGAAGAGAAGGAAGAAAGGTACTAGGAGAAGAAGAAGAAAAGGTTTATCTAGAGAAGAAGAAGAAGAAGAAGAAGTAGGAGAAGAGAGGAACAGGTTACTAGGAAGAAGAAGAAAGAAGAAGAGGTTACTAGGAAGAAGAAGAAGAAGGATAAGGCAGAGAAGAAGAAAAGGTATAGGAAGCGATAGAGGAAAAGGAAGAGAAGAAGAAGAGTAAAAAGAAAGAACCCACAGTTACTAGGAAGAAGAAAGAAGAAAGAAGAAGAAGAAGAAAAGGTGACTAGAAGAAGAAGTTACTAAAGGAAAAGAAGAAAAAGAAAAGAAGAAGGGAGAGGAAGGGTGACTGAGAAGAAGAAGAAGGAAGATAAGAAGAGTTTAAGAGAAGAAGACTAGAAGAAGGTAACGGAAGGAAAAGAAGCAACGGTTACTACGGAAGAAGAAAAAGAAGAAGAAGAAGGTTACTAGGAGAAGAAGAAGAATGATGAAGACGAAGAAGTAAGAGAAAAGAAGAAGATAGAAGAAGAAGAGAGGAGTAAGAGAAGAAGAAGAGTAAGAAGAAGAGAAGAGAAGAGAAGAAAGAAGTACTAGGGAGAGAAGAAGAAGAAGGGTGACTGGGAAGAAGAAAGAAAGAGAAGAAGTAAGAAGATGAAGAAGAACTAAGAAGGTTACTGAAAGAGAGGTGGAGAGAGAAGAGTACGGAGAGAAAGGGTACGAAAGAAAAAGGATAGAAGAAGACAGAAGAAGAAGAAGAGAAGAAGAAGAAGTTGTGTAAGAAAAGAGGAGTTCTAGAAAGAAGGAAGAAAAGAGAAAAAGGTACTAGAAAGAAGAAGAAGAAGAAGGTTACTAGGAAAAAGAGAAGAAGTTACTAGAAGAAGAAGAAGAAAGAAGGTCTAGGGAAGAAAAGAAGGTTACAGAGAAGAAAAGAAGAAGGTACTAGAAGAAGAAGAAGATACTGGAGAAAAGAGAAGGGACAGAAGAAGAAAAGAAGAAGGTTACTGAAGAGAAGTAGAGTCTAGGGAAAAGAAGAAAACTGGAAGAAGAAAAGAAGAAGGTGATGGAAGAAAGAGACAAAAGAGAAAGGTGCAGAAGGAAGAGAAGAAGAAGAAGAAGAAGGAAGAAGAAGAAGAAGAACGTTACTAGGAGAAAGGAAGGACTAGGAAGAAGAGAAGAAGAAGGAAGAAGAGAAGAGTGATGAGGGGAGAAGAAGAGAAGGTTACTAGAGGAGAAGAAAGAGGACAGAAGAAGAAAAGAAGTTATGAGAGAAAAGAAGAAGAAGAAGAGAAGGTTAGACAAAAGAGAAGTAGGAAGAGAAGTAAAAGAAGAAGAAGAAAGGTTCTAAAAGGAAGAAGAGAGAGAAGAAGAAGGAAGGAAGAAGAAGAAGAAGAAGAAGAAGAAGAGAAGAATTAGCTCCCCACCACACGCAAAAGGGCGTATTTTCTGTGTTTCTTTTCCTGATCCTCTTCTTCTAATTTTACTTCGTCACTCTCTCTGCCCATCTTCTTCTCTCTTCTTTCTTACTTCTTCATCTATCATTCTTAATGCTCTTTCTTTTTCTTTTTCTTTCTTCTTTCTTCCTTTCTTTCACAAGTGATCTGTGAAAATTCCAAAGGTTTAATCAGAAATACACAAAGCGTTAAACATCGATAAAAATTAGTTCAATGTTTTTATATACTGAGAATGGGGATTCGTATTCACCCCAAACTTTCTACGGTGATCTGATGGACCACAAAGGTGCTTAACAAACCCCTTATCTTTCTCAGTAATTTTCCACAATCTCCCCTCTCTCTCTCTCTCTTCCTCTCTCTCTCTCTCGCTCTCCTCTCACACACACAACAAACGCTCAACACACAAACAAAAACACACACATAGAATATATATATATATACATATCTTATTATAATGTGAGATGTTGCTTTTCTTCTGTACCGAAACTATATTACTACTCAATGTCATAATTTCTTAGTATTTAGCCACGACTTCTCCATTGTTTTTTATTAACTTTAATTATTTATAAAATTGTTTTATATGAAATTAAATACGGTTGGCCTTATCTACCTCATAATAATATCAATTGTATTTATATATACGACAAATGCGGTTATTGTGTGAACAAGAAGGCTAATTTGCATGATATTGGTTTAAATGGTATTATAATGAGATTGCTGTTGTCGACATTACTCTCATATAATTCCTATGTATCGCAACGTTTTTTTTATAATGTTATTATCTTTTGGCTACCTCAATAATAATGTTATATATAGAAATGGTCGTTATGTGTGAAAGCTAATTTGCTATTGTTTAATTATTTTAATAAATATATTCATTTATTGT
>CM042157.1:65239615-65257115 GCA_023376005.1 Doryteuthis pealeii
TTCCAGAAGATGGGATTTTTAAAAGTGACAATTTAATTTAATTTTTCATTTCGTCGTTTAGCGTTAATTGTCTAGAAAATCTTAGATTTATTCCTGTGTCCAGGTAGCGTGGCCGAGCGGTCTAAGGCGCTGGTTTAAGGCACCAGTCTCTTCGGAGGCGTGGGTTCGAATCCCACCGCTGCCAACAAATTTCTGTTTTTATATTTTGTTCTTTCACAGTATATAGTAATTAAAACTTTCTCAAGTTGGGATTTGTAAACTGTAGAATTTTTCATAATTTTTCATTTCGATATTTAATATTAATTCTCTACAAAATACAATATTCGTTGTAATGTACAGGTAGCGTGGCCGAGCGGTCTAAGGCGCTGGTTTTAGGCACCAGTCTCTTCGGAGGCGTGGGTTCGAATCCCACCGCTGCCATTCGTAATAAACGTTTTATCATTTGCTCCATCATATTATAATTGAAATTTTCCAGAAGATGGGATTTTTAAAAGTGACAATTTAATTTAATTTTTCATTTCGTCGTTTAGCGTTAATTGTCTAGAAAATCTTAGATTTATTCCTGTGTCCAGGTAGCGTGGCCGAGCGGTCTAAGGCGCTGGTTTAAGGCACCAGTCTCTTCGGAGGCGTGGGTTCGAATCCCACCGCTGCCAACAAATTTCTGTTTTTATATTTTGTTCTTTCACAGTATATAGTAATTAAAACTTTCTCAAGTTGGGATTTGTAAACTGTAGAATTTTTCATAATTTTTCATTTCGATATTTAATATTAATTCTCTACAAAATACAATATTCGTTGTAATGTACAGGTAGCGTGGCCGAGCGGTCTAAGGCGCTGGTTTTAGGCACCAGTCTCTTCGGAGGCGTGGGTTCGAATCCCACCGCTGCCATTCGTAATAAACGTTTTATCATTTGCTCCATCATATTATAATTGAAATTTTCCAGAAGATGGGATTTTTAAAAGTGACAATTTAATTTAATTTTTCATTTCGTCGTTTAGCGTTAATTGTCTAGAAAATCTAAGATTTATTCCTGTGTCCAGGTAGCGTGGCCGAGCGGTCTAAGGCGCTGGTTTAAGGCACCAGTCTCTTCGGAGGCGTGGGTTCGAATCCCACCGCTGCCAACAAATTTCTGTTTTTATATTTTGTTCTTTCACAGTATATAGTAATTAAAACTTTCTCAAGTTGGGATTTGTAAACTGTAGAATTTTTCATAATTTTTCATTTCGATATTTAATATTAATTCTCTACAAAATACAATATTCGTTGTAATGTACAGGTAGCGTGGCCGAGCGGTCTAAGGCGCTGGTTTTAGGCACCAGTCTCTTCGGAGGCGTGGGTTCGAATCCCACCGCTGCCATTCGTAATAAACGTTTTATCATTTGCTCCATCATATTATAATTGAAATTTTCCAGAAGATGGGATTTTTAAAAGTGACAATTTAATTTAATTTTTCATTTCGTCGTTTAGCGTTAATTGTCTAGAAAATCTTAGATTTATTCCTGTGTCCAGGTAGCGTGGCCGAGCGGTCTAAGGCGCTGGTTTAAGGCACCAGTCTCTTCGGAGGCGTGGGTTCGAATCCCACCGCTGCCAACAAATTTCTGTTTTTATATTTTGTTCTTTCACAGTATATAGTAATTAAAACTTTCACAAGTTGGGATTTGTAAACTGTAGAATTTTTCATAATTTTTCATTTCGATATTTAATATTAATTCTCTACAAAATACAATATTCGTTGTAATGTACAGGTAGCGTGGCCGAGCGGTCTAAGGCGCTGGTTTTAGGCACCAGTCTCTTCGGAGGCGTGGGTTCGAATCCCACCGCTGCCATTCGTAATAAACGTTTTATCATTTGCTCCATCATATTATAATTGAAATTTTCCAGAAGATGGGATTTTTAAAAGTGACAATTTAATTTAATTTTTCATTTCGTCGTTTAGCGTTAATTGTCTAGAAAATCTTAGATTTATTCCTGTGTCCAGGTAGCGTGGCCGAGCGGTCTAAGGCGCTGGTTTAAGGCACCAGTCTCTTCGGAGGCGTGGGTTCGAATCCCACCGCTGCCAACAAATTTCTGTTTTTATATTTTGTTCTTTCACAGTATATAGTAATTAAAACTTTCTCAAGTTGGGATTTGTAAACTGTAGAATTTTTCATAATTTTTCATTTCGATATTTAATATTAATTCTCTACAAAATACAATATTCGTTGTAATGTACAGGTAGCGTGGCCGAGCGGTCTAAGGCGCTGGTTTTAGGCACCAGTCTCTTCGGAGGCGTGGGTTCGAATCCCACCGCTGCCATTCGTAATAAACGTTTTATCATTTGCTCCATCATATTATAATTGAAATTTTCCAGAAGATGGGATTTTTAAAAGTGACAATTTAATTTAATTTTTCATTTCGTCGTTTAGCGTTAATTGTCTAGAAAATCTAAGATTTATTCCTGTGTCCAGGTAGCGTGGCCGAGCGGTCTAAGGCGCTGGTTTAAGGCACCAGTCTCTTCGGAGGCGTGGGTTCGAATCCCACCGCTGCCAACAAATTTCTGTTTTTATATTTTGTTCTTTCACAGTATATAGTAATTAAAACTTTCTCAAGTTGGGATTTGTAAACTGTAGAATTTTTCATAATTTTTCATTTCGATATTTAATATTAATTCTCTACAAAATACAATATTCGTTGTAATGTACAGGTAGCGTGGCCGAGCGGTCTAAGGCGCTGGTTTTAGGCACCAGTCTCTTCGGAGGCGTGGGTTCGAATCCCACCGCTGCCATTCGTAATAAACGTTTTATCATTTGCTCCATCATATTATAATTGAAATTTTCCAGAAGATGGGATTTTTAAAAGTGACAATTTAATTTAATTTTTCATTTCGTCGTTTAGCGTTAATTGTCTAGAAAATCTTAGATTTATTCCTGTGTCCAGGTAGCGTGGCCGAGCGGTCTAAGGCGCTGGTTTAAGGCACCAGTCTCTTCGGAGGCGTGGGTTCGAATCCCACCGCTGCCAACAAATTTCTGTTTTTATATTTTGTTCTTTCACAGTATATAGTAATTAAAACTTTCACAAGTTGGGATTTGTAAACTGTAGAATTTTTCATAATTTTTCATTTCGATATTTAATATTAATTCTCTACAAAATACAATATTCGTTGTAATGTACAGGTAGCGTGGCCGAGCGGTCTAAGGCGCTGGTTTTAGGCACCAGTCTCTTCGGAGGCGTGGGTTCGAATCCCACCGCTGCCATTCGTAATAAACGTTTTATCATTTGCTCCATCATATTATAATTGAAATTTTCCAGAAGATGGGATTTTTAAAAGTGACAATTTAATTTAATTTTTCATTTCGTCGTTTAGCGTTAATTGTCTAGAAAATCTTAGATTTATTCCTGTGTCCAGGTAGCGTGGCCGAGCGGTCTAAGGCGCTGGTTTAAGGCACCAGTCTCTTCGGAGGCGTGGGTTCGAATCCCACCGCTGCCAACAAATTTCTGTTTTTATATTTTGTTCTTTCACAGTATATAGTAATTAAAACTTTCTCAAGTTGGGATTTGTAAACTGTAGAATTTTTCATAATTTTTCATTTCGATATTTAATATTAATTCTCTACAAAATACAATATTCGTTGTAATGTACAGGTAGCGTGGCCGAGCGGTCTAAGGCGCTGGTTTTAGGCACCAGTCTCTTCGGAGGCGTGGGTTCGAATCCCACCGCTGCCATTCGTAATAAACGTTTTATCATTTGCTCCATCATATTATAATTGAAATTTTCCAGAAGATGGGATTTTTAAAAGTGACAATTTAATTTAATTTTTCATTTCGTCGTTTAGCGTTAATTGTCTAGAAAATCTAGATTTATTCCTGTGTCCAGGTAGCGTGGCCGAGCGGTCTAAGGCGCTGGTTTAAGGCACCAGTCTCTTCGGAGGCGTGGGTTCGAATCCCACCGCTGCCAACAAATTTCTGTTTTTATATTTTGTTCTTTCACAGTATATAGTAATTAAAACTTTCACAAGTTTGGGATTTGTAAACTGTAGAATTTTTCATAATTTTTCATTTCGATATTTAATATTAATTCTCTACAAAATACAATATTCGTTGTAATGTACAGGTAGCGTGGCCGAGCGGTCTAAGGCGCTGGTTTTAGGCACCAGTCTCTTCGGAGGCGTGGGTTCGAATCCCACCGCTGCCATTCGTAATAAACGTTTTATCATTTGCTCCATCATATTATAATTGAAATTTTCCAGAAGATGGGATTTTTAAAAGTGACAATTTAATTTAATTTTTCATTTCGTCGTTTAGCGTTAATTGTCTAGAAAATCTTAGATTTATTCCTGTGTCCAGGTAGCGTGGCCGAGCGGTCTAAGGCGCTGGTTTAAGGCACCAGTCTCTTCGGAGGCGTGGGTTCGAATCCCACCGCTGCCAACAAATTTCTGTTTTTATATTTTGTTCTTTCACAGTATATAGTAATTAAAACTTTCAAGTTGGGATTTGTAAACTGTAGAATTTTTCATAATTTTTCATTTCGATATTTAATATTAATTCTCTACAAAATACAATATTCGTTGTAATGTACAGGTAGCGTGGCCGAGCGGTCTAAGGCGCTGGTTTTAGGCACCAGTCTCTTCGGAGGCGTGGGTTCGAATCCCACCGCTGCCATTCGTAATAAACGTTTTATCATTTGCTCCATCATATTATAATTGAAATTTTCCAGAAGATGGGATTTTTAAAAGTGACAATTTAATTTAATTTTTCATTTCGTCGTTTAGCGTTAATTGTCTAGAAAATCTAAGATTTATTCCTGTGTCCAGGTAGCGTGGCCGAGCGGTCTAAGGCGCTGGTTTAAGGCACCAGTCTCTTCGGAGGCGTGGGTTCGAATCCCACCGCTGCCAACAAATTTCTGTTTTTATATTTTGTTCTTTCACAGTATATAGTAATTAAAACTTTCAAGGTTGGGATTTGTAAACTGTAGAATTTTTCATAATTTTTCATTTCGATATTTAATATTAATTCTCTACAAAATACAATATTCGTTGTAATGTACAGGTAGCGTGGCCGAGCGGTCTAAGGCGCTGGTTTTAGGCACCAGTCTCTTCGGAGGCGTGGGTTCGAATCCCACCGCTGCCATTCGTAATAAACGTTTTATCATTTGCTCCATCATATTATAATTGAAATTTTCCAGAAGATGGGATTTTTAAAAGTGACAATTTAATTTAATTTTTCATTTCGTCGTTTAGCGTTAATTGTCTAGAAAATCTTAGATTTATTCCTGTGTCCAGGTAGCGTGGCCGAGCGGTCTAAGGCGCTGGTTTAAGGCACCAGTCTCTTCGGAGGCGTGGGTTCGAATCCCACCGCTGCCAACAAATTTCTGTTTTTATATTTTGTTCTTTCACAGTATATAGTAATTAAAACTTTCACAAGTTTGGGATTTGTAAACTGTAGAATTTTTCATAATTTTTCATTTCGATATTTAATATTAATTCTCTACAAAATACAATATTCGTTGTAATGTACAGGTAGCGTGGCCGAGCGGTCTAAGGCGCTGGTTTTAGGCACCAGTCTCTTCGGAGGCGTGGGTTCGAATCCCACCGCTGCCATTCGTAATAAACGTTTTATCATTTGCTCCATCATATTATAATTGAAATTTTCCAGAAGATGGGATTTTTAAAAGTGACAATTTAATTTAATTTTTCATTTCGTCGTTTAGCGTTAATTGTCTAGAAAATCTTAGATTTATTCCTGTGTCCAGGTAGCGTGGCCGAGCGGTCTAAGGCGCTGGTTTAAGGCACCAGTCTCTTCGGAGGCGTGGGTTCGAATCCCACCGCTGCCAACAAATTTCTGTTTTTATATTTTGTTCTTTCACAGTATATAGTAATTAAAACTTTCTCAAGGTTGGGATTTGTAAACTGTAGAATTTTTCATAATTTTTCATTTCGATATTTAATATTAATTCTCTACAAAATACAATATTCGTTGTAATGTACAGGTAGCGTGGCCGAGCGGTCTAAGGCGCTGGTTTTAGGCACCAGTCTCTTCGGAGGCGTGGGTTCGAATCCCACCGCTGCCATTCGTAATAAACGTTTTATCATTTGCTCCATCATATTATAATTGAAATTTTCCAGAAGATGGGATTTTTAAAAGTGACAATTTAATTTAATTTTTCATTTCGTCGTTTAGCGTTAATTGTCTAGAAAATCTTAGATTTATTCCTGTGTCCAGGTAGCGTGGCCGAGCGGTCTAAGGCGCTGGTTTAAGGCACCAGTCTCTTCGGAGGCGTGGGTTCGAATCCCACCGCTGCCAACAAATTTCTGTTTTTATATTTTGTTCTTTCACAGTATATAGTAATTAAAACTTTCTCAAGTTGGGATTTGTAAACTGTAGAATTTTTCATAATTTTTCATTTCGATATTTAATATTAATTCTCTACAAAATACAATATTCGTTGTAATGTACAGGTAGCGTGGCCGAGCGGTCTAAGGCGCTGGTTTTAGGCACCAGTCTCTTCGGAGGCGTGGGTTCGAATCCCACCGCTGCCATTCGTAATAAACGTTTTATCATTTGCTCCATCATATTATAATTGAAATTTTCCAGAAGATGGGATTTTTAAAAGTGACAATTTAATTTAATTTTTCATTTCGTCGTTTAGCGTTAATTGTCTAGAAAATCTTAGATTTATTCCTGTGTCCAGGTAGCGTGGCCGAGCGGTCTAAGGCGCTGGTTTAAGGCACCAGTCTCTTCGGAGGCGTGGGTTCGAATCCCACCGCTGCCAACAAATTTCTGTTTTTATATTTTGTTCTTTCACAGTATATAGTAATTAAAACTTTCACAAGTTTGGGATTTGTAAACTGTAGAATTTTTCATAATTTTTCATTTCGATATTTAATATTAATTCTCTACAAAATACAATATTCGTTGTAATGTACAGGTAGCGTGGCCGAGCGGTCTAAGGCGCTGGTTTTAGGCACCAGTCTCTTCGGAGGCGTGGGTTCGAATCCCACCGCTGCCATTCGTAATAAACGTTTTATCATTTGCTCCATCATATTATAATTGAAATTTTCCAGAAGATGGGATTTTTAAAAGTGACAATTTAATTTAATTTTTCATTTCGTCGTTTAGCGTTAATTGTCTAGAAAATCTTAGATTTATTCCTGTGTCCAGGTAGCGTGGCCGAGCGGTCTAAGGCGCTGGTTTAAGGCACCAGTCTCTTCGGAGGCGTGGGTTCGAATCCCACCGCTGCCAACAAATTTCTGTTTTTATATTTTGTTCTTTCACAGTATATAGTAATTAAAACTTTCACAAGTTTGGGATTTGTAAACTGTAGAATTTTTCATAATTTTTCATTTCGATATTTAATATTAATTCTCTACAAAATACAATATTCGTTGTAATGTACAGGTAGCGTTCTAAAGTACCGCAGGTCAGGTAGCGTGGCCGAGCGGTCTAAGGCGCTGGTTTTAGGCACCAGTCTCTTCGGAGGCGTGGGTTCGAATCCCACCGCTGCCATTCGTAATAAACGTTTTATCATTTGCTCCATCATATTATAATTGAAATTTTCCAGAAGATGGGATTTTTAAAAGTGACAATTTAATTTAATTTTTCATTTCGTCGTTTAGCGTTAATTGTCTAGAAAATCTTAGATTTATTCCTGTGTCCAGGTAGCGTGGCCGAGCGGTCTAAGGCGCTGGTTTAAGGCACCAGTCTCTTCGGAGGCGTGGGTTCGAATCCCACCGCTGCCAACAAATTTCTGTTTTTATATTTTGTTCTTTCACAGTATATAGTAATTAAAACTTTCACAAGTTTAGGATTTGTAAAATGTACAATTTTTCATAATTTTTCATTTCGATATTTAATATTAATTCTCTACAAAATACAATATTCGTTGTAATGTACAGGTAGCGTGGCCGAGCGGTCTAAGGCGCTGGTTTTAGGCACCAGTCTCTTCGGAGGCGTGGGTTCGAATCCCACCGCTGCCATTCGTAATAAACGTTTTATCATTTGCTCCATCATATTATAATTGAAATTTTCCAGAAGATGGGATTTTTAAAAGTGACAATTTAATTTAATTTTTCATTTCGTCGTTTAGCGTTAATTGTCTAGAAAATCTAAGATTTATTCCTGTGTCCAGGTAGCGTGGCCGAGCGGTCTAAGGCGCTGGTTTAAGGCACCAGTCTCTTCGGAGGCGTGGGTTCGAATCCCACCGCTGCCAACAAATTTCTGTTTTTATATTTTGTTCTTTCACAGTATATAGTAATTAAAACTTTCACAAGTTGGGATTTGTAAACTGTAGAATTTTTCATAATTTTTCATTTCGATATTTAATATTAATTCTCTACAAAATACAATATTCGTTGTAATGTACAGGTAGCGTGGCCGAGCGGTCTAAGGCGCTGGTTTTAGGCACCAGTCTCTTCGGAGGCGTGGGTTCGAATCCCACCGCTGCCATTCGTAATAAACGTTTTATCATTTGCTCCATCATATTATAATTGAAATTTTCCAGAAGATGGGATTTTTAAAAGTGACAATTTAATTTAATTTTTCATTTCGTCGTTTAGCGTTAATTGTCTAGAAAATCTAAGATTTATTCCTGTGTCCAGGTAGCGTGGCCGAGCGGTCTAAGGCGCTGGTTTAAGGCACCAGTCTCTTCGGAGGCGTGGGTTCGAATCCCACCGCTGCCAACAAATTTCTGTTTTTATATTTTGTTCTTTCACAGTATATAGTAATTAAAACTTTCACAAGTTGGGATTTGTAAACTGTAGAATTTTTCATAATTTTTCATTTCGATATTTAATATTAATTCTCTACAAAATACAATATTCGTTGTAATGTACAGGTAGCGTGGCCGAGCGGTCTAAGGCGCTGGTTTTAGGCACCAGTCTCTTCGGAGGCGTGGGTTCGAATCCCACCGCTGCCATTCGTAATAAACGTTTTATCATTTGCTCCATCATATTATAATTGAAATTTTCCAGAAGATGGGATTTTTAAAAGTGACAATTTAATTTAATTTTTCATTTCGTCGTTTAGCGTTAATTGTCTAGAAAATCTTAGATTTATTCCTGTGTCCAGGTAGCGTGGCCGAGCGGTCTAAGGCGCTGGTTTAAGGCACCAGTCTCTTCGGAGGCGTGGGTTCGAATCCCACCGCTGCCAACAAATTTCTGTTTTTATATTTTGTTCTTTCACAGTATATAGTAATTAAAACTTTCACAAGTTGGGATTTGTAAACTGTAGAATTTTTCATAATTTTTCATTTCGATATTTAATATTAATTCTCTACAAAATACAATATTCGTTGTAATGTACAGGTAGCGTGGCCGAGCGGTCTAAGGCGCTGGTTTTAGGCACCAGTCTCTTCGGAGGCGTGGGTTCGAATCCCACCGCTGCCATTCGTAATAAACGTTTTATCATTTGCTCCATCATATTATAATTGAAATTTTCCAGAAGATGGGATTTTTAAAAGTGACAATTTAATTTAATTTTTCATTTCGTCGTTTAGCGTTAATTGTCTAGAAAATCTTAGATTTATTCCTGTGTCCAGGTAGCGTGGCCGAGCGGTCTAAGGCGCTGGTTTAAGGCACCAGTCTCTTCGGAGGCGTGGGTTCGAATCCCACCGCTGCCAACAAATTTCTGTTTTTATATTTTGTTCTTTCACAGTATATAGTAATTAAAACTTTCACAAGTTGGGATTTGTAAACTGTAGAATTTTTCATAATTTTTCATTTCGATATTTAATATTAATTCTCTACAAAATACAATATTCGTTGTAATGTACAGGTAGCGTGGCCGAGCGGTCTAAGGCGCTGGTTTTAGGCACCAGTCTCTTCGGAGGCGTGGGTTCGAATCCCACCGCTGCCATTCGTAATAAACGTTTTATCATTTGCTCCATCATATTATAATTGAAATTTTCCAGAAGATGGGATTTTTAAAAGTGACAATTTAATTTAATTTTTCATTTCGTCGTTTAGCGTTAATTGTCTAGAAAATCTAAGATTTATTCCTGTGTCCAGGTAGCGTGGCCGAGCGGTCTAAGGCGCTGGTTTAAGGCACCAGTCTCTTCGGAGGCGTGGGTTCGAATCCCACCGCTGCCAACAAATTTCTGTTTTTATATTTTGTTCTTTCACAGTATATAGTAATTAAAACTTTCACAAGTTGGGATTTGTAAACTGTAGAATTTTTCATAATTTTTCATTTCGATATTTAATATTAATTCTCTACAAAATACAATATTCGTTGTAATGTACAGGTAGCGTGGCCGAGCGGTCTAAGGCGCTGGTTTTAGGCACCAGTCTCTTCGGAGGCGTGGGTTCGAATCCCACCGCTGCCATTCGTAATAAACGTTTTATCATTTGCTCCATCATATTATAATTGAAATTTTCCAGAAGATGGGATTTTTAAAAGTGACAATTTAATTTAATTTTTCATTTCGTCGTTTAGCGTTAATTGTCTAGAAAATCTAAGATTTATTCCTGTGTCCAGGTAGCGTGGCCGAGCGGTCTAAGGCGCTGGTTTAAGGCACCAGTCTCTTCGGAGGCGTGGGTTCGAATCCCACCGCTGCCAACAAATTTCTGTTTTTATATTTTGTTCTTTCACAGTATATAGTAATTAAAACTTTCACAAGTTGGGATTTGTAAACTGTAGAATTTTTCATAATTTTTCATTTCGATATTTAATATTAATTCTCTACAAAATACAATATTCGTTGTAATGTACAGGTAGCGTGGCCGAGCGGTCTAAGGCGCTGGTTTTAGGCACCAGTCTCTTCGGAGGCGTGGGTTCGAATCCCACCGCTGCCATTCGTAATAAACGTTTTATCATTTGCTCCATCATATTATAATTGAAATTTTCCAGAAGATGGGATTTTTAAAAGTGACAATTTAATTTAATTTTTCATTTCGTCGTTTAGCGTTAATTGTCTAGAAAATCTTAGATTTATTCCTGTGTCCAGGTAGCGTGGCCGAGCGGTCTAAGGCGCTGGTTTAAGGCACCAGTCTCTTCGGAGGCGTGGGTTCGAATCCCACCGCTGCCAACAAATTTCTGTTTTTTATTTTTGTTCTTTCACAGTATATAGTAATTAAAACTTTCACAAGTTGGGATTTGTAAACTGTAGAATTTTTCATAATTTTTCATTTCGATATTTAATATTAATTCTCTACAAAATACAATATTCGTTGTAATGTACAGGTAGCGTGGCCGAGCGGTCTAAGGCGCTGGTTTTAGGCACCAGTCTCTTCGGAGGCGTGGGTTCGAATCCCACCGCTGCCATTCGTAATAAACGTTTTATCATTTGCTCCATCATATTATAATTGAAATTTTCCAGAAGATGGGATTTTTAAAAGTGACAATTTAATTTAATTTTTCATTTCGTCGTTTAGCGTTAATTGTCTAGAAAATCTTAGATTTATTCCTGTGTCCAGGTAGCGTGGCCGAGCGGTCTAAGGCGCTGGTTTAAGGCACCAGTCTCTTCGGAGGCGTGGGTTCGAATCCCACCGCTGCCAACAAATTTCTGTTTTTATATTTTGTTCTTTCACAGTATATAGTAATTAAAACTTTCACAAGTTGGGATTTGTAAACTGTAGAATTTTTCATAATTTTTCATTTCGATATTTAATATTAATTCTCTACAAAATACAATATTCGTTGTAATGTACAGGTAGCGTGGCCGAGCGGTCTAAGGCGCTGGTTTTAGGCACCAGTCTCTTCGGAGGCGTGGGTTCGAATCCCACCGCTGCCATTCGTAATAAACGTTTTATCATTTGCTCCATCATATTATAATTGAAATTTTCCAGAAGATGGGATTTTTAAAAGTGACAATTTAATTTAATTTTTCATTTCGTCGTTTAGCGTTAATTGTCTAGAAAATCTAAGATTTATTCCTGTGTCCAGGTAGCGTGGCCGAGCGGTCTAAGGGCGCTTAGGTGGTTTAAGGCAACCAGTCCTCTTCGGAGCGTGGGTTCGAATCTCAACCGCTGCAAAAAATTTTCTGTTTTTTATATTTTGTTTTTTCAACTAGTAAATATAGTATATCTAAAACTTTCTCAAGTTTGGGATTTGTAAAATGTAGAATTTCATAATTTTTATTTCGATATTTAATATTAATTCTCTACAAAATAGCAATATTGTTGTAATGACAGGTAGCGTGGCGAGCGGTCTAAGGCGCTGGTTTTGCCACCAGTTCTTCGAGGGCGTGGGTTCGAATCCACCGCTGCCATTCGTAAATAAAACGTTTTTAATCTATTGCTCCATCATATTATATTGAAATTTTTCAGAAGATGGGATTTTTAAAAGTGAAATTTAATTTAATTTTCATTTCGTCGTTTAGCGTTAATTGTCTAGAAAAATCTAGATTATCTGTGTCATGGTAGCGTGGCCGAGCGGTCTAAGGCGCTGGTTTAAGGCAACCAAGTTCTTCGGAGGCGTGGGTTCGAATCCACCGCTGCAACACAATTTCTTTTTTATAATTTTGTTCTTTCACTAGTATATTCAGTAATTAAACTTTCACAACGTTTAGGGATTTGTACAAGTAAATTTTTCATAATTTTCATTTCGATATTTAATATTAATTCTCTACAAATACAAATTCGTTGTAATGTACAGGTAGGCGTGCCGAGCCGGTCCTAAGGCGCTGGTTTTAGCAGCCACCAGGTCATCTTTCGAGGCGTGGGTTCGAACACCACCGTGCCATTCGTATAAACGTTTTATCATTTGCTCATCAATTATAATTGAAATTTTTCCAGAAGATGGGATTTTAAAAAGTGAAATTTTAATTTAATTTTTCATTCGTCGTTGCGTATTGTCTAGAAATTATAGAATTATTCCTGTGTCAGGTAGCGTGGCCGAGCGGTCTACAGCGCTGGTTTAAGGCACCAAGTCTCTTCGGAGGCGTGGGTTCGAATCCACCGCTGCCAACAAATTTCTGTTTTATATTTTGTTTCTTTCACTAGTATATAGTATTAAAACTTTCCAAGGTTTGGATTTGTAAACTGTAGAATTTCATAATTTTTTCATTTCGATATTTAATATTAAATTCCTCTAACAAAATACAATATTCGTTGGTAATTACAGGTAGCGTGGCCGAGCGGTCTAAGGCGCCTGGTTTTTAGGCACCCGTCTCGTTCGGAGCTGGGGTTTCGATCGCAACCGTGCATTCGTATAAACGTTTTCATGCATTTGCTCCATCAATATTATAATTGAAATTTTCCCAGAAGATGGATTTTTAAGAAGTGACATTTAATCTTAATTTTTCATTTCTCGTTTAGCGTTAATTTGTCTAGAAAATCTTAAGTTTATTTCCTGTGTCCAGGTAGCGTGGCGAGCGTCTAAGGCGCTGGTTTAAGGCACCAGTCCTCTTCGAGGCGTGGGTTTCGAATCCCACCGCTGCCAACTAAATTTCTGTTTTTATATTTTGTTCTTTCACTAGTATATAGTAATTAACTTTCTCAATTGGGTTTGTAAACTGTAGAATTTTCATAATTTTTCATTTCGATATTAATTTAATTCTCTACAAAAATACAATATTCGTTGTAATGTACGGTAGTCGTGGCCGATGCGGTCTTAGGCGCTGGTTGTAGCACGCAGTCTTTCGAGGGCGTGGGTTCGAATCCCATGCTGCCATCGTAAAAAACGTTTTTACATTTGCTCCATGCATATTTTATAATTGAATTTTCAGAAGATGGATTTTTAAGTGACAAATTTAATTTAATTTTTTTCATTTCGTCGTTTAGCGTTAATTGTCTAGAAAATGCTAGATTTTTCCTGTGTCCAGGTAAGGCGTGGCCGAGCGGTCTAAAGGCGCTGTTTTAAGGCACAGTCTCTTCGGTGGCGTGGGTTCGAATCCACCGCTGCAACAATTCTGTTTTATATTTTGTTCTTTCAAGTATATAGTAATTAAAACTTTTCAAGTTGGGATTTGTAAACTGTAGGAATTTTTCCAATATTTTTCATTTCGATTGTAATATTAATTACTCTACAAAATCAATTAAGTTCGTTGTAATGTAATCCAGGTGATAGACATTTTATCTTCGTCGTTCGCGTAATTGCTAAATAGATTGGTACTGCGACTAAGGGCGCTGGTTTTAGGCACCAGTCTCTTCGAAGGCGTGGGTATACCGCTCATCGAAATAACGTTTATTTGTCATCATATTTATTGATTTTCCAGAGAGATGGGATTTTTAAAGTGAGCAATTTAATTTAATTTTTCAATTTCGTCGTTTTAGACGTTAATTGTCTAGAATCTAGATTTATCCTGTGTCCAGGTGCGTTGGCCTGACGGTCTAAGGCGCTGTTTAAGGCACCAGTCTCTTCGGAGGCGTGGTTTCGAATCCCATCCGCTGCGCAACAACATTTCTGTTTTTATATTTTGTTCTTTCAATTGTTATTATAGTAATTAAAAACTTCACAAGTTGGGATTTGTAAACTGTAGAATTTTTCAATAATTTTTCATTCGATATTCTATTAATCTCTACAAATACAATATTCGTTGTAATGTAAGGTAGCGTGCCCGAGCGGTCTATAGGCGCTGGTTTTAGGGGCACCAGGTCTCTTCGTGAGGCGGGTTCGAATCACGCTGCCATTCCGTATAAACGTTTTATCAATTGCTCCATCTATTATAATTGAAATTTTCCAAGAGGAATATTATTTAAAAGTGACATTAATTTAATTTTTTCATTTTCGTCGTTAGCGGTTAATTGTCTGAAAATCTTAGACTTTATTCTGTGCCAGGTAGCGTGGCCGAGCGCGTCTAAGGCGCTGGTTTAAGGCACCAGTCTCTTCGGAGGCGTGGGTTGATCCCACGCTGCCACAAATTTCTGTTTTTATTTTTTGTTCTTTCAAAGTAATAGTAATTAAAAACTTTCACAAGTTTAGGGATTTGTAAACTGTAGAATTTTCATAATTTTTTCATTTCGAATATTTACATTTAATTCCTCTAACAAATACAATATTCGTTGAATGTACAGGTAGGTGGCCGAGGTCCTAAGGCGCTGGTTTTAGGCCCAGTCTCCTTCGGAGGCGTGGGTTCGAATCCCGACCGCTGCCATTCGTAATAAGCTTTTATCATTTGCTCCACATATATAATTGAATTTTCCAGAAGATGGGATTTTTAAAAGTGAACAATTAATTTAATTTTTCGATTTCGGGTCGTTTAGCGTTACATTGTCTACTGAAAATCTAGATTTTATTTCCCCTGTGTCCAGGACGTGGCCGAGCGGTCTAAGGCGCTGGTTTAAGGCCCAGTCTCTTCGGAGGCGTGGGTTCGAATCCCCCCGCTGCAACAATTTCTGTTTTTTATATTTGTTCTTCCAGTATATAGTTTAAAACTTTCCTACAAGGTTGGGATTTGTAACTGTAGAATTTTCATAATTTTTCATTTCGATAATTTAAATATTATTCTCTACAAAATACAATATTCGTTGTACTGTACAGGTAGCGTCGGCCGAGCGTCTCAGGTCGCTGTTTAGGCACCGAGTCCTCTTCGGAGGCGTGGGTTCGAATCCACCTGCGCCATTACGTAATAAACCGTTTTATCATTGCTCCTCATATTTAATGAAATTTCCAGAGATTGGATTTCTAGACAATTAACGCTAAACGACGAAATGAAAAATTAAATTAAATTGTCACTTTTAAAAATCCCATCTTCTGGAAAATTTCAATTATAATATGATGGAGCAAATGATAAAACGTTTATTACGAATGGCAGCGGTGGGATTCGAACCCACGCCTCCGAAGAGACTGGTGCCTAAAACCAGCGCCTTAGACCGCTCGGCCACGCTACCTGTACATTACAACGAATATTGTATTTGTAGAGAATTAATATTAAATATCGAAATGAAAAATTATGAAAAATTCTACAGTTTACAAATCCAACCTTGAAAAGTTTTAATTACTATATACTGTGAAAGAACAAAATATAAAACAGAAATTTGTTGGCAGCGGTGGGATTCGAACCCACGCCTCCGAAGAGACTGGTGCCTTAAACCAGCGCCTTAGACCGCTCGGCCACGCTACCTGGAACAGGAAAAATCTAAGATTTTCTAGACAATTAACGCTAAACGACGAAATGAAAAATTAAATTAAATTGTCACTTTTAAAAATCCCATCTTCTGGAAAATTTCAATTATAATATGATGGAGCAAATGATAAACGTTTATTACGAATGGCAGCGGTGGATTCGAACCCACGCCTCCGAAGAGACTGGTGCCTAAAACCAGCGCCTTAGACCGTCTCGGCCACGCTACCTGTCATTACAACGAATATTGTATTTTGTAGAGAATTAATATTAAATATCGAAAATGAAAATTATGAAAAATTCTACAGTTTACAAATCCAAACTTGTGAAAGTTTTAATTACTATATACTGTGAAAGAACAAAATATAAAACAGAAATTTGTTGGCAGCGGTGGGATTCGAACCCACGCCCCGAAGAGACTGGCTGTGCCTAAAACCAGCGCCTTAGACCGCTCGGCCACGCTACCTGGACCAAGGAATAAATCTTAGATTTTCTAGACAATTACGCTAAACGACGAAATGAAAAATTAAATTAAATTGTCACTTTTAAAAATCCCATCTTCTGGAAAATTTCAATTATATATGATGGAGCAAATGATAAAACGTTTATTACGAATGGCAGCGGTGGGATTCGAACCCACGCCTCCGAAGAGACTGGTGCCTAAAACCAGCGCCTTAGACCGCTCGGCCACGCTACCTGTACATTACAACGAATATTGTATTTTGTAGAGAATTAATATTAAATATCGAAATGAAAAATTATGAAAAATTCTACAGTTTACAAATCCCAACCTTGGAAAGTTTTAATTACTATATACTGTGAAAGAACAAAATATAAAAACAGAAATTTGTTGGCAGCGGTGGGATTCGAACCCACGCCTCCGAAGAGACTGGTGCCTTAAACCAGCGCCTTAGACCGCTCGGCCACGCTACCTGGACACAGGAATAAATCTAGATTTTCTAGACAATTAACGCTAAACGACGAAATGAAAAATTAAATTAAATTGTCACTTTTAAAAATCCCATCTTCTGGAAAATTTCAATACGATTCGAACCCACGCTCCGAAGAGACTGGTGCTTAAACCAGCGCCTTAGACGCTCGGCCACGCTACACGTCAGCATTACTAACGACATATTAGCATAACACGATACATTCCGAATATTGTATTTTGTAGAAATTAATATTAAATATCGAAATGAAAAATTATGAAAAATTCTACAGTTTACAAATCCAACCTTGGAAAGTTTTAATTACTATATACTGTGAAAGAACAAAATATAAAAACAGAAATTTGTTGGCAGGCGTGGGATTCGAACCCACGCCCCGAAGAGACTGGTGCCTTAAACCAGCGCCTTAGACCGCTCGGCCACGCTACCTGGACACAGGAATAAATCTAAGATTTTCTAGACAATTAACGCTAAACGACGAAATGAAAAATTAAATTAAATTGTCACTTTTAAAAATCCATCTTCTGGAAAATTTCAATTATAATATGATGGAGCAAATGATAAAACGTTTATTAC
>CM042157.1:65263023-65295523 GCA_023376005.1 Doryteuthis pealeii
ATCCCACGGCGCTATTTGCTGTATAATAGGCGTTTTCATCATTTGCTCCATCATATTTAATATTGACACGACCATTTTTCAGAAGATGGGATTTTTAAAAGTGACAATTTAATTTAATTTTTCGATAATTCGCTCGGTTGTAGCGTTACATTGTTCTTATTGAAATTATCTAGATTTATTCCTTTTTGGTGTCGCACGTAGCGTGGCCTGAGGGGTGCTAAGGCGCTGGTTTAAGGCACCAGTCTCTTCGAGGGCGTAGGGTTCGAATGCGCCACCGCTGCCTGCAACAATATTTCTGTTTTGTATATTTTGGTTCTATGTCAGGTTAGTATATTAGTTAATCTGTAAATCGGACGTTTTCATCTAAAGTGTTGTGCTTTAATCCTGTATGATTTACTTTTCAATAATTTTTTTCATTGATATTAAATTAATGGTCTCTCAAAAATAACAATATTGCGGTTTAATGTACATGCGGTAATGCGTGTGCCTTAGGCGGTCTATTTTTAGTTGCGCGTTGGGTTTTTTGTTTTGGTGGTTGTTTGGTGGCGGTTTTTTTTTTGTTTTCTTTCGGTTGTTTGTGTTTTTTCTGGTTTTTTGGTTTTTCTTCCCTTGTTGGGTGTGGGGGGGGGGGGGTTGGTGGGTGTTTTTCTTTGTGTGAGTGCACCGTCCTCTTTCGGACGGCGTGGTTTGCGACGTCCACGGCTTGCGGCATTGTCGGTATATAAACGTTTTCGTATCATTTGCTCATCAACTAGTTTGGGGATAATTGAATTTTCAAGAAGATTGGTTTTTAAGATAGTGACTTAATTTAATTTAATTTTTCATTTCGCGTTTAGTCGTTAATTGTCTTAGATAATATCTAGATTTATTCCTGTGTCATCAGGTATTGCGCTGTCCGACGCGTCCTAAGGCGCTGTGATTAAGTACCAGTCCTCGGTCTATCGAAGGCGGTGTGGTTCCGAATTCCGCACCGCGTGCCTGTCTTCTGATTACAAATTTTCTGTTTTTTATATTTGTTTCTTTCATAGTATAATAGTAATGTGTAAAACTTTTCTATACTAAGGTTGTGGGAATTCTGCTAATACTGTAGAATTTTGTCAATTTTTCGTATGGTTCGATATTATATATTTAATTCTCTACAAATTATTTTACAATAATCGTTGTAATGTGACAGTAGCTTGTTGGTCCTGTATTGCTGGTCTAAGCGCGCTTTTAGGCCACCAGTCTCTTCGGAGGCGTGTGGGTTCGAATCCCACCGCTGCCATTCGTAATAAACGTTTTATTCATTTGCTCCATTCATATTATAATTGAAATTTTTCCAGAAGATGGGATTTTTTAAAAGTGACAATTTAATTTAATTTTTCATTTCGTCGTTTAGCGTTAATTGTTCTAGAAAATCTTAGATTTTTTCCTGTGTCCAGGTAGCGTGCGAGCGGTCTAAGGCGCTGGTTAAGGCACCAGTCTCTCGGAGGCGTGGGTTCGAATCCCACCGCTGCCAACAAATTTCTGTTTTTTATATTTTGTTCTTTCATAGTATATAGTAATTAAAACTTTCACAAGTTGGGATTTGTAAACTGTAGAATTTTTCATAATTTTTCATTTCGATATTTAATATTAATTCTCTACAAAATACAATATTCGTTGTAATGTACAGGTAGCGTGGCCGAGCGGTCTAAGGCGCTGGTTTTAGGCACCAGTCTCTTCGGAGGCGTGGGTTCGAATCCCACCGCTGCCATTCGTAATAAACGTTTTATCATTTGCTCCATCATATTATAATTGAAATTTTCCAGAAGATGGGATTTTTAAAAGTGACAATTTAATTTAATTTTTCATTTCGTCGTTTAGCGTTAATTGTCTAGAAAATCTTAGATTTATTCCTGTGTCCAGGTAGCGTGGCCGAGCGGTCTAAGGCGCTGGTTTAAGGCACCAGTCTCTTCGGAGGCGTGGGTTCGAATCCCACCGCTGCCAACAAATTTCTGTTTTTATATTTTGTTCTTTCATAGTATATAGTAATTAAAACTTTCACAAGTTTGGGATTTGTAAACTGTAGAATTTTTCATAATTTTTCATTTCGATATTTAATATTAATTCTCTACAAAATACAATATTCGTTGTAATGTACAGGTAGCGTGGCCGAGCGGTCTAAGGCGCTGGTTTTAGGCACCAGTCTCTTCGGAGCGTGGGTTCGAATCCCACCGCTGCCATTCGTAATAAACGTTTTATCATTTGCTCCATCATATTATAATTGAAATTTTCCAGAAGATGGGATTTTTAAAAGTGACAATTTAATTTAATTTTTCATTTCGTCGTTTAGCGTTAATTGTCTAGAAAATCTTAGATTTATTCCTGTGTCCAGGTAGCGTGGCCGAGCGGTCTAAGGCGCTGGTTTAAGGCACCAGTCTCTTCGGAGGCGTGGGTTCGAATCCCACCGCTGCCAAATTTCTGTTTTTATATTTTGTTCTTTCATAGTATATAGTAATTAAAACTTTCACAAGTTGGGATTTGTAAACTGTAGAATTTTTCATAATTTTTCATTTCGATATTTAATATTAATTCTCTACAAAATACAATATTCGTTGTAATGTACAGGTAGCGTGGCCGAGCGGTCTAAGGCGCTGGTTTTAGGCACCAGTCTCTTCGGAGGCGTGGGTTCGAATCCCACCGCTGCCATTCGTAATAAACGTTTTATCATTTGCTCCATCATATTATAATTGAAATTTTCCAGAAGATGGGATTTTTAAAAGTGACAATTTAATTTAATTTTTCATTTCGTCGTTTAGCGTTAATTGTCTAGAAAATCTTAGATTTATTCCTGTGTCCAGGTAGCGTGGCCGAGCGGTCTAAGGCGCTGGTTTAAGGCACCAGTCTCTTCGGAGGCGTGGGTTCGAATCCCACCGCTGCCAACAAATTTCTGTTTTATATTTTGTTCTTTCATAGTATATAGTAATTAAAACTTTCACAAGTTTGGGATTTGTAAACTGTAGAATTTTTCATAATTTTTCATTTCGATATTTAATATTAATTCTCTACAAAATACAATATTCGTTGTAATGTACAGGTAGCGTGGCCGAGCGGTCTAAGGCGCTGGTTTTAGGCACCAGTCTCTTCGGAGGCGTGGGTTCGAATCCCACCGCTGCCATTCGTAATAAACGTTTTATCATTTGCTCCATCATATTATAATTGAAATTTTCCAGAAGATGGGATTTTTAAAAGTGACAATTTAATTTAATTTTTCATTTCGTCGTTTAGCGTTAATTGTCTAGAAAATCTTAGATTTATTCCTGTGTCCAGGTAGCGTGGCCGAGCGGTCTAAGGCGCTGGTTTAAGGCACCAGTCTCTTCGGAGGCGTGGGTTCGAATCCCACCGCTGCCAACAAATTTCTGTTTTTATATTTTGTTCTTTCATAGTATATAGTAATTAAAACTTTCACAAGTTTGGGATTTGTAAACTGTAGAATTTTTCATAATTTTTCATTTCGATATTTAATATTAATTCTCTACAAAATACAATATTCGTTGTAATGTACAGGTAGCGTGGCCGAGCGGTCTAAGGCGCTGGTTTTAGGCACCAGTCTCTTCGGAGGCGTGGGTTCGAATCCCACCGCTGCCATTCGTAATAAACGTTTTATCATTTGCTCCATCATATTATAATTGAAATTTTCCAGAAGATGGGATTTTTAAAAGTGACAATTTAATTTAATTTTTCATTTCGTCGTTTAGCGTTAATTGTCTAGAAAATCTTAGATTTTTTCCTGTGTCCAGGTAGCGTGGCCGAGCGGTCTAAGGCGCTGGTTTAAGGCACCAGTCTCTTCGGAGGCGTGGGTTCGAATCCCACCGCTGCCAACAAATTTCTGTTTTTATATTTTGTTCTTTCATAGTATATAGTAATTAAAACTTTCACAAGTTTGGGATTTGTAAACTGTAGAATTTTTCATAATTTTTCATTTCGATATTTAATATTAATTCTCTACAAAATACAATATTCGTTGTAATGTACAGGTAGCGTGGCCGAGCGGTCTAAGGCGCTGGTTTTAGGCACCAGTCTCTTCGGAGGCGTGGGTTCGAATCCCACCGCTGCCATTCGTAATAAACGTTTTATCATTTGCTCCATCATATTATAATTGAAATTTTCCAGAAGATGGGATTTTTAAAAGTGACAATTTAATTTAATTTTTCATTTCGTCGTTTAGCGTTAATTGTCTAGAAAATCTTAGATTTTTCCTGTGTCCAGGTAGCGTGGCCGAGCGGTCTAAGGCGCTGGTTTAAGGCACCAGTCTCTTCGGAGGCGTGGGTTCGAATCCCACCGCTGCCAACAAATTTCTGTTTTTATATTTTGTTCTTTCATAGTATATAGTAATTAAAACTTTCACAAGTTTGGGATTTGTAAACTGTAGAATTTTTCATAATTTTTCATTTCGATATTTAATATTAATTCTCTACAAAATACAATATTCGTTGTAATGTACAGGTAGCGTGGCCGAGCGGTCTAAGGCGCTGGTTTTAGGCACCAGTCTCTTCGGAGGCGTGGGTTCGAATCCCACCGCTGCCATTCGTAATAAACGTTTTATCATTTGCTCCATCATATTATAATTGAAATTTTCCAGAAGATGGGATTTTTAAAAGTGACAATTTAATTTAATTTTTCATTTCGTCGTTTAGCGTTAATTGTCTAGAAAATCTTAGATTTATTCCTGTGTCCAGGTAGCGTGGCCGAGCGGTCTAAGGCGCTGGTTTAAGGCACCAGTCTCTTCGGAGGCGTGGGTTCGAATCCCACCGCTGCCAACAAATTTCTGTTTTTATATTTTGTTCTTTCATAGTATATAGTAATTAAAACTTTCACAAGTTTGGGATTTGTAAACTGTAGAATTTTTCATAATTTTTCATTTCGATATTTAATATTAATTCTCTACAAAATACAATATTCGTTGTAATGTACAGGTAGCGTGGCCGAGCGGTCTAAGGCGCTGGTTTTAGGCACCAGTCTCTTCGGAGGCGTGGGTTCGAATCCCACCGCTGCCATTCGTAATAAACGTTTTATCATTTGCTCCATCATATTATAATTGAAATTTTCCAGAAGATGGGATTTTTAAAAGTGACAATTTAATTTAATTTTTCATTTCGTCGTTTAGCGTTAATTGTCTAGAAAATCTTAGATTTATTCCTGTGTCCAGGTAGCGTGGCCGAGCGGTCTAAGGCGCTGGTTTAAGGCACCAGTCTCTTCGGAGGCGTGGGTTCGAATCCCACCGCTGCCAACAAATTTCTGTTTTTATATTTTGTTCTTTCATAGTATATAGTAATTAAAACTTTCACAAGTTTGGGATTTGTAAACTGTAGAATTTTTCATAATTTTTCATTTCGATATTTAATATTAATTCTCTACAAAATACAATATTCGTTGTAATGTACAGGTAGCGTGGCCGAGCGGTCTAAGGCGCTGGTTTTAGGCACCAGTCTCTTCGGAGGCGTGGGTTCGAATCCCACCGCTGCCATTCGTAATAAACGTTTTATCATTTGCTCCATCATATTATAATTGAAATTTTCCAGAAGATGGGATTTTTAAAAGTGACAATTTAATTTAATTTTTCATTTCGTCGTTTAGCGTTAATTGTCTAGAAAATCTTAGATTTTTCCTGTGTCCAGGTAGCGTGGCCGAGCGGTCTAAGGCGCTGGTTTAAGGCACCAGTCTCTTCGGAGGCGTGGGTTCGAATCCCACCGCTGCCAACAAATTTCTGTTTTTATATTTTGTTCTTTCATAGTATATAGTAATTAAAACTTTCACAAGTTTGGATTTGTAAACTGTAGAATTTTTCATAATTTTTCATTTCGATATTTAATATTAATTCTCTACAAAATACAATATTCGTTGTAATGTACAGGTAGCGTGGCCGAGCGGTCTAAGGCGCTGGTTTTAGGCACCAGTCTCTTCGGAGGCGTGGGTTCGAATCCCACCGCTGCCATTCGTAATAAACGTTTTATCATTTGCTCCATCATATTATAATTGAAATTTTCCAGAAGATGGGATTTTTAAAAGTGACAATTTAATTTAATTTTTCATTTCGTCGTTTAGCGTTAATTGTCTAGAAAATCTTAGATTTATTCCTGTGTCCAGGTAGCGTGGCCGAGCGGTCTAAGGCGCTGGTTTAAGGCACCAGTCTCTTCGGAGGCGTGGGTTCGAATCCCACCGCTGCCAACAAATTTCTGTTTTTATATTTTGTTCTTTCATAGTATATAGTAATTAAAACTTTCACAAGTTTGGGATTTGTAAACTGTAGAATTTTTCATAATTTTTCATTTCGATATTTAATATTAATTCTCTACAAAATACAATATTCGTTGTAATGTACAGGTAGCGTGACCGAGCGGTCTAAGGCGCTGGTTTTAGGCACCAGTCTCTTCGGAGGCGTGGGTTCGAATCCCACCGCTGCCATTCGTAATAAACGTTTTATCATTTGCTCCATCATATTATAATTGAAATTTTCCAGAAGATGTGATTTTTAAAAGTGACAATTTAATTTAATTTTTCATTTCGTCGTTTAGCGTTAATTGTCTAGAAAATCTTAGATTTTTTTCCTGTCTCCAGGTAGCGTGGCCGAGCGGTCTAAGGCACTGGTTTAAGGCACCAGTCTCTTCGGAGGCGTGGGTACGAATCCCACCGCTGCCAACAAATTTTTGTTTTTATATTTTGTTCTTTCATAGTATATAGTAATTAAAACTTTCACAAGTTTGGGATTTGTAAACTGTAGAATTTTTCATAATTTTTCATTTCGATATTTAATATTAATTCTCTACAAAATACAATATTCGTTGTAATGTACAGGTAGCGTGGCCGAGCGGTCTAAGGCGCTGGTTTTAGGCACCAGTCTCTTCGGAGGCGTGGGTTCGAATCCCACCGCTGCCATTCGTAATAAACGTTTTATCATTTGCTCCATCATATTATAATTGAAATTTTCCAGAAGATGGGATTTTTAAAAGTGACAATTTAATTTAATTTTTCATTTCGTCGTTTAGCGTTAATTGTCTAGAAAATCTTAGATTTATTCCTGTGTCCAGGTAGCGTGGCCGAGCGGTCTAAGGCGCTGGTTTAAGGCACCAGTCTCTTCGGAGGCGTGGGTTCGAATCCCACCGCTGCCAACAAATTTCTGTTTTTATATTTTGTTCTTTCATAGTATATAGTAATTAAAACTTTCACAAGTTTGGGATTTGTAAACTGTAGAATTTTTCATAATTTTTCATTTCGATATTTAATATTAATTCTCTACAAAATACAATATTCGTTGTAATGTACAGGTAGCGTGGCCGAGCGGTCTAAGGCGCTGGTTTTAGGCACCAGTCTCTTCGGAGGCGTGGGTTCGAATCCCACCGCTGCCATTCGTAATAAACGTTTATCATTTGCTCCATCATATTATAATTGAAATTTTCCAGAAGATGGGATTTTTAAAAGTGACAATTTAATTTAATTTTTCATTTCGTCGTTTAGCGTTAATTGTCTAGAAAATCTTAGATTTATTCCTGTGTCCAGGTAGCGTGGCCGAGCGGTCTAAGGCGCTGGTTTAAGGCACCAGTCTCTTCGGAGGCGTGGGTTCGAATCCCACCGCTGCCAACAAATTTCTGTTTTTATATTTTGTTCTTTCATAGTATATAGTAATTAAAACTTTCACAAGTTGGGATTTGTAAACTGTAGAATTTTTCATAATTTTTCATTTCGATATTTAATATTAATTCTCTACAAAATACAATATTCGTTGTAATGTACAGGTAGCGTGGCCGAGCGGTCTAAGGCGCTGGTTTTAGGCACCAGTCTCTTCGGAGGCGTGGGTTCGAATCCCACCGCTGCCATTCGTAATAAACGTTTTATCATTTGCTCCATCATATTATAATTGAAATTTTCCAGAAGATGGGATTTTTAAAAGTGACAATTTAATTTAATTTTTCATTTCGTCGTTTAGCGTTAATTGTCTAGAAAATCTTAGATTTATTCCTGTGTCCAGGTAGCGTGGCCGAGCGGTCTAAGGCGCTGGTTTAAGGCACCAGTCTCTTCGGAGGCGTGGGTTCGAATCCCACCGCTGCCAACAAATTTCTGTTTTATATTTTGTTCTTTCACAGTATATAGTAATTAAAACTTTCACAAGTTGGATTTGTAAACTGTAGAATTTTTCATAATTTTTCATTTCGATATTTAATATTAATTCTCTACAAAATACAATATTCGTTGTAATGTACAGGTAGCGTGGCCGAGCGGTCTAAGGCGCTGGTTTTAGGCACCAGTCTCTTCGGAGGCGTGGGTTCGAATCCCACCGCTGCCATTCGTAATAAACGTTTTATCATTTGCTCCATCATATTATAATTGAAATTTTCCAGAAGATGGGATTTTTAAAAGTGACAATTTAATTTAATTTTTCATTTCGTCGTTTAGCGTTAATTGTCTAGAAAATCTTAGATTTATTCCTGTGTCCAGGTAGCGTGGCCGAGCGGTCTAAGGCGCTGGTTTAAGGCACCAGTCTCTTCGGAGGCGTGGGTTCGAATCCCACCGCTGCCAACAAATTTGTTTTTATATTTTGTTCTTTCATAGTATATAGTAATTAAAACTTTCACAAGTTTGGGATTTGTAAAATGTACAATTTTTCATAATTTTTCATTTCGATATTTAATATTAATTCTCTACAAAATACACGTGTCTAAGACCAGTCTCTTCGGAGGCGTGGGTTCGAATCCCACCGCTGCCAGCTGTATATACTTTCACAAGTTTGGGATTTGAAAATGTACAATTTTTTATAATTTTTCATTTCGATATTTAATATTAATTCTCTACAAAATACAATATTCGTTGTAATGTACAGGTGGCGTGGCCGAGCGGTCTAAGGCGCTGGTTTTAGGCACCAGTCTCTTCGGAGGCGTGGGTTCGAATCCCACCGCTGCCATTCGTAATAAACGTTTTATCATTTGCTCCATCATATTATAATTGAAATTTTCCAGAAGATGGGATTTTTAAAAGTGACAATTTAATTTAATTTTTCATTTCGTCGTTTAGCGTTAATTGTCTAGAAAATCTTAGATTTATTCCTGTGTCCAGGTAGCGTGGCCGAGCGGTCTAAGGCGCTGGTTTAAGGCACCAGTCTCTTCGGAGGCGTGGGTTCGAATCCCACCGCTGCCAACAAATTTCTGTTTTTATATTTTGTTCTTTCACAGTATATAGTAATTAAAACTTTCACAAGGTTGGGATTTGTAAACTGTTAATTTTTCATAATTTTTCATTTCGATATTTAATATTAATTCTCTACAAAATACTATATTTGCTGTCTAAGGTGCTGTTTTTAGGCACCAGTCTCTTCGGAGGCGTGGGTTCAAATCCCACCGCTACCATTTTTTTTAATATTCATATTAATTCCCTAATAAATCTTTAATCATTCTATTTATCATATTATAATTTAAATTTTCCTGGAGATGTGATTTTAAAAGTGACAATTTAATTTTTCATTTCGAGGTTTAGGTTTAATTCTCTACAAAATACAATATTCTTTGCATTGTACAGGTAGCGTTTAATTTCTAGAAAATCTTAGTTTCCGTCCTCGATTGTTTTATGCTTCGAAATGCAAATATATACACACTAATATTTACATGTTCAATCCTCGAATGAAACACTTTGATATTATCAACCCATATATATATATATATATATATATATATATATATATATATATATATATATATATATAATAATATATATTATGAATATCTCCTTAGTATTAGTTTCATGCCAATACTTTTCTCATTCACTGTCTATTCATTCCATATAATATATATTATATATATATATATATATATATATATATGTATGTATGTGAATGGGAATTGAATCCGACAATATGAGGAAAAAATGAGTAAAGAAAAGAAATGTAGATGGATAAAAATAATTTTATCGATATCACTTTTAATCGATATTGTTTCGGTCTGTTTATCAAAATGTATACGGATTTACGCTATTATTATCATTAAAATAACAGATGATATTTAAATGATGATAATAATAAAATAATAGCAATAGGAAAAAGGTAAAAATATTCCGTACACAGAGATTTTTTTACACCTTCATCAGAGTTATATATATATATATATATATATATATATATATATATATATATATATTATATATATATAGATAGACAGAGACAGAGATGGAGGGGGAGAGAGAGAGAGTGAGTGAGAGAGAGAATGATAGACTGTTTTTATTGTGTAATGGACATATGTCTAATGGACTTATTCTGTTAATAATATTCGAATTGCTTATTAGCACCGGCGCAGCAATAAAGATACAAACCGCCCAACAAAGTGAAGACCCGTAAACAATGAGAGTACTTCCCTGACAAGATTCAAACAGCTTTATTTGCCGTCGGCTACATTTATATGTCAAATATCCGTTTGGTAACCTTCCAATCTCGATTCTCGGCTGCCGGCAAACAGGTACTCATATTTCTCAAGCCGACGACGTTTAAAAATATTATTTGTTTTCCGTATCGCTTGTCGCACCCGTCGGCCAAAATCACACTTGCTTTTTGTTTTACGCCATGTACTTTTGTCGTTAACTCGACTGGGTGCCATATTGTATTGTCAGTGTTCGAGCCTTCCGGCTTTGTAAAACAAACATCAACGCTGGCTTCTTTGTTGCCTCTCGAAATGTTACCGGAAGTTCTACGCCTTTGATAATTTGAGAACCGCTCTTTTTCTTCTTCTTCTTTTCTTTTATGTTTGTGGTATTATGATCGTATGTGTGTATCTGTGTGTATGGGTGTTTATATCATCGTCATACTATTATCTCCGGCAACTCCGACTGTTTTTTTCGAAAACACTCAAAGTTTAGGTTTTTAGAAGGCATGTAAGACAATATCCGGTTCTGAGGAATAACCTTACTCTCCTTGTTTTGCTTCCTAGAAAAATAAGCAATCCATATATATATATATATATATATATATATATATATATATATATATATATATATATATAATGTTGTTCTGGTTCCAACGGGAGAAAATTCAATATTTTATAAAAAAAGAAGGTCCGCAAAATGTATTTTGTTCTCAGAAAATTTTTTTTAATTCTTTTTGTTTTACATATGCAACACGTGTTTCAGATCTTCTGGTATCTTCTTCAGGAAGATCTGAAACACGTGTTGCATATGTAAAACAAAAAGAATTAAAAAAATTTTTCTGAGAACAAAATTCATTTTGCGGACCTTCTTTTTTATAAAATACATATATATATATATATATATATATATATAATATATATATATATATATATATATATATATATATATATATATATATATATATATATATATTTAAATAAATAACAAAAGACTTATAGATCTTGCATTATAGACTATTTCAGGGAGCTTAGACAAAATGTCTAATTCTCCCGACTCATCAGATTTCGCATCTGATGAGTCGGAGAATTAGACATTTTTGTCTAAGCTCCCTGAAATAGTCTATAATGCAAGATCTATAAGTCTTTTGTTATTTATTTAAATATAAATTTGCTCTGTGACTCTAACAATAAGAGCACACATTGAGCTCTCAAACTGCGACAAGTTGTTTTTAAAAAAAACCTATGTCGTAAGGAAGATTTCTTCTCTGGACTTTTGGATTATATATATATATATATATATATATATATATATATATATATATATATATATATATTATATATATATATAGGTATAACCTCTTTTTGAATAGTATTAAGAGTTAAATCGTGAGGCATCAAGGAAATGCTAAATTAGCAATTTGTTTTTGCTTCAGAAAATAATTTTTTCATACGTTTAGTCCTCCGTACTAAGAAAAGGTGCACACGTCAAGATGCAATAACTGTCAACAAAGCGTGGGAATTTACGACAATTTACTTTAAAATGCAAAATTTAGGTTTTATGTAAGAGAAATTTGTTTTTTCTTTTTTATAACACATAAAATTGTTCTTTATATTAAACGTAAAAGAAAACATTAAAAAGTTAATTTTCCAATTTTTATTGACGTTTTAAAATATTTTTAACAATTAAGCGGACTTTCAAAAGTCAACTTTCATCAACCCTATATATATATATATATATATATATATATATATATATACACACTAGCTGAAGTACCCGGCCCATGACCGGACTAAAAAAATAGGAACACGAAAGAGTGAGTGGAGAGAAAATAAGAGATAGTTATACCCAATTTCGGGTCACGCGATCAGTTTAAGCTATATTGAATAAACGAAAGTAAATATTTTTTTAACTTTGTTTTTTAAAAATCTCGCAAAAAAAAGTAACGATCATACAGAATTGTTATAAAGAAAAACAGTTAATTCAAAGATAAAATTATCCGATTGGGAAAAATTACTCACCGTTAATACCCCCCCCCCCCAAAAAAAAAAAAAGCATAAATAAATAAAATAGTCCGTTTTACATGCAACGCGGTGATTTTTATGTCGTAGATGGGACTGAAAATTCACATACTATCTCTCTTTGACATCTGTAGATTTAAATGTATGGGTGGCTGTATTTAACATAATTGTTTTCTTGTGCATATTCAATAACCGATTATTGATTTTCAACGATTTTTGAAAGATTTTTTTGTCGTAGTTTCAGATTAACTCCGGAATATTTTTTTTACTTTAACTTTGTATAGTGTAACTGAGGCAAAGAAAAGACAATAAGTATTACAATTATTGTCAATTTTGCTCTTCCGTATAGTATAAGAATCAAACATTACTATTCAAAAAATAAAAATTACAAATTCCTTTAAAAATATTAATATATCGTGGATCGGCCACATCAAGCCCTAGCACCTATATGATTGCCCCCATCCCCCAACCCTTATCGCAACCCCAACCCTTTTTATCATATATGTGCTAGAACGCATTGGCTGAAAGTCTTCATGTCCTATCTCATGGTGAGGTTCCAGTGCTAGAGTTCTAGGGAAAGTGGAGCACCGCTTCACACCATTGTTCCCAGGTCCACTCTGACCCGGAGTGGTAGTAACTGTTAGGGTCCCCTCTATGGATTAAATTGAAAATTTGTTCACGAAAAGAAAAAAGAAATTAAAAAAGATTATTCCAAATTATCACTACGAATCTTTCAAAATCACAAATAAAAATAAAAAACACCCTCCAGGCGATGTAAAAATAGATTTTTGAAACATATTGCCTGAGGGGTGGGAGTTAAAAATTCAATGTCAGCGAGTTTGTACCCTAAGTAAGTAAAATCCTCAAATTCATTAAAGGATTAATGAATAAAACAATTTGAAATGTACACTTTAAATATGTATTAAAATAAAACAAACTATATATAGATATATAATACCAGTCATGTATTTATTAAAACTTGTTTTAAAAAATAATGAGGATTGTCTAATGTTGCATGTTCAAATTTTAAGTGTATTTATTCTATGTTATGACGATTTTGGGTAATGTGACGTAAGCAGTGACGTAATTTTTATTACCGACAAAAACCGGAAGCGAATCTCCATTATTAATAGATTTGTATAACTGTAGTGTCAATTTTTACTTTACGTATATATTTTACACAATGATTCTACCAGCATTAAATGACCCACCGAGGTTGATATGCCGTAAACAAAACAAACATTATGCTCGGGCTGGTAAATATATATATATATATATATATATATATATATATATATATATTAGTTAAGAGTAAGGAAATGAATCCGACGGTATATATAGATAAAAAGGGTATGAAAAATACGTTGTTAAATTGTTATATTGCCAATATTAGCAATGCAAAAGTTGTAAAAATAAATTCTATTTAACAACATATGTGTGTTTCATACCATTTTATTCTCTCTCTCTCTCTCTCTCTCTCTATATATATATATATATATATATATATATATATATAATTCCTTCCTTTCTATATATATCTATTTCGGTGCATTCTCTCTCTCTCTCTCTCTCTCTCTCTATATATATATATATATATATATATATATATATATATATATATATATATATATATATATTTATATATGCATAGACGTTTCTTGTTTAAGCCTTTACGTGACATGCAAGACCCTTGTGAGTCCGATCTACGTGACACTGTCGTAATAACAACTACTTCACATCTGTCAGTAGCAACGTAATCTCTTTCCGTGCAATAGAAATGTGTACAAATATTTCCCTATGGAATTTAGCTACACTGATCCCTAATTCTAAAAGACGTATCCCGATGTCGGACTGGTATTAGCAGAATGGCAGCAGGTCTGGCGAAACTGACGTCGATTCGTAAAGAGGCGATTGTCATAAAACCTACGGCAACTACGAACTGACGTCGGGACGTATCCTATCACTCTAATAAGAATGAAGATATATATAAGAATCCCCCTCTCTCTCTCTCTCTCTCTCTCTCTCTATATATATATATATATATATATATATATATATATATTCATCAAAAAGTTACTACCACGTTTTCATTGCAGTAGCATAAGTAGTTAATACAAAAGTGCTCAATATATCTTGTAAAATATAGAGAAAAAGTTTTTCTCTCTACCACGGTTTCGGTGTTCAAGGTATATATATATATATATATATATATATATATATATATATATAGAGAGAGAGAGAGAGAGAGAGAGAGAGAGAGATGAGAAGAACTGACAATGAAATCTTTTCTGGAATCCCAATATAAAGTGTATATAAAGCCCCGTGAATTTTCTGTTCACCATTTACAATAAAGTTAGCTGTCGGATAAAACTCATAGACATGCAGAAATAGATGGGCAGAAATAGATATATAACCACAAAATGCCCGATTTTTAAGCCTTTTTCTTTATCATATATATATATATATATATATATATATATATATATATATATAGAGAGAGAGAGAGAGAGAGAGATGTGAGAGAGAGAGAAATTAAAAACATGAATATGTAAAGAATAAAGAATTAAACAAAGGAAATACGTAGGGTAATCTGAACATTAGCAACATAAATAAGAGTAACCTCCCCTTGTTTATTTTATTTTGAGGAAGTCATATATTTTGGTCGGCCATTTTCATTTCGCCATAAATCTTATAGGGATTAACCCTTATATTTTGATGTGCAGGTGGTATTGAATAAATTAAAATAATTAAGTTTTCTTAAACAATTAGTTTTACAATTGTATGAGTTAAGTTTTGAATTATGTAAACAAAAGAGAATAGGAAGAAAATTAGTTTGGAAATATTTTAGCAACAATAGAAAGATTTGTTTAAATTCCGATGACAATATCTACGTCAATAGAAAACTGCATTGTCATCGGAATGCCACGGGTAACAAAATCATCCGATATCTACGTCAATACAAAATCAGATGATATTTGATGAATAATTAATTTTAACTTAATGATCACGCGGGCATTACAAAACAAAATTATAAAAAAGGCCCATTAGCTGAAAAGCTTCAATTGGAAAGAATACTCTCCTAACTCGACACAGGATTCATCAGGTCTCTCTCTCTCCTTCTCAACACGACAAGTTCAATCACAGACTTTGTTTTAACAAAACTGCTACAATGTTGACACATCAAAACGGACACTCACAAAATATAAACAATACATACGCACTTTTCACACACAACTACGTACAGACACATACAGTTCGCAACATCGCTGAAAGAACAATGGACTATACCAATTGTAAATTTATGTATATAAAGTTGTTTCTTGTATCAATTTTGTTTTCTTCTTTGCTTTCTATAGAAACCACATTTCCGTAGTCTCATACATTTAACTTGTCGGATACGACACTCGGAAATCTCCAACCACTAAAACACTGAGTAAACAAGGCCCCCACAATCTACACTAAACATACGAATTTGTTCAAATCAATACAACTGCATGTTTTAAAATGAAAATATTATAAAATGTGTTCTTAATTGTGCTTGCACATTATTTGAAATGAACTTAATTGTTATTGAGAACACATTTTATGATATTTTCGTGTTAAAACATGCAGTTGTATTGATCACGGTTAAATGAAAATGGCCGACCAAAATATATGGCTTCCTCAAAGTGAAATAAACAAGGGGAAGTTACTCTCATTTATGTAGCTAATGTTCAGATTACCATATGTAGAACATTTTTTTATTAATGTATATAAAAGTAAGTAAAGTCGTCGGGGGGGGGGCTAATGTCGGTATGAGCCATACAGTAAGGGAGTATCTCCCCTTTTCACTAGCGCTAGACCAAGTAGATTATTTTTTGTGTCCGAGGTGTAGCGCCACACCTACCATCAGCGCCTTACTTTACTTTACCGCACAAATCCTTGTACTACTCATACACTGAGTTGGCGAGGGCCGGTATACGAACTGTGGTTTCTAGCCGAACGCTCTACCGACTGAGCTAACCCAGAATAAAGGATAATTTAAAAAAAAAGGAAATATGTAGAAAATATTTTTTATTAATGTATATAGAGATTTAAATAAGAGTTTGCTTTTTTATTTTGTATGTTACTTTTTTTTTTTTTTTTTTTTTTACTTTTTAAATCCCGGGTAACGTCTGATGGCCCTGCTAGTTATTCATGGCTAGATTAGAAGAGAAAAAGAGAGAAAGCTGGAAGTGACAGTTTTATCATCAGCCACTGAATCCTATTATTAAGAGATAAAATATCATAGCGGAAAGATGATGCGTATGTTTGGTAGCGTGGCCGAGCGGTCTAAGGCGCTGGTTTAAGGCACCAGTCTCTTCGGAGGCGTGGGTTCGAATCCCACCGCTGCCATTATTTTATTTATTTTTTCTTTCTTCTTTCTATATAATAATTTTTAATGATTTTGTCAGTTTAATGTCAATCATAAATTTTCTATACAACATTTTCTTTTTTTTTTTTTTTTTTCTTTTGGCTTAGGGTAGCTGAGCATTTTTAGACACTAGTCTCTTCAGATGCATGGGTTCGAATCCCACCGATTCCTTCATGTTTTCTCCATTTCTTTCATATATTCAATTTAAGACAGTTAATATTACTGTTATCATTATTATTATTATTCGTTATTGTTTGCTACTTATTTATAGATATTTTTATTTATGATTCTCTACGTATATATTACTAAAATTCTCTTTCCTATGTATATATTTGACTCTAACCCAACAAAAATAGTACCCCTCCCCCAATTTGATATGAGTAAAAGAAAAAGTAAACTCTACTTTATATAAACTAGCAAATGTATGCACCCTTCGGGTGCAAGTATTTAAGTTTTAATATAATAAAATATCATGTTAAATTCGAAAAGCTAATGAAACTGAATAAGAATTCAGATAAAAATATTTGGAACAGAGGGGGTACAATCGGAAAATAGAACAACTTTGAAACTAACTGTTCCACTATTTTCCCTTACTCCCGTCTTTCAGTGGTAAATTTCCCTAATTTAACTATTTAGTTAAAATAGGAAAAAAGAATAAAATTACAGTTATTTCTTTATGTTAATAGATTTCTGTTAAGATTTATCCCGAGATTTTTGCTCATATTTATTAAGATAAAACCAAACAATTAGAAATCAATAATACTAAGCATATATTTATTAAAATCAAATTTTTAAGATCAATATGCAAATTAGGCTTCCCATTCACACTGTAAACCGCTATTTCGTTGAATATATAAATATAATTGCATGTTATTACTATGTAGATATTATTAACAGTCTTAATGATGTAAAACAATTTTACTAATAATTGAGGTTTAAATAAAAAATAAAATCATGGAGAATGTGTGTAAATAACAAAGGGAATTGTGACTTGTTTAGTTTCGGTTACAGACAGACAAACACACAATCTCCATTATAATAAGATATTGAAAGTTAATCAAATAATTCATTTTTTAACAGAAAAAATGTATGTATGTATCTATCTATCAGTGCCGTCGGATTCATTTCCTTACTGTTAACTCATACCTGTACACACACACACACACACACATATATATATATAAGTAAAGTCGACGGGGCAGCCTAAAGTCGGTATCAGCCAGTCCCCTTTTCAATAGCGCTAGACCAAGGAGATTGTTTTAGCATCTGAGGTGGAGCGCCACACTTACCATCAGCTCCTTACTTTACCGCACAGATCCCTGTGCTACTCATACGCTGAGTTGGCGAGGACCGGTATCGAACTAGGAACCTTGTGGTTTCTAGCCGAACGCTCTACCGACTGAGCTAACCCGGCCCCTATCTATGTATGTATGTATGTATGTATGTATGTATGTGTACACTGATAGATAGGTAGATAGGAAGGGATAAATAGACTAAAATAGATAGATATATAGATTGATAGATAAACTGTGACTGAGTAATAGACTGAAATAGATAGATAGATAGGTAGATAGCAATAGCATAATCTTAACACATAAGACTATATAACTGTGCAAACAAATGATTACAGTGGGGAACAAAGTTTTGGTTAAATCGAACTTAACTGACCTAAAATCCATCATCGTACGTCACCACACTGAAAGAAAAAAATACCAAAAAACTCAGGAATAAACCGAATTTTACGAAATTTCAATGTTGATATATTAATGAATAAAAGATATAATACACCAGATATTTTATTTAAAAACTTTTACATTTTTTTCAGGTCAGTTAACTTTGAACCACGTACCTTTGAGGCGTGACACAGATTCTCAAATATACGTGGTTCAAAGTTTACTGGCCTGAAAAAAATGTAAAAGTATTAAATAAAATAAATGATGAATTCTATGTTTTATTCATTAATATATCAACACTGAAAATTTTATTAAATTCGGTTATTTCACTGATTTGGAGTATTTTTTAAATTTGGGGTGACATAGATGGTGGAATTTGAGTTCGTTAAGTTCGATTTAACCAAAGTTTTTGTTGCATTGATACCAGTACTTGTGGTTACCTAATTCGAGTATGCTAAATTCAGATCTGAAGTTAGTTTTGCTCAGTCATATAGTTATTTACTGAGCTTAGCTTAGATGCGGCACAAGACCAGAAGAATGGGGCGCCCATTGAGAATCAAACTCACTAACAATTGTCTGCGAATCTAGCTAACTAACCATTTACATCACGCGGGGTGTCCTAAATCATTTACCCTACGGGTAGGATTTGACACAAGGTCACAAGTATGGGGTATCCAGTGAGGATCGAATTCGTTTTTCACTAGTAAAAGAGCTACGAGACTAGTTTGCTAACCATTACGTCCACGTTTTCTCTGTCATATAACTGTCGGCTAGTTTGTTAGATTTTACGGCATGTCAAGCTTTGTTGGGTCATTTTATTCCGAAGGCATTTTGTTTTATTCATTCTTGACGGGTATTCAATTTATTTAAACTAATTTTTTAAACACAATTTTAATACATTATTTCTACTAGCAAAATAAAAAAACACCCTCTGGGCGATGTAAAAAATAAATTTTTGAAAGATATTGCTTGAGGAGGTGGAAGTTAAAAATTGGATGTCGGAGAGTTTGAACCATAAATCATGAAATCATCAAATTTATTAAAGGAGTAAAAAAAATAAAACAATTTGAAATCGAAACTAAGTTCTATTAACTTTGAATATCTATTAAAATAAAACAAACTATATATAAATATATGATACCGGTTATGTATCTATTAAAACTTGTTTTAAAAAACAATAAGTACTGTCTAATGCTGCATGCTCAAATTTTGAGTGTATTTATTCTATGTTATGACGATTTCGGATAATGTGACGTAAGCAGTAACGTAGTTTCTGTTACAGACAAAAACCGGAAGCGAATCTCCATTAATAATAGATTTAACCCATAGATGAGACCCTAACAGGTACTACCAAATTGTCAGAGACAAAAAGTGGAATTAAAACTGATTACAAAGTTTAAAAATATAAATAGTTATGATTATGATAAAGCATTCACAAATGAATCCAATTCCACCATTAAATAACCCATGGGAGTTTGATATGCTAAACGATACCAAAAACCAGCGCTCTCCATTTGGGTCTCTCCAGTACCAGGTGTTGTGCGTCTACCAGGGTTGTCTGACATGCCTCAAGGTTCCGAACCAGAACATCGAGCCACCGGGTGCGGAGTGCTTCCAGCCTGCCAGTTAGGAGCCAAATTCCAGTACAGTGCCCATTTGATGCCCCGATGCGAGGCTCATAACACGACTGTATCAACCTTCTCTCTGCCTCTGTCTCTCTGCCTATGTATCTCTCTGTCTGTCTATCTGTCTGTCTATCTGTCTATCTATCTCTCTGTCTCTCTCTGTCTCTCTCTCTCTGTCTCTCTCTCTCTCTCTCTCTCTCTCTCTCTATATATATATATTATATATATATATATATATATATATAGTGAAGAAATGATCTAGAATCCGATAATATATGGAAAAGTAATAAATAAAAGTTTCAATAAGTAACGTGAGGATGAATTATTAAAATTTGAAAAAATAGATGTCGACGTTAAAACGATACGTACATATCATTATATATATATATATATATATATATATATATATATATATATATATATATATATATATACTAGCAAGAATATACGCCCACCGGGCGTAAGTATTTAAGTTTTAATGTAATGAAATATATTGAATTAGAAAGATCAACGAAATTAAATAAGTACGCATATAAAAAGATTAAACTTATTTTAATTATATTTTCATTGGTTTCTACATACAAAAAAAAAAACTTTCAGAGGATTGATTTTAATACGTTGGAGAATAAAACAGTAATAATAGAGATCAATAACACCAAGCAATTATTTATCAAACCCGGTTTTGTTAAAACCTGTATGCAAATTAACCACACCATGTATTATATAAACCATTATTTCTTAATGATGTATAAGACACATTGCAGGATTTTAAACGTACTAATGACATGGGATGTTTTATGGCAAATTTAATTCAGATTTTCCTAGAGACATGGTTAATAAAATAAGATTTATTATATGTATTTGATTATAATTTAAATACTCATTGATTAGCTTACTTAAAATAGCTGTGACGTATGCACTGACGTAGTTTCGGTTACAGACAAATAGAGACCGAATCTCCATTATTAATAGAAGATATATTATTATTATTATTATATTATTATTATTATTATTATTTTATAATAGGTGCGGATGGTGAGAGAGAGAGAGAGAGAGAGAGAGAGAGAGAGAGAGAGGAAGGGAGAGAGAGAGAGAGAGAGAGAGAGAGTCATCAATATCCGTACTGCCAGAACGACATCATGTCGATGAAGATAATGATACATACATACATATATATCACTTTCCTAGGAATCGCAATTTACCTACAATAGACATCCATTTTGTACAACGTCCCCTGTTTGTCTACCTTTCTCCGCATACATACATACATACATACAGACAGACAGATATATATATATCACTTTCCAAGGAATCGCAAGGTTTCTGGTTCGATACCGGTCTTCGCCAACTTAGCGTATGAGTAGCCCAAGGATCTCTGCAGTAAAGTGAGGAGCTAATCGTAGGTGTGGCGCTCCACTTCAGACGCAAAAACAATCTCCTTAGTCTAGCGCTAGTGAAAAGGGGATTGACTTCCTCGCTGTCTGGCTGATACTGACTTTAGGTCACCCCGACGATATATATATATATATATATATATATATATATATATATATATATATATATATAAGTGTATTTTGGCAGCATTTTTTCTTTTAAACATGTTTCGTTAAACTGTATTGACGATTCGTGTCGGACGAGTTTTTGTTCGATCCGTTCTAATTTTCTGGCCATCTTTTTAATGTCAGGGTGGAATTGGTGTAGTAATCCACCAAAGGTTTCATTACGAGCGCTTTCGGCATGTCCATCTGACATTTTCAGGTATGAAACTTATGGAATGTTTCAGGTATCTCGTTTTTAAAACAACGAGCAGTAACGTAGGAATTGGTAGTGGGAAGTAGTAAGAATTGGTAGTAGGTTCAAACGATGATAGCAGTAAAGATTTAATAGGAGGGGGGTCACAAGTTCATGAGAAACACACACACACACACACACACACACACACACACACACACAAAACACACATATATATATATATATGGACCTACATGAGTCAGACACTATCTACTTAGGTTTCACCCGAATGGTTCTACAGGATAATTTTGACACACCAGTAGAGTTTAGAAGTAAAAATAGAATATATATATATATATATATATATATATATATATGGTGATTGCCACTTCTTCACAGAATAAGGCCATTTCTACAAGTTCGGCGATGATTGCGCGGTGCCCAGGCGTTCAGCTTTGTTTTTATTCACTGTTATACATATGAGCCTCTTCCCCGGTTTTCTCTCGTGTGCGACCGTACATGACTAAGAAACCCAGCCTTTGTCAGGCAAGCCCTGCCACACGCATCTCATATATAGTCTAGGAAATGTGTCCATGACGTCCGTCATGTGCCAATTGCATAAAGACCGTTTCAGGATGGAGTGTTCGAGCTGTTTTACCTCAAACCCCTTGCAGCTATCATAGACAAGTTTTCTCCATCCTGCACGATTCGTAGCTATTCTCTCCCACTCATGAACGTTTATGTTGAGAGTTTTGATGTTGTTTTTGATAGCATCCCTAAAACGCTTTTGGGCTTGTGACTCGGACGCTTTATATATATATAGATCGAAACACTTATCTTCAGGGCATTAATTAATAATTAATTAATTAATAGATCGAAACACTGCAGCGTCGGCTAATAAACTTACCACTCAACTTATTTAAACCTGTGTTTTTTCAATTTTCTTAATATACTACATACGGTCGAATTCACTTCCATCTCTTCACACACACACACACATACACACACACACACACACATATATATATATATATATATATATATATATATATATATAATTACATCTATGCCAGTTTTTCACACAATCTTTGCCCCCCCCCCAAAAAAAAAAAAAAAACCTCCCCTTCAAATTTGGCATGGGACTACTATTGACATTGTCCGATCCTGATGATATGTTTAACGTAGATTGTTCATAATTAAGTAGCCACCACCTGAGTGGTCAAATGTTTTCATTTTTTCAAGCCGACATTCCCGTTTTTGTATATGTAATGAGGGGGCTATTTCAAGCCGTGTTTGTTTGTTTTGCGTACAAGTCGCAATGAAGTCTATCTTGTATCGAGTAAATCTGGGTCGAGTGTAAGGGCGAGGGTCATAGTTCACGGGGACATTCGTGTCTCTTTCTCCTCCTTCTTTTCCAATACACATGTGCCGGTTTATAAACATGGAACGCTCCAAAAATAATGCCACCTATTAATTTCCAGAGAAAACACGGAGCATGACTTACGTTCATCATAAACTTAAGTTAAGTAAATTAATAGCGTCGATTCCAGGGGGCTATCCCCCCAGGCAATATCTGCCTCCTTGCTTTAAAGGGACAGGGCTGGGTTCATTGCCCAGCGCTTGAGGGGGGAATGCCGACGGGATCGAAGCAATTTTTATGCACCCACGTTAAAAACGAGACCTTGTGTCCGGCGCTCATAAGTGGGATGAGAAGCAAATACCCTTACGTACATCATAAACGACCGTTTATGGAAGTTAAGCAGCGATGAGTCTGTACATCACTTTGTTGGGTGACCATTTAGGGTCAGAAGGTACTGTAAGCTATTAGAGGTCTGTGTTGTAGACTAATATAAGCTTAGTCTATAACAAGAAAAGGAAACAAGTTAAGCGGAGATGAGCCTGTACATTACTCAATTGGGTGACCACTTAAGTCACTCGAACGGCTAGAGAAGAAGAATACACCGACTGCACCTCTACAGGGGGGTGGCAAAATCCCCCACATTGGGGCCACTTGTAGGTCTTTGGTGGCGACCCGTGATGGTTAAGAACGGATTTCTTGTTGCTGAGCAGTCCATGGCATGCAACGCTTCACTGACCTTTAATTAGTCAGCGGATGGAGATAACCCCTCCGATCAATCGGCTGGTCACGTCAAGCCCTAGCACACACACACACACACACACATATATATATATATATATATATATATATATATATATATATATATATAGTTTAAATGTTGTGTATTTTGGCAGCATGTTATTTTCTAGGCATGTGCTGGTGAACATAATACGGAGTATTCTTTCTTCATTTTTTGGATTTGTATTTTTTCCAGTCTTCTTGCAATCTTTTTTGAGTCTGGATCCAATTGGTATATAATATGTCCCAATGTCCCATACTTATATCCCGAGCGCACGGGATATAAGTCTATCTCTCTATAATCCGAGATTCCTCTCTCTCTCTCTCTCTCTCTCGATTATATACCCGATGTATGATGTACGATGTCAATGTGGGTATATAACAAATGGTATATCAACCTTCGTGGGTGTAGCGAGATCGAACGGCAAAAGCCACAAACCTTTGATGAGCCAGCAACGGTCCGTCGATCGAAGAGACAGCGAGTGGCATGTTGTGTGTGTGTGGGCGGGAGCAGAGAAGGTGAAATGTGACGAGTTCGAGGCGGGTACGAGACGAGTTGTGAATGAGGTGAAAGCGTGAGTGTCCTTGAGGCCGCGATTTGTAGGTTGCGAGTTTCGTGGCTGGCGAGGCGAGAGTTGTGACGTGTGAAAATCTCGACTAGACTTATATAAAAGGAGACGTTTGGACAGAGCGAGGAACGGTGGTGGAGAGTGAACACGACAGGATTAGTTTGTCAGAATTCGTCTTCTCAAGGTTGCGAAAAGTAAATTTGCCTGTGATACGTGTTTCTTGTAGAATACAGAGGTGAAGCTTGGGCGTTGGCATCAGAGAAAAAGGCCAAGTGTTACGTTGTCTTTGGCAGAATCAATAGTATCCCTTTTTTCTACTGAAATTGGAATGTACAACTATAAAAGAAAATTTCAAAGTATTACTGTTTTCTTCCCATATAGAAGTACTGATAATTTTAAATGCATTGACCGTATACTTACCTGATCCTCTGGGTGGCCCAGAATGTTAACAGCGTTGACCCCAGGAGTTATCCCCCCAGGCAATACCCGCCCCCTTGATTTTAAGGGGATAGGACTGGGTTTATTGCCTAGTGCCAGAGGCGCCCCCTTAAGGGGTAATGCCAACGGTTTTTTTTAAACCTACCACCCATGAGTCTCGGCTGGTGGGTAAGCCCACATAAAAACGTCCTTCTATCATACCCTCATACGTGGGATGAACAGTAAATACCTTTTCCTGCTCTTTGGGGCCTGTGTCCAGTGGCTTCGACCATTAGACCGATAAGGAATTTAATAACCGCGTGATTTCATAGAGGGGTGATTACACCCCCCAGCCAACACCTGCCCCTTTTATTTAAAGGAGCAGGGCTGGGTTTATTGACCGGTGCCTGAGGCGCCCCAAAAGGGGAATGCCGAGGGGATCCACGCATTTTTTGTACTACCAATCGCATGAGCTTCGGTTTGTTAAAAAGATCTAATGTCACATGCTTACCTGGTGGAAGGTTGGGTTAGCTCAGTCGGTAGAGCTTTCAGCTAGAAACTACAAGGTTCCTAGTTCGATACCGGCCCTCGGCAACTCAGCGTATGAGTAGCACAGGGATCTGTGCGGTAAAGTAAGAAGCTGATGGTAGGTGTGGCGCTCCACCTCAGACGCTAAAAACAATCTCCTTGGTCTAGCGCTATTGAAAAGGGGATGAACTTCCTCGCTGATTGGCTGATACCGACTTTAGGCCACCCCGACGACTTTACTTACGACTAGTCGCTAACCATATTGGCGGCCTTTGATAAATTAAGGCCAAATTCTAAATTTTATTTGCCCTCACCACAACCACCACCGCTTCAGGCACAGGTCTGTAGATTAAATAAAAAGACTCTTTGGGTCTATTTTTCTTTGATTATTTTCTCAATAAAGTTACTCTGTATCTATGCAATGAAATCGCCGTAAAAAGCCGATGGAAAGAAAAGTAACAAGTCTTAAATGGAAGAAGCAGTCGACTTTTATTTATTTTCTTTCTGTTTTCTCTCTTCGTTTATTTTCAAAACACCCTCCACCCACCCCAAAAAGATGGAAGCTTGCCCTCTCCTTATTATTCCGAAACGTTGGACGATATGACACCCACACCCTCTCCCTCTCTCTCTCTCTCTCTCTCTCTCTCTCTGCACGCTATATTTCTTTCTCTCGTTCTACTTCTCGTATAATGCAACATCTTATACATACTCTCTCTCTCTCCCCCTCCCTCTCTCTAACGTCTTTCCTCGTTCTTTTTTCAATTTTTCTCTCCCATCCTTATAATTATTCGTTACTCCCCCTTTCCTCCCTTCCTGCTATCTCTGTCTGTCTGTCTATCTGTCTGTCTGTCCCTCACTCTCTCTCATTTCTTTTCTCTGTCTTCCTCTCTCATACACTTTATTTCTTTTTCTCGTTCTACTTCTCGTATAATGCTGCAACATTATACCCCTATATTATAGAGAGAGAGAGAGAGAGCTCTATCTATCTATCTATCTATCTTCGTATCTCCTGTTTTAGTAATCATCTTCTGATGACAGGTGTTTGCAAATGTGAAATCTAATAAAAATCCTTTTCATATCTTTCATGCGATCTTACTTTTTTGCTCTCCCTTTCACTTTCTACCCCTCTCTCAACATCACTTATGAGCTCGTTCCTACTTACTTTACATCGACTCTTGGGTCGGTGGGTTCAGAGTGCTTCGGCCTCTCGACCGGGATAAGTAATTATTAACAGCATTGATCCCAGGGGGCTATCACCCCAGACAATACTTGCCCCTTTGATTTAAAGGGGCAGGGTTGAGTTTATTGCCCAGTGCCCGAGGCGCTCCCCTTGAGGGGGGATGCCGACAGAATCAACTTACCTGGTACCAGCCGGAGTTGTAGTACCTGTTAGTGTCCCATCAATGGGTTGAATAGATTTTTTTCTTTTTAAATGAGTTTAAAAATCTTTTAAAACTGTTTTTAAAAACGTTGAATACCCAACAAGAATGAATAAACCAATCGTCTTCGGCTTCAGATAACAACCAACTGATCATCATCATCACCATCATCATCATCGTAAACAAAACAATTGTCTTTCTCAAGTCGCCATGTCAATTTCTTCTTCTTCTTCTTCTTCTTCTTCTTCTTCTTCTTCTTCTTCTTCTTTTCTTCTTCTTCTTCTTCTTCTTCTTCTATACTCCTCCTCCTACTACTACTACTCTTCTCTCATTCTACTCTTCTTCTTCTTCGTGGTAGTATTAGTCGTCGTCGGAGCGGCTTAATGTCGGTATCAGCCAGACAGCGAGGGAGTCTACCCCCTCTTCACAAGTGCTAGACCAAGGAGATTATTTTAACATCTGAGGTGGAGCACCACGCCTACCATCAGCTCCTTACTTTACCGCACAGATCCATCTGCTACTCATACGCTGAGTTGGCGAGGGCCGGTATCGAACTAGGAACCTTGTGGTTTCTAGCCGAAATTAGTATTAATATTTGTAATAGTAGTAATAAAAAAAATTAATATCAGTTGTAATTCCGAAAATCGTAATAGTTATTGATATTCTATTATTTCTTGTCTTATAATCACTGTCATTAATGGCCTGGATATGACGTTAAACTGCATCTGGAGCTCTGGGGCGTGTGGAGTACACTTTCATCGCCAATACTCCCAGGTCCACTCTGACCCAGAGGCATAGTACCTATTAGGGTCCAATCTAGGTTAAATAGAAAAAATAATTGAGTTAAAAAAATGTTTTTTAAAAATTGTGTTTTAAAAAAACCCTGAGTTTTTAAAAAATTGAGTTTTAATAAAATATTTTGAATAGCCATCAAGAATTAATAAAATAAAACGTCTTCGGCATAAGATAACCCAACAAGTGTTGACATACCGTAAAATCCAACCAACCAACCAGTCTACAACATAACCATACTATATTTCTTTTTTCTCCCTCTTCGTTCTTTTTTTTTTTGGGGGGGGGGTTGTAATCTGAACATTAGCTATATAAAGGAGAGTAACCTCCCCTTGTTTCTTTCACTTTGAGAAAGCCTTATGTTTTGGTCGGCCATTTTCATTTCACTGTAAATCTACACTGAAAATACGAATTTGTTCGAATCAATACAACACGAAAATATAATAAAATGTGTTCTTAATTGTGCTTGCGCATTATTTGAAATGAACTTAATTGTTATTAAGAACACATTTTATGATATTTTCGTGTTAAAACATGTAGTTGTATAGATTTACGGTGAAATAAAAATGGCCGACGAAAACATATGGCTTCCTCAAAGTGAAAGAAACAAGGGGAGGTTACTCTCATTTATGTAGCTAATGTTCAGATTACCTTTTTTTCTTCCTTCAGTCTCTTATACACTTTCTTTACTGATTTTCACACTCTTTTTCTACAGTGTTTTAGCTACTGGTATCACCACCAGAAAATTACCCACAGCTATATCACACAATATCAATCCCACCTACTCATGACCGATATCCTACTCACTGAATCTATAACACGCCCCCTAAATCTATGATATGCCCCTTGAACATATTATTACCCAAATCTACTTTACAGCCCACGGTCTATGATACAAGACTCCCACTTTCAGTCGGTATACCATTCGTCTAGGAATCGCAGGGTTTCGGGTTCGATAACGCACCTCGCCAACTCAGCCCATAAGTAGCACAACTTGAGTAATCTGATTTGTGCGGTAAAACATCTGGGAGCTGATTGTTGGTGTGGCACTCCATCCCAACAAAAATAATTCCTGCTAGCGAAAAGGGGATAGACTTCCTCGCTGTTCGTACGATACCGATAATAGGTCTCTCTGCTGACTTTGCAACTAGTATTCATAGAAAATATATGAAACCGGTCCTTCCGGACACCAAGCATGGTTCTCTCCAGTCAGGAGGTTTAGGGGTAGTACTCTGCTTCCCACGTCTCTCTCTCTCTCTCTCTCTCTCTCTCTCTCTATATATATATATATATATATATATATATATATATATATATATATATATAATCCTCGCTTTGTTTACATAAGTTTGAGGCCTCTAGTGAATTCATTTCCGCTTAGAAATGTAGCGATTAAATATTCTCCTATATTTGACAGCTGCCTATGGCCGCACGGGTAAGAGGATGGGCGCACGAAAGTTAATACGGGTCTCGAACCCGGCCAGAGGTAGCTGTTAAACGGTATAACCACACTGATGAGTTCTATTAAGAAGATCACACTCGAAGTAATAGTTGTAGCATTTGAGTAGTAGTAGTTTGAATCACTGTTGGTAGAGGCAGCAAGTAAGCTCCTACTGATACAATAGCAGCAGTAGTAGCTATACGATGCTTTCCGAAAATCGTTTGATTTTTGTTTGATAATTTAATTATATCTCTTAATCAGTAAAAAAAAAATCAATAACCAAATTTGGTGTTTCTTAGTTAGAAGGATATTAAGGTATATGCAAGATTTCGAATCTGAGTGACGTCTCCTTTTGGAGTTATACGTCGACACATACATACCAAACTTTCTTTTATATATATAGATATTAAGATGTATGCAAGATTTAGAATCTGAGTGACGTCTCCTTTTGGAGTTATACGTCGACACGTACATACCAAACTTTCTTTTATATATATAGATATTAAGGTGTATGCAAGATTTCGAATCTGGGTGACGTCTCTTTTGGAGTTATAAGTCGACACGTACATACCAAACTTTCTTTTATATATATAGATATTGAGGTGTATGCAAGATTTCGAATCTGGGTGACGTCTCCTTTTGGAGTTATAAGCCGACACGTACATACCAAACTTTCTTTTATATATATAGATATTGAGGTGTATGCAAGATTTCGAATCTGAGTGACGTCTCCTTTTGGAGTTATAAGTCGACACGTACATACCAAACTTTTTTATATATATATATAGAGATTAAGGTGCATGCAAGATTTCGAATCTGAGTGACGTCTCCTTTTGGAGTTATAAGTCGACACGTACATACCAAACTTTCTTTTATATATATATAGATGTCACTCTTTCCCAAATCGCTTATCCAATAAACAATGAATCAAAATTTGAACATAAAATACCACGTCAATCCCCACCCCCAATTACCCAAAAAGTCAAAAACGTTGAGATGTTGTTTACTTTTTCTAACATCTGCCCAAGCGAATGTTGTTTAAACATTGTCCTGTCTTGTTTTGGATGCTTAACGAGAAAGGGGAGACAAAAAGAAATGAAAAGAAAGAGTGATGAAAGAGACATTGTAAGGGAGAGAACTACCTGTCCCGGGGGGTCCAGCGGGGGAAGGACAATATACGTGAGTAATGGGGTCAGAAAGTTTTGTTTTGTTTGTTTTGTTTTAGGCCGATAAATATATCCTTCATTAAATAAATCATTCGTATACATATATACATGTGTGCACATGTGTGTATGTTTCTGTGTGTACGTGAGTGTGTATGTGCGTGTGTGTGTGTCTTTGTGTGTGTATGTGTCTTTGTGTGTGTGGTCTTTATACATATATGTGTGTGTGTGTGTGTGAGATGGTGCGTGGACGTGGTTATGTCTTTGTGTGTATGTCTTTGTATGTGTGTGGTGTGTGTGTGTGTGTGTGTGAGTTGGAGTGTGTATGTGCACGCGCGTGTGTGTGCAAGTGTCTGTTTTTTGTGTGTCTTGAGGGGGGTACGTGCGTGCGTGTTTGTGTCTTTGTGTGTGTGTGTCTGTGTGGATGCATGCACGTGTGTGTGTCTTTGTGTGCGTGTCTTTGTGTGTGTTTGTCTTCGCGCGCGCGTATGTGCGTGTGTGTGCGTGTGTGTGTGTGTGTGTGTGTGTTGGTGCGTGCACGTGTATGTGTCTTTGTGTTGTGTGTGTGTCTTTGTGTGTGCCTGTGTGTGAGTGTGAGTGTGCGTGTATGTGTGTTGGTGGCGTGCATGCGTGCGTGTGTATGTGTGTGTTGGTGGGTGCGTGCGCCCACGCGCGCGTGAGTGCGTGCGTGTGTGTGTGTGTGTGTGTGTGTGTGTGTGTGTGACACGTAGATGTTTTTTTTCTTTCTTTTCTCTCTTTCTTACTCTTCTCTTTTTTTCTTTTTTTTTTTTTGATTATTTCTTTTATTTTCCTTTTCCTTTTTCTTTTCTCTTTGTGTTCACCTCCAACCACCCTTTATTTTTTCCTCATTGTCTATCGTTTCAAAATGTAGATCATTAAATTCATTCTAGTTGAAGGCACGTGGTGTAATGGTTAAAGTCGTGGGAAATGGACTCGTCGACTCGAGTTCAAATCCTTCAAAGACGAAGCTACAGTTCACATAGCGCTAATATCCTTGGGAAAGATATGAATCCAACTACTCTCCCTCCAGCTATTGGTAAATAGTAGGGCAGACTGGACTCTTTAACCTTGGTTAGGCAACCCAGCCCGACCCCTTTGAATCTAGTGGGCAGAATGAGTGAAATAGCACTCCTCAAAAAGGTCACTTTCTTACTATCACAAAAAACATCAAAGTAAGACGAAAAAGCCACTCAGTCCACTTGCTGGAGAAGTAAGGACGAATTCATATGTGACGTTCGTCTTGTGAACACCATCACATCAGTATTGGACATTACTTAGCGGACTCTTCATGTTGATACTTTATAAATAATTTTGTCAAAAAATATGTAATTACTTTTGTCATGAAATGTCACGTCACTAAAAAGATGAATCCATGACTGACTATAGCTATATGCCTATAATAAACTGCCTATAATAATCTGCTTGTAATAATAGGCCTATAATAAGATAATAATCTGCACAAGAACATTGTTTCCGTTTGGTCTAAATATTCGTTTTCATATTAATTTATTCGATTGATGGGCCGGGTTAGCTCAGTCAGTAGAGCGTTCGGCTAGAAACCACAAGGTTCCTAGTTTGATACCGGTCCTCGCCAACTCAGCGTATGAGAAGCACAGGGATCTGTGCGGTAAAGTAAGGAGCTGATGGTAGGTGTGGCGCTCCACCTCAGACGCTAAAACAATCTTGGTCTAGCGCTATTGAAAAGAGGATAGACTCCCTCGATGACTGGCTGATACCGACTTTAGGCCGCCCCGTCGACTTTACTTACTATATTATTAATATTATTTGTACAGTGTGGTTTACATCACACCTTTTAAACTATCACTTATGTGGCGCAAGTGAATTTAGGCAAGTTGTAATGGTAGCTCCATTACTATATAATAATGGCATATATACTAGAAGATATCATACTAGAAGATATATTTTACTATATATTTAATAATATTTATATAATATTTATATAATTATAATTATAATAATTATAATAATTATAATCATTATAATTAATATTATATAATTAATTATTAATATAATATAATTATAATCATTATAATCATTATAATTAATTATACCATGACAAAAAAAAAAGGAATGGCAGCGGTGGGATTCGAACCCACGCCTCCGAAGAGACTGGTGCCTTAAACCAGCGCCTTAGACCGCTCGGCCACGCTACCTAGACACACTTAAATCACATGAGTTTATTGATGTATAAAGAGGAGCGGTGGCAAGTAATGCATCAAACCAGTCACAC
>CM042157.1:65300523-65313023 GCA_023376005.1 Doryteuthis pealeii
TTACCTTAGATATATATTTCTTTATCTTTTTGTTGTTTTCAATGTTTTGTTTTACGGCATATCAACGCTTTTCGGGCCATTTAATGCCATCTCAAGTCATTTTGATAAATCATTTATTTAACTTTATTTGTATTTTCTTAGATATGGCAGAGGTCTCAGGTTGCTTACAGTACCTGCTATTGCTTAATTGGTCACCCAACTAAGCATTAAACAGGCTCATGGATGCTTAACTTCGGTGATCTAGCGGGAACCGGTACTTTTGACCATATGACCTTTAGGCACCCCTTTTACGATCTCGATTCGTGGGGACATTTTTCCATTTACACCGTCAAAATTCGGTTAATTGTTAACAGACGATTTTTAGAGGGTTTTTTTTTTTATGATAAAACTAACCCCTAATCCTAACTCCTACCCTAACCCTAACCCTAACCTCTAACAAACAACCGGATTTTGACGGTGTAAATGAGTAAAGTGTCCTTGGGAGTCGAAATCGCGGAAGGGGGGGGGCTAAAAGTCGTATGGTCCGGTGCTTTCAGTGTGACTTGACCGTAACATATTTCATTTGAACGTATATGATTCCCTAACATCTACGTATAAAATGGGTTGAAATTACATTAAAATCTATTAAACTGTTGGGTTTGTGGGGTTTTATTAGTTTATTTAACCATTCAATTTCACAATATTTTTTTTTTCAATTTCTTATTTTAGCAAAGAAATTTATTTCCCCCTTTTTTTTCTTTCTTTTTTTCTTTTGTTTTTCTTGGTTAATTGAAATGTCATTCTACAAATACCATTGATCTTATTTAGCTTCCTCAAGCAAAATCTTCGCAGTTCTTTCTTCGCCTTCGGTAACAAAACAAAAAAAAAAAGAAAGCCTGATAAAATGGAAGTCTCCTCGCATCACGTTAAAGTAACGACATAAACGAGATCGCGATCGAGAGACGAGATTTCGTGTTGAAGAAAATTGGATGAATTTTTACACCTTTTACAAACTCTGTGTCAACAGATAGGTTCAAACAAATCTTAGCTAGGCTGATATTTTTTATTTGATCTTTCTTTTTTTTTGGGGGGGGGGGGTTACTGTCGAATAAAACAACTCAATCCACGAGAAAGTGAGGGTGTTTAAAACGATCAGCAAAGAAAGACATTTTACCTACTTAATCTAAGTAAAGTAAGATTACAAAGACGAAAAGATTTTTTTTTTAATAAAAAAAAAAGTGTCTAAAAAGAAAGAAGAAAACAAAAACATTTAATCTATTTATTCTAGACCAATGGTTCTCAACCTTTTTTACCTATTGACCCCCTTTTAATCCTATTTTACTCTGGTGGACCCCCCATAGCCATTCGTTGTTTAAAAATCCCATTGTATCTTTATAGTTAAATACATTTTACTTGCCTGTGTCCCAAAAAATGTTATATGGTCCTTGGGGGTCCATATGGACCCCGGTTGAGAACCTCTGTTCTAGACGGGATGACTGTTTTGTTAAGTCTTTCTTAATTTCTTTGAAAGTTAAATATTGTTCTGTATATAATTTAATTTATTGATTATTATACATTGAGGTCTTTTTAGGGATTTATTAAAAAAAATCTTTGTATGAGTATATATGTTTGCCCCCAACAAGGGCAGACTATTGTTATACAGTGAGATCGGATGATCCTAAATAGAATCATCCCATAATTACCAGTCATTTGGATTACCTTACACACACACACACACACACAATATATATATATATATATATATATATATATATATATATATATATATATATAATACTAGCAAATATATGCACCCTCCGGTGCAAGTATTTAAGTTTTAATGTAATAAAATATTGTATTAAATTAGAAAGGCTAATGAAACTAAATAAGAATACAGATAAAAAGATTTGAAACAGAGGGAGTATAATAAAAGATTTGAAACAGAGGGAGTATAATAAAAAATGGAACAACTGAAACTTACTCTTCCATCACTCTCGTCTTTCATTGTTATTTTTCTAATTTAAGTATTTAGTTATAAGAGGAAGTAAAGAATAAAATGAGTTATTTTATCTTGTTAATGGATTTCATTTAAGATTCATTGAAGAGATTTTTGCTTATATTCATTAAAATAAAAACAAACAGTTAGAAATCAATAATACTAAGCACATATTTATTAAATTCGATTTTTTAATATTAATATGCAAATTAGCCTTCCCGTTCACACTGTAAACCGCTATTTTGTTGTATATATAAATATAATTGCATGCTGTCAGTATGTAGACATAGTTAACAGTATTAATAATGTAAGACAATTTTATTAATAATTGAGGTTTAGATAAAAATAAAATCATGGAGAATGTGATGTAAATAACTATGTTAATTGTGACTCGATTAGTAATATAGTTCCAGTTAAAGACAGAAAAACACACAATCTCCATTATAATAAGATATATATATATACTAACAAAAGTATGCGACCTCCTGGGCGCAAATATTTAAGTTTTATGGTAATAAAATATTGCATCAAATTATAAAGACTAACGAAACTATATGATAACCAATATAAAAATACATTTATATTAATGCGATGCTCATCAATTTATATATAAGATTATTATACATATGATATCAGTAACAGTAAATTATTATTTATTAAAGTTAATTCTGTTAAAAATCATTATGCAAATTATTACCACCATATATATATATATATATATATATATATATATGAATATTTTAATTACATTATACTCAATAAGAAAAGTAAAACTGTTTCCTTGGCAGCGGTGGGATTCGAACCCACGCCTCCGAAGAGACTGGTGCCTAAAACCAGCGCCTTAGACCGCTCGGCCACGCTACCATCACAACATTAAGAATAATTAATTATATATAATATTCACAAGTAACAGCTTGCATATAAAGCAATTACATTCCTACACGGAATAGAATTGGAGAAAGATATAAAATATGACTGGCAGCGGTGGGATTCGAACCCACGCCTCCGAAGAGACTGGTGCCTAAAACCAGCGCCTTAGACCGCTCGGCCACGCTACCATCACACCGACGTTAAGAATAATTAATTTTATATAATATTCACAAGTAACAGCTTGCATATAAAGCAATTACATTCCTACACGGAATAGAATTGGAGAAACATATAAAATATGACTGGCAGCGGTGGGATTCGAACCCACGCCTCCGAAGAGACTGGTGCCTTAAACCAGCGCCTTAGACCGCTCGGCCACGCTACCGACACTTTTTGGTGCTGTATTATGTTATCACTTAAGATGTTATCGCCTGACCTCATTTAAATATAAACCGTGTACATTGCCTTTTTAGCGGAGGGGAGGGATCGGTCGTGTCTCGCCCACGTGCAATATACAACCATGAAAACGTGTCTAATAATTCATTGTATAGAATAATAGCAAGTAATCAAATACAAATAAAGTAATAAAGTACTTAGGTACCACCAATTTTCCCTGTTTAATTTACCCCCCACCCTATATTTAACACAATGAAACTTGCATAAAGGTTAATATTATCTTGAAAATTTTTTGTCCATTCGAAAGAAGAAACATTATGAAAACATGATGATTTAAAAAAAAAAATTTCATCTCACGGAAAAAATGAAAATTATAAACGAAAAACAATGTTTACATTTTTGCACCGTTAAATCAATTGAAATTTAACGTAGCCAAGAACAAGTTATGACGATAGGCTTTTTTAAAAGTCTATGAAAAATCAATTAATGGTCCGATTTTCACGAAAATTTCCATAATTACTTACCTTTGGATAAAAATATGTCTGAAATACTTTTTTCCTAAAATATATTAGGATTTTTTTTTTTACGAGATCTACTCCCCTCCCCCCAAACACACACACCATTTTATTTTATGAAATAAGAAAAAATGAAATCGATTTTTACTTCTTTTCTATAAAAGTCTGAATAATTATATCAGAATATTTTTATAAGTTTCAATGCCGGAGCTTTTTAGTAAAAGAAACATGAATACGGAATTCAACTAAAAATATCAATAAAGAAACTGACCGCGTTGTAAAATAACGGGCTGTTTTACTTATTTTTCAAGATAACTGTGAATAATTTTCCCCAGTCGGATAATTTAATCTTTGAATTAAAAGTTTTTCTTTGTAACAACTCTTTATGTTGGTTATTTCTTTTTTTGCGAGATTTTTTCTTCCTTCAATATGGCCTAAATTGATCACGTGTTACCTAAAATACATCTATTTGTTCAGACCGACGTTGGGAATATTTTTGTATACACGAAAAGAATAGAAATGTTGTAAAGAGTATATTTAATTGTATAGAATATCAACTGTAACATATTGCGGTCAGTGTACACAGAAATAGTTGAAAAACACGACTGGCAGCGGTGGGATTCGAACCCACGCCTCCGAAGAGACTGGTGCCTTAAACCAGCGCCTTAGACCGCTCGGCCACGCTACCTAGACGTCTACTTTGAAGTATTAATATAATGAAATCGTTATCAGTTAAGATGCCTGACAATTATCTCGTTTAAATATAAACGGTTTATGTTGTCTTTTTTTAGAGGAGGTTGGGGTTAAGTGATCGGTCGTGTCTCGCCCTTGGGATATTTACAACCATGAAAACGTGTCTCATCTTTAGAGGTGAACGCGCCAGGAGTACTTACTAAGTTTAATATAGTCTGGCACAAGGCCAGGATAGTCGGATACCCGATCTAATACACTGCTCAGAGGTCGCGGCGATTAATCATTGCTTACTGACGAGGCGAGGAATTATCTGTATGATATATTATATATATATATATATATATATATATATATATATATATATATATATATATATATATTCAAATATTTTTAACTGTATTCTCGTGAATACAGTTAAAAAAAACGCCACATTTGACCATTTACACCATTTCTGTCATTTTCAAAGGAACCGTTTCGTTTTACCTGATGAATGCTTTCAGCAAGAAACCGCTGGTTGTAATACTGTTCCGAAATAAATAAATAAAAGCAAAAACCTTTATTTGTTACTTCATTGAACTATCAACGCTCTATCACAGATATTGAGCACTCTTCTAATAACACTGTACGTTGGATTACTATTACTTTTTCTAGTACACTAGTGCCAACCATACACACACACACACACCACACACATATATATATATATATATATATATATATATATATATATATATATAAGGCAAAATAATCCAATTGACTAGTAATTAAGGGATGATTCTATTTTGGATCATCAAAATCTTACTGTACATCCATACTGCATGTTCATGTAGGTGTAACCTTATAGATTCATACTAGGATTTTTATAAATCCTCAAGAGAGCTCAATGTATAATAACTTAATTATACACAGAGCAATATTTAACTTTAAAGAAAGAAAAAACTTAACAAACCGTCATTTGATTATAATAAATTTATTTTGACCAGAGACTCAATATGAGTCTAGTCTCATTTTAGTTTGGTTTGGTTTAGTTTGGTTTGGCTTCTTGGATTTTGCGGCACATGAATCCTTCTTGGTTATTTCGTTTTTTTTTTCTTTATTCGGTATCAGCCTGATAAATAAGATAGATCTTATTTTCCGCACAAACATAATTTCTGCTGGAGTCTTGGCCGATGGCGTAGTTTTATTTGGTGCAAGCCGATACACTTGTAAAAACTGCAATCTTGCATATGTAGATCCACCTTTGTATCATTTTAGCTCTCTTGAAGGTATCCACGAAACGCTCTTTTTGACCGTTGCTTCTTGGGTGATAAGAAGTAATTTTTATGTGTTCGACCACAACCATTTTACAAAATTCCTTGATTTTTTATGAAATAGAATCAGCCCTAAATTACCATCATTTGAGAGCACACACACACACACACACACAATATATAATAATAATATATATATTATAATATATATATATATATAACTAGCAAAATATAGCACCCTCCGGTTGCAAGTATTTAAGTTTTAATGTAATAAAATATGTATTAAATTAGAAAGGCTAATGAAACTAAATAAGAATACAGATAAAAAATTTGAACACAGGAAGATAATAAAATTAAAACAGAGAGTATAATAAAAAATGGAACAACTGAAACTTACTCTTCCATCACTCTCGTCTTTCATTGTTATTTTTCTAATTTAAGTATTTAGTTATAAGAGGAAGTAAAGAATAAAATGAGTTATTTATCTTGTTAATGGATTTCATTTAAGATTCATTGAAGAGATTTTTGCTTATATTCATTAAAATAAAAACAAACCCAGTAGAAATCAATAATACTAAGCACATATTTATTAAATTCGATTTTTTAATATTAATATGCAAATTAGCCTTCCCGTTCACACTGTAAACCGCTATTTGTTGTATATATAAATATAATTGCATCTGTCAGTATGTAGACATAGTTAACAGTATTAATAATGTAAGACAATTTTATTAATAATTGAGGTTTAGATAAAAATAAAATCATGGAGAATGTGATGTAAATAACTATGTTAATTGTGACTCGATTAGTAATATAGTTCCAGTTAAAGACAGAAACAACACAATCTCCATTATAATAAGATATATATATATATTACTAACAAAAGTATGCGACCTCCTGGGCGCAAAATATTTAAGTTTTATGGTAATAAAAATTGCATCAAATATAAAGACTAACGAAACTATATGATAACCAATATAAAAATACATTATATTAATGCGATGCTCATCAATTTATATATAAGATTATTATACATATGATATCAGTAACAGTAATTATTATTTATAAAGTTAATTCTGTTAAAAATCATTATGCAAATTATTACCACCATATATATATATATATATATAATATATATATATATGAAATTTTAATTTACATTATACTCAATAAGAAAAGTAAACTGTTCCTTGGCAGCGGTGGGATTCGAACCACGCCTCCGAGAGACTGGTGCCTAAAAACCAGCGCCTAGACCGCTCGGCCACGCTACCATCACAACGTCATTAAGAATAATTAATTTATATTAATATTCACAAGTAACAGCTTGCATATAAAGCAATTACATTCCTACACGAATAGAATTGGAGAAACATATAAAATAATGACTGGCATCGGGATTCGAACCCACGCCTCCGAAGAGACTGGTGCCTAAAACCAGCGCCTTAGACCGCTCGGCCACGCTACCATCACACCGACGTTAAGAATAATTAATTTATATAAATTCCACAAGTAACAGCTTGCATATAAAGCAATTACATTCCTACACGGAATAGAATTGGAGAAACATATAAAATATGACTGGCAGCGGGGATTCGAACCCACGCCTCCGAAGAGACTGGTGCCTTAAACCAGCGCCTTAGACCGCTCGGCCACGCTACCGACACTTTTTGGTGCTGTATTATGTTATCACTTAAGATGTTATCGCCTGACCTCATATTTAAATATAAACCGTGTACATGGCCTTTTTAGCGGAGGGGAGGGATCGTCGTGTCTCGCCCACGTGCAATATACAACCATGAAAACGTGTCTAATAATTCATTGTATAGAATAATAGCAAGTAATCAAATACAAATAAAGTAATAAAGTACTTAGGTACCACCAATTTTCCCTGTTTAATTTACCCCCCACCCTATATTTAACACAATTGAAATTGCATAAAGGTTAATATATCTTGAAAAATTTTTGTCCATTCGAAAGAAAAACATTATGAAACATGATGATTTAAAAAAAAAATTTCATCTCACGGAAAAAATGAAAATTATAAACGAAAACCAATGTTTACATTTTGCACCGTTAAATCAATTGAATTTAACGTAGCCAAGAACAAGTTATGACGATAGGCTTTTTTAAAAAGTCTATGAAAAATCAATTAATGGTCCGATTTTCACGAAAATTTCCATAATTACTTACCTTGGATAAAATATATGTCTGAAATACTTTTTTCCTAAAATATATTAAGGATTTTTTTTTTTTTACGAGATCTACTCCCCTCCCCCCAAACACACACACCATTTTATTTTTATAAATAAGAAAAAAAAGAAAATCGATTTTTACTTCTTTTCTATAAAAGTCTGAATAATTATATCAGAATATTTTATAAAGTTTCAATGCCGGAGCTTTTTAGTAAAAAAACATGAATACGGAATTCAACTAAAAATATCAAAAAAGAAACTGACCGCGTTGTAAAATAACGGGCTGTTTTACTTATTTTTCAAGATAACTGTGAATAATTTTCCCCAGTCGATAATTTAATCTTTGAATTAAAAGTTTTTCTTTGTAACAACTCTTTATGTTGGTTTATTTTTTTTTGCGAGATTTTTTCTTCCTTCAATATGGCCTAAATTATCACGTGTTACCTAAAATATCATCTATTTGTTCAGACCGACGTTGGGAATATTTTGTATACACGAAAAGAATAGAAATGTTGTAAAGAGATATATTAATTGTATAGAATATCAACTGTAACATATTGCGGGCAGTGTACACAGAAATAGTTGAAAAACACGACTGGCAGCGTGGATTCGAACCCACGCCTCCGAAGAGACTGGTGCTTAAACCAGCGCCTAGAACCGCTCGGCCACGCTACCTAGACGTCTACTTTGAAGTATTAATATAATGAAATCGTTATCAGTTAAGATGCCTGACAATTATCTCGTTTAAATATAAACGGTTTATGTTGTCTTTTTTTAGAGGAGGTTGGGGTTAAGTGATCGGTCGTGTCTCGCCCTTGGGATATTTACAACCATGAAAACGTGTCTCATCTTTAGAGGTGAACGCGCCAGGAGTACTTACTAAGTTAAATATAGTCTGCACAAGCCAGGATAGTCGGATACCCGATCTAATACACTGCTCAGAGGTCGCGCGATTAATCATTGCTTTACTGACGAGGCAGAATTATCTGTATGATTAATATAATATATATATATATATAAATATATATATATATATATAATAATATATATATTCAAATATTTAACTGTATTCTCGTGAATACAGTTAAAAAAAACGCACACATTGACCATTTACACCATTTCTGTCATTTTCAAAGGAACCGTTTCGTTTTACCTGATGAATGCTTTCAGCAAGAAACCGCTGGTTGTAATACTGTTCCGAAATAAAATAAATAAAAAGCAAAAACCTTTATTTGTTACTTCATTGAACTATCAACGCTCTATCACAGATATTGAGCACTCTTCTAATAACACTGTACGTTGGATTACTATTACTTTTTCTAGTATACTAGTGCCAACCATACACATGAATATATATATATATATAAAAGTATTGGTAATTGCTTGAAGCATTGTTAAGTATGTTATAAAATAATAAATTGTATCCTTCGAATTTTATTATATATATATATATATATATATATATATATATATAATATATATATATATAAGCAAAATAATCCAATTGACTAGTAATTAAGGGATGATCTATTTTGGATCATCAAAATCTTACTGTACATCCATAATGTATGTTCATGTAGGTGTAACCTTATAGATTCATACAAGGATTTTTATAAATCCCCAAGAGAGCTCAATGAATAATAACTTAATTATACACAGAGCAATATTTAACTTTCAAAGAAAGAAAAACTTAACAAACCGTCATTTGATTATAATAAATTTATTTTGACCAGAGACTCCAATATGAGTCTAGTCTCATTTTATTTGGTTTTTTGTTAGTTTGGTTTGGCTTCTTGGATTTTGCGGCACATGAAATCCTTCTTATTTATTTCGTTTTTTTCTTTATTCGGTATCAGCCTGATAAATAAGATAGATCTTATTTTCCGCACAAACATAATTTCTGTTGGAGTCTTGGCCGATGGCGTAGTTTTATTTGGTGCAAGCCGATACACTTGTAAAAACTGCAATCTTGCATATGTAGATCCACCTTTGTATCATTTTAGCCCTCTTGAAGGTATCCACGAAACGCTCTTTTTGACCGTTGCTTCTTGGGTGATAAGAAGTAATTTTTATGTGTTCGACCACAACCATTTTACAAAATTCCTTGAATTCTTTTATGTAAATTGGTTGACGTTATCCGAAACAATAGTATCTGCGAGACCGAACCTTGTAAACAGTTCGTGTAGAAACCCAATACTACTTCTTGATTGGTTTCTTACATCTCAATATCTCTGGCCACTTGGAAAAACTGTCTACCACGATCAAATATGAACCATCTCGTAGACCAGCAAAGTAAATATGCAGACGTGACCATGGGCGGTCAGTTTCTGGGCATGGATTGAATTTTATTGGTGATGATTTAGCAGCCAGAGCACAGCCGGTAATCTGAACATTAGCTACATGAATGAGAGTAACTTCCCCTTGTTTGTTTCACTTTGAGGAAGCTGTTTGTTTTGGTCGACCATTTTCATTTCACCGTAAAATACGAATTTGTTTCATTTCACTAAAAATACGAATTTGTTCGAATCAATACAACTGCATATTTTAACACGAAAAATATCATAAAATGTGTTCTTAATAACAATTAAGTCCATTTCAAATAATGCGCAAGCACAATTAAGAACACATTTTATGATATTTTTTTATCAATTTAATACATTAAGGAAGTAAAAAAAAAAAAAAAAGAAATTCTCAAGTTTCTATAACAAAACCTACTCATCATAAAATTAATTCCTTAGTGTATAAAATGCTGACAATTTTATTATTTTCGCTCCGCATTTTTCAAATTCAGCCTTATGCCCCTCAAAACTTATGGACCCTCCCAAGGGGACCAAATAGCCCCCGTTGAGAAATGCCTGCTCTAACCTATAGGTTACCAACCCCTGCGCTCGAGCGGAGTGCGATATAAGGTCAATTTCTCAAACGCAGTTTAACAGTTTTGAATTTAAAGTTTTCCTTCTCCTAGACTGGTTACATAGCCAAGGTTAAAGAGTCCAGTCTGGTCTACTATTTACCAAAAGATGGGGAGGGGGAATTTGGATTCATACCTTTCCCAAGAGTGGGTACTAATGAATTAGTGAAATGCAAACAGCTATACCTATAGATATAAGATAAACCTAGACGGGTTGACATGCCATTAAAATTTTAAAATATAAAAAAGAAAAATTAATGAATATGTTTATCAGGCTTGTTTTCAAATTTAAACTGTTATTAATTCATTTGTGAAAAGCTCCAACATAAAATCTGTGTGTGAAAAAAAATGTGAATATGTGTGTGTGTGTGTGTGTGTAAAATCATGGCTGTGAAAATTTAATTACAATTTCACTTTTATATATATATATATATATATATATATATATTAATGACAATATACATCTATTGAAAATTCTAATTACAATATACGCGGAAAGAAAAGTTTGGCAGTGGTGGATTCGAACCCACGCCTCCGAAGAAACTGTGCCTAAAACCAGCGCCTTAGACCGCTCGCCACGCTACCAATATTATGAGCAAGTATAAACTGATTGTATAGAATATCAACTGTAACATATTGCGGTTAAAAGTTTTAAATTATATCTCCGATGTGAATATTTCAGTGTACACAGAAATAATAGAAAAACACATAAAACATGACTGGCAGCGGTGGGATTCGAACCCACGCCTCCGAAGAGACTGGTGCCTTAAACCAGCGCCTTAGACCGCTCGGCCACGCTACCGACACGCTAATTTTACGGTTATTATTATAAAGAAAACGTTATCAGGTAAGATGGTATTGCCTATATGATATTGCCTGACAATGATTTTATTCAAATATTAATATGGCTGCTTTCTTTATGAGTTCCCTCTAACTCCCTCCCTCCCCCCTCCCTTCTTTCTTCTTTCCTTCTTCCCTTCCCTTCCCTCCTTTTTTCCTTTTTAGATTCTCTTTCTTTTTTCTCTTTCTCTTTTTTTCTTCCTTATTTGCTTCCTGGTTTCTTTCATTTTATATTTACTCTTTTTATTTGAAGTTCCTTTCTTAACTTTCCCTTATTCCATTCTTTCTTTCTTTCTTTCTTTCTTTCTTTCTTTCGTTCGTTCGTTCGTTCATTCATTCATTTATTTTTCTTTCTTGTCAATTAATTTCTTTCTTTCTTTCCTTAGTAACATATTTCCCTTTTCTTTTTTTCATTCCTATTCTCTCTTTCTTCTTCTTTCTTTCTCTTTTTCTTTCTTTCTCCCTTTCTTTCTTTCTCTTTTTTCTTTATATCTCATCATCTAGTTGCTTCTTTTTCTCTTTATTTTTTTATATTTTTTCTCTTTCATTTTAAATTCATTCCATTTAGAAAAAATATCTTACCATTTCCTCTACCTCTTAAACCTTCCTGTCTTTCTTTCTATTTTCCTTCCTTCTTTCTTTCATCCCTTTCTTCCTTACTTTCTTCCTTCCTTCCTAGTTTTTCTTTCTTTTTTTCTCTTTCTCTTTTCTCTTTCTGTTCTTACTTCTTTTTATCTTTCATATTCACTTCTTTTATTTATCCTTTCTTAAATTTCCCTTCTTTCTTTCTTTCTTTCTTTTGTTGGTTCGTTCGTTGGTTCTTTTTCTTCTTTCTTTCTCTCATTATTTCGTTTTTTT
>CM042157.1:65318023-65325523 GCA_023376005.1 Doryteuthis pealeii
TTGGTGTCCAACCATATATATATATATATATATATATATATATAAAACAGTGCACAATAAGTTTTTTCATAAGTTTTTAGTAGGTGAAAATGTATTTTTCCATTTTTGGAATGTGAATTCAATGAGGGAGCATATGTTAAAGAAAAAAAAATCGATATTTTTATAAAGTCGGTTGTTGGAAATCTTACGTTTTGAAACTTAAGTCTTGTAAATAAGAAAAAATATTTACACTTGTTTTCTTTTCTTTTTTTTTTCTTTTTTATCGTTCGCTCATTTTCTAAAGAATGTGATATTAAAAGTTCAACTTGTCTAATTTTGTATTTTTTATTTTAGAGATTTTTAAAATTTATAAATGTAAAATAAAGTTTCCCGTTCACTGTCTGACAAAGGCGTGTTTATTCAATTAAAGAAAAGATTGTATTAAAATATATGGCTAAAAATATTGAGATTCCATTTTGATAGACTTTATGAAAAAAATATTGAAAATAATTTTTGAAGTAGAAATGGTTGTCTTTTTTATGGAAGCCATGACAGACACCTGTAAACCACTGACACTATTTATTGTTTTCGAAGGAAGAGTTTGGAGTGAAGCGAAAACAGAAAAATTCATAAAGATTCTATAATATTTCTGATAGAATTTTATTGTAAATAATTTAATCTTTAAGATTCTTTCTCAATAATATTAAGAGTTAAATGCTAATGCATTAACTAAATGCTAATAATAGTAATTCGGGTTTACTTCAGACTGAAGAAAACATTCTTACACTTATGACCTGTCATATAAAATAATGTCGCTTATATTTTTCGCGCCAAAATGCTTTAAATATGTCAACAAGGATTAAAAATCTATCGTAAAATGATTTAAAACAAACAAAAAAACGTACATTATGTGTAACAGAAATCTGTTGCTTCTTCTTCTTCTTCTTCTTCTTCTTCTTCTTCTTCTTCTTCTTCTTCTTTCTATTAGCACATAAACTTGAAATTGTTCTTTATATTAAAAAAAAAAGTAAAAAGATAGTTTTCCATTTTTTATTAAATATTTTTTTACAAGTTGCGCAATTTTTTGTCTGTTTTTATTTTATTTTATTTTATTTTTTGTACATCCCTAGTTATTGCCAAAATTGTTGTTATTTTTTTTCCCTTTCCGTGTATTTTGTAACTATAAAATTCAAATTGTGGGTCTTCATAATTTTATGCACAAGCAGTTCATTCTTAAGATTCTATACAATGCATTAATTATCTAAATGGTCTAGAATCATGTCTACTTCATTCTAGTAGCGCCCCCTACAAATAATATTCTAACAAATATATCATATATATATATATATATATATATATATATATATAGCTAATGCTAACATGGTTAGCGGTAAGTACATTTGAAAGTTTTTTAATTCTTGTTTTCTTTTTTTTAATTACATTTTGTTGATTGGTTGGTTGGATTTTACGGCATGTCAACCCCTGTTGGGTTATTTTATGCCGAAACGTTTTGTTTTATTCATTCTTGGTGGGTATTCAATTTTTTTTCTAAACTTAATTTTTAACATATATTTTTCAAACTCATTTTTTCTATTTAACCCATACATGGGACCCTAACAGGTACTACCACTCTGGGTCAGAGTGGACCTGGAAGTGATGGTGATGGAAGAGTATTCCTCATTCACTAGAGCTCCAGAATTGGAGCATCACTATCAGATAGAGTTTAACGTCATTCCCAGCACATTAAGACTTCAGCCACTGCCTTCTAGCACATATATAATAAAAAGGGTTGGGGCTTGCCATAAGAAAATGAGACACGCTTTTCAATGTTCTATTTTTCTCGAGGACGAGACACGACCGATCTATTCTCCCGCAATAAAAACAATATACCGTATTTGACGGCATATAAGACGCACGGGCATATAAGACGCAACCCCATTTCAGCAGGTCAGATTCTGGAAAAAAAGTTTTTTGGTGTATTTAAGCATATATTGTTTTTTCTTGGCCACCATACACTCCTGTTAACCTTGATTATAACAATACCAGTAATAAAATAAGGATGCATGGAGTTTAGGGTAGGTAAAAGTACTGAGCGTAAGCTGGGTTAGTGAGCATCATAGAGAAGATTAGCCTAGGCATAAGGGAGGTCTCAAACTTCACCTATGATGTATAAGACGCAGGGCAATTTTTAGAGCCACAATTTGGTGAAAAAAGTGCGTCCTATATGCCGTCAAGTATGGTAAACTATTTATATTTGAACGAGATTATTGTCAGGCTATAGCCTCTTAACTGATATTTTTTTTTATTATATCAATAAAAGGATGTCATCGTTTCGATAGTGTGGCCGAGTGGACTAAGGCGCTGGTTTAAGGCACCAGTATCTTCGTATCTAATACCGATAATTTATACACAATTATATGGTTTCAAGTAATTGTTTCTCTTTAATAATAATCATTTATAGTTATGGATTTGCGAGACTAGTTTGCTTACCATTATACCACGATGTACTTTTTAGTCGCTTTCTTTGTATATTGTGATGAAATTATTTTGACAAACTATCTACAAATAACATAAATAATTTACCTCGAAGTTGTTAATTATGAATATGATTTATATTATTGACTGACAGTCCAAGTGTTGGTAGCGTGGCCGAGCGGTCTAAGGCGCTGGTTTAAGGCACCAGTCTCTTCGGAGGCGTGGGTTCGAATCCCACCGCTGCCAGTCATGTTTTATGCGTTTTTCGTGTATATTAAAATATTTACATGTATTTCGTGTATATTTAAATATTTACATAAATATTTACATAAATATTTACATATAATATAAAAAGACGAATAAGGTTATTTTATCAGCCACCTGTTACTTGTTAACATTCTATACAATTAATTATCCGTGATAAGTATATTGGTAGCGTGGCCGAGCGGTCTAAGGCGCTGGTTTTAGGCACCAGTCTCTTCGGAGGCGTGGGTTCGAATCCCACCGCTGCCAAACGTGTCATTTTTTTTCATACTGTAATAACGAATATCTATCCTAATTTAATGCGGAAATGTTTAATGAATAAAACAATAACAGTAAGAATTTGAACATATGTTTAATAAACATATTCATAAATCTTCCTTTTTTTAAATTTTTGATTTTAACGGCACGTCTATGTTTATGTTATGGCCAATGGTTAGGGAATCGCGTTCACTGAATGCTCATATTTACAGTCTTTTGTGTAATTGTTTCTTACGAGGTTATGTGATGGTTTGGTTTGGTTTCTTTGTTTAATGGCATATCAACCTTCGGGGGTTATTTGATTAAAGCCACTTCTGTCGAAGAACAGTAGTAGTAAATAATAATAATTAAATTAAGTAATAGTCTAATGGTATGGTTTCAATTCTAGAGCACTGGAGAGTCCGGAGTAACCCTCCATTGCCATTAATTCCAGGTCCATTCTGACCCGTAGTGGTAGTACCTGTTAGGGGCCCCATCTCTGGGTTAAATAAATAAAAAATATTTATTTATTTATTTTTTTTTTTTTTTTTTTTTGAATACCCAGTAAGAATGGATAAAACCAAAACGTCTACGGCTTAAAATAACCCAAAGGTTGACGTGCCGTAAAATCCAACCAACCAAGCCATGATCGTGACCATTTTACCAGGCGCCTCTACATTTCTGTGTATATGTGTAGGTTTGTGTACTGTATGTGTACACATTCGGCGCGTGTGTGTTTTATTAGTGCGTGTCTATGTTCTGTGAGTTCCGCGTGTTCATACACGGATGTGTGTCCGTTTCTGTGTAAGAGCGAGAGAGAGCTAGTGAGTCTTTGTGACTCTAACAGGTACTAACACTCCCGATCAGAGTGGAGTAATCTATTTATACATATATAAAGGCCAGTTGTGTGTATGTATGTATGTCCGGAGGAAACTACAAAAATAAAACAATTAGCAACAAAGTAAATATATATATACACATTCACTATCACCAGAGCTTGCTTTTTTGAGCAAAAATAATGAAGATTTTATTTATGTCTGGGAAGATATTTAAAAATTAGGATTTGAATTGTAAGAGACGGGAAAGTCATTGTTGGTATTTGTGATTAAAACATAAATCATGTAAGCCCAAAACAATCAATGGATCTGCGTGAATAACTTTTTATTATCCCCCTCTCTACCTAGGCAATGCCGAGTAGCTGCTTCTAGTACATTATACAAGACAAGTGTGCATATCTATACATTATGGCTAAAATATATGATAAAAATGCAAACATCTATCTATACATATATAAAGAACAGTTGTGTGTATGTGTATGTCCGGAGGAAACTTCGAAAATAAATCAATTAACCACAAAGTATATATATATACATATTAAATATCACCAGGGCTTGGTTTTTGAGCAAAAATAATGAAGGTTTGATTTAGATTAGATTAAAAGATAATTAAAAAATAAAATTTAACTGATAACTGCATGGAATTCTTTTGCGTTCAATATTTTAAATAGTAGACATTAACGTTTCTTTGCAGAGTGGCTGGATCAATGCAAGGTCTTTTTTTTACGTAGGGATTTTAATTGGGCATTCTACTCATGATTCAGTAATAATGGATCTGCAGGACTAACTTAACCCTCCCCCTCTAACCAAGTGACACCGGGTAGCCGCTTCTAGTAGCAATGAAGGGGCAGTCCACATTCTCCAAATCTCAACAACTGGAACCTCATCACTGGATGCAATATAGTCATACCCTAGAACCACATTTCTGTGTGTAGGTGTACTTTTGTGCTCTAAATGTGTGCACATTTTGGACAGGCGAACGTGCGCGTGTGTGCATGTCCGCATGTGTGTGTGTGTGTGTGTGTGTGTGGTGCGTGCGTGCGTATATATATGTATGTGTGTGTTCTTAGTGTGTGTGTATATATTTACCAACTCCTATATAAAAAAAGATCCTATATAACTACAATAAGATGAAGTTGCATATATACTAAGAATATTTGAGTAAAATAAAACATTGATCTAGCTCTTTTAAATATTTATATTTACCAACTCCTCCGCATGAGCAGGATGTGACACAAGGTCAATTTCTTAAGCTTAAGGTTTGAATTCAGTTTTCCTTCTCCTAGACTGGTTACCTAGACAAGGTTTAAAGAACCTAGTTTTCTCTATCTACTCATAACCAGAGGGAGAGTTGTTGGATGCCTACCTTTCCCAAGGGTATTAGCGCAATATGAAATGCAAACAGCCTCGTCCAGGGTATGAACTCGTCCAGGGTATGGTCCAGGGTATGAACTCGGGTCGATGAGTCCATTTGCTACGACTCTAACAATTACACCACGCCACTCTACTTAGCGTGTGTATATGTTCGGTGTGTTCTGCTTATGTGTGTATCCTATACATGATGGACTCTCCCGTCGATTTCGACGTATGAGTGTTCAAACAATGAACATCCACACAGTGATTTGTTTATAGTGGTGAAAGCTTGTGTTGGACCATCCACAGCCGATAGGAAAGAATTGGTGCATCAAGGGTTGCCACAAACCCAATCAACGGCCGACCTCAGGAATTTTTGAATTCAGAGTTATCCCTCTCCTAGACTGGTTACCTACCCTACGCTGAAGAGCCCAGTCTGCCCTACTATTTAACCCATAGCTGGAGGGAGAATATATGGATTCATACCTTTCCCAAGGGTATTAGCGCTATGTGAAATGCTAACAGCTTCGTCTAGGAATTGAACTCGAATTGACGAGTCCATTTTCCACGACTCTAACCACTAGCCCACGCGCATCCTATACATACATGGATCTGAATCTATGTGTAAGAGCGGGTGCCAGAGAGAGAGAGAGAGAGAGAGAGAGAGAGAGAGAGAGAGAGAGAGAGAGAGAGAGAGAGAAATACGTCTATGTAACAACTATTTGTGTTGTTTTTTTTGTTTTCTTTTGTTTCCAGACACATGTAAATTCTATTTTTCTGCTCACCGGGTTTCTTGGTTATACACGACCAGGGACCGGAAACAGTATCGTTTAACAAAAGTTTTAATGCCGACTCGTCACTTCCGCCTTGACCCTTAAGAACAACAAGAGAAGCAAGAATAATACCGGCTCTTTTTCTTCCGCAAACAATACCCACGTATATCCCCAGCAGTCGCTTTCCTTTGTGGCTTTCTTCTAGGATTCACCAATAACAATAGATATCTAAACAGAGTCGATATTATTAAGGCATAAAGTCCACCCTGTTGGCTGGGACTGAAGAATACACCGACTGCACCTCTGCATAGGGGTAAAATCCTTCCAATGGGGTCACCTGTTGGCCGTGGTTGGCGGCCTGTGATGCTTAAGGATGGAATCCTGGTTGCAGGGCCGTAGGGTTGGTCGATCCTAGAACAGTAACGTCTTCCATGTGGTGAAGGTTGCAAATTAACATAAAGAATTACCCAACATGAATATTTTTTTCAAAACTTTTCCTTCGTTTGAAGAAATAGATTACAATCTTTTAAAATGTTATCACTGCTACAACTTAATTATTATGTAAAAAGCAACATTTAGGTGTCGGTGGTGATGAAGGCATATTTTCTAATTTGAATTCTAGTCATAATATTTGTTGTGAGGTTTTAAAGGGTCAAATAAAACAAAACGACGGGTAACAAAAGTAGAAAAATGTATTAACAGAATGTAGACAAATACAATAGAGAGATGTGGAAATTACGTCCGACTATAGAGTATTGGCTTGCTCGCATTGGCTTACTGCTAAGCCACAATTGTCCGTGTTATTTATAGTAACCTGTCGGCGCAATCCATTGGTCAATAGGGTGTATCACCTATAACAATATTTCATTCGTTTCGTTTAAAATAATGATCTTTTCTGTTTCAAATGTTGAAATTACTATATTTTAAACAATTTCTTGGCTAAATAGTGTGAAAACGAGAATTTTTGGTGCATTTTAATTGACGATATTTGATGTTATTTCCTCAAACAATGGTGCAAGTAAGAGATCTAATTTTTGGTATCAGTATTTATTATACCAACACATAACTTTCGCTCTTTGAGAGAACTATAATATTTTTAAAAATAGTGAAAAATCAACCTGCCCTACTGAGCAGTTCATGACCCTAATTTAGGCTAGACGGGCAGTCAGAGAGCCTCCCTCCAATCAATTAGCTGGTCATGTCAAACCCTCGCACCAATATGTTTTCCAGCTCTATTGCCCTTGTGACAAACCGCGACCTATTTTATCATGTATGTACTAGAAGACAGTGACTGAGGGCCTTAGTGACATGAGTATGACGTAAAACTGTATTTAATGGTGAGGTTCCAATTTTGGAGCTCTGGGGATGGTGGAGTACACCTTCATCGCCATTACTCCCAGGTCCACTCTAAATCGGAGTGGGATTACCTGTTAGAATATCGTCTCTGAGTTAAATAGAACAAATTAGTTTGAAAAAAAGTGTTAAAAAATTGAGTAGAAAAAATTGAATATCCATCGAGCATGAATAGAAAAAACGTCTTCGGCATAAAATAACCCAACAAAGGTTGACATGCCGTAAAATCC
>CM042157.1:65328023-65343023 GCA_023376005.1 Doryteuthis pealeii
GGACGGTATCGAGCCCTACCTTGCGATTTATCGGCGCTGAGTTGGCGAGGACCGGTATCAAACCCCTGAACCTAGCGATGCCAAGGCAAAGGAGTCTATCCTCTTTCGCTTGAGATAGATGAGGGAGATTGTTTTTATGAGGTCGAGCACCACATATACCGTCAGCTCCAAGATACATTATCGCACAGATCAGATTACCCAAGCTCATGTACTGAGTTGGTGGGGGCCGGTATCAAACCCGGAACCTAGCGATTCCAAGGCGAGTGTTCTACCGGCGGTTACTAGAATGCATGTTTGCATTTACCCAACCTCTCCACCGTAAGCAGGATGTGACACATGGTCAATTTTTAAGAAGAGTACAACTGCTTTGAATTCATAGTTTTTCCTTCTCCTATTATTATTATCATTGGCAAGCCCTTTCACCTACTCATTCTCTGTCGCCTTCCCTCACCTTCATTCACCAACTCATTTGACTTTTTCATCGGCTAAATTTCATTCTATTTTAAAACAATAAAATTTTATTCTGATGAATTTAGAGGCTTCATCAGAATAAAATTTTATTGTTTAAAAACAGAGGCGAAATGTTAATTGAATGTAACTGCCTGTGTTCTTCATTCACTTTTTTTCCATAACCTTTCCTTACATTTTGTCCGATTTTTCCTATTCTGCTATTTTCTGCATATATATATATATATATATATATATATATATATATATATATATGTGTGTGTGTGTGTGTGTGTGTGTGTGTGTGTGTGTGTGTGTAATATTGTAAAAATTGAAAAAAAAAACACAAGTTTCATGAACGAATATGTTTAAGAAGCCTACACTGCAGCGTTTCGGTCTGTTTAAATAATTTTTTAATAGACCGAAACACTGCAGCGTAGGCTTATTAAACATCATTCATTAACTTGTGTTTTTTAAAATGTTTACAATATTACATATTGTCGGATTTATTTCTACTTTTTCTTCATATATATATATATATATGTGTGTGTGTGTGTGTGTGTGTGTGTGTGTGTGTGTGTGTGTGTGTGTGTGTGTGTGTGTGTGTGTGTGTGAATGTCTATTTTTTCTTATTAGTCCTATATATTTCCCTTTCTTCTCTAGTTTCTAAACTAATCAGTCATTCCTTTTAACAGCGCTTGGCGTGAAACAAACAAAAAAAAATACAACGGAGAGGAATGATTTAGAGTTATCTCCCCCTTTGCCAGCACCAACAAAACGCAGATAGGAGCGGGAAAAACGACGCTGTAATTGCTGCCAACGCCATAACAACAAGATAAGCAAAAAAAAAAAAAAAAAAAAAAGTTTGACAGCGCAACAAATGAAAAGAAAAGAAAATGAGAATAAACAGCAAAACAGACAAAAAAAAACAAACATAAAAAAAAACCGAAGATGAAATTTAAATAAACAATGGCCGACCTGCAAGAGAAACAGATCGTTGATTATCGTCCGTTCGTTAAAAAAACAAAAAAAAAAAACGATAGCGAATGAATTTACTTGTTCGTGAATTCTGTTTCGTTTCGGCTTCACTTTTATTTTATATTATTCCATTATCTTTATTGCCTGTTTACGATTGTACTGTGTGAGAAAATTGACTTCCGTCGAGTTAAGCAACGATTTTAAACTGATCCGTATTTTTTATGTCAAAGATGTCATCATGAGTAAAAAAAAAATAAATAAATAAATCGGTCTACATAGAAAAGTGGATACGAATATAGAATAGCACGCAAGAGATAATATCATTAGATTACATATAGTAGGTGTGGCACTCCACCTCAGACGCTAAATTAATCTCCTTGGTCTAGCGCTAGGGAAAAGGGAATAGACTCCCTCACTGATTGGCTGATACGGACTTTAGGCCACCCTGATGACTTTACTTACATATAAAAAGCATAACATTTCACGAAAAGAGCCGAAACATTTGAGACGCTAAAATTAGGGTGAGGGTAAGTATTAGGGTTAGTTTCAGTATTAGAGTTAGTGTTACGGTTAGGCTACTTCAGGAGTTTCCGTGATCTAATGCTATTTATACGTAAAATGCAATTCTAATGATATTATCTCTTGCGCGCTATTCTGCATTCGTACGTACTTTATTATCTTTGTTTACGATTCTAATATGTCGTCGTGAGTACAAAAAATCGGTCTACATAGAAAAGTGGGTGCGAATGCAGAATAGCACGCAAGAGATAATATCATTAGATTACGTATGAAATGCATTACAATTACCGGAAATAACCGAAACCTTTGAGATGCTACGATTAGGGTTAGGGTAAGTGTAAGGTTTAGTGTTTGATTACTTCGGGAGTTTTCGTAATCTAATGCTATTTATACGTAAAATGCGATTCTAATGACATTATCTCTTGTGCGCTATTCAGCATTTATGCCCAATTGTAATGTGCGAGAAAATTGACTCCCGACGAGTTAAGCAACGATTTTAAACTGATCCGTATTTTTTATGTCAAAGATTTCATCATGAGTAAAAAAAAAATCGCTCTACATAGAAAAGTAGGTACGAATGCAGAATAGCACGCAAGAGATAATATCATTAGGTATAAAGAGCATTACATTTCATTACATTTCACAAAAACAGCCGAAACCTTTGAGACACTAAAATTAGGGTGAGGTAAGTATTAGGATTAGTTTTTGGGTTAGTGTTAGAGTTAGTGTTTGGGTTATGCTACTTCAGGAGTTTCCGTAATCTAATGCTATTTATACGTAAAATGCGATTCTAATGATATTATCTCTTGCGTGCTATTCGATTCTACTGTGTCGTCGTGAGTACAAAAAATCGCTCTACATAGAAAAGTGGGTACTAATGCAGAATAGCACGCAAGAGTTAATATGATTAGATTACGTATAAAAAGCATTACATTTAACGGAAATACATGAAACCTTTGAGACGCTAGGGTTAGTGTTAGGATAAGTGTTAGGGTTAATTCCAGGGTTAGGGTTAGTGTTAGGGTTAAGGTTAGGGTACTTCGGTGGTTTCTGTAATCTGGTGCTATTCAAACGCAAAATGCGATTCTAATGATATTATCTCTTAAGCGCTATTTTGTGCCCAATTGTAAAGTGTGAGAAAATTAACTTCTGTCGAGTTAAGCAACGATTTTAAACTGACCCGTTTCTTTTTTTATGTCGAATTTGTCGTCGTAAGCTGAAAAGGGCCGGTTTAGCTCAGTCGTTAGAGTGTTCGACTAGGAATCACAAGGTTCTGTACCGGACCTCGCCAACTCGTATTTTTCTTTCGTATGAGTAGCACAGGGATCTATGTGGTAAAGTGAGGAGCTGATGGTAGGTGAGGTGCTCCACCTCAGATGCTAAAATAATCTCCTTGGTCTAGCGCTAGTGAAAAGGGGATAGACTCCCTCACTGTCTGGCTGATACCGACAGTAGGCCGCCCCGACGACTTTACTTTTATATAAAAAGGGGAATGGGGTGCTTACTGTAACGGTTATAGAAATGTAATCGGGATCAGAGTTCAAATCCTGGACGAGGTTATTTGCGTTTCACTTGGCAATATTACCCTTGGAGAAAGACATATATATATACCAACTCCTCCGCACGAGCAGGATGCGACACAAGGTCAATTTCTTAAGCGGAGTTTAACAGGTTTGAATTCAGAGTTTTCTTTCTCCTATCTAAGGTTAAAGATTGGTTTGTTTTGTTTTGTTTTACGGCATATGAACCTCACTGAGTCATTTAATGCCGATAAAGTTAGGAAATAACCCATTTTCCTATTAAAACCATAGATGGGCCCTAATAAGTACTACCACTCCGGTGAAGATGGAATTGGACAAGATGGTTAAAGACTGGGTTATTTACTAACACTTCTACACAAGCAGGATGCAACACAAGGTCAATTTCTTACGCTGAATTTAACAGGTTTAAATTCAGAGTTTTCCTTCTCCTAGACTGATTACCTATCCATGGATAAAGAGCCCAGTCTACCCTGCTATAGCGCGCAAGAGACAATATCATTAGAATCCATAGTTGGAAGGAGAATTGGATTCATACTTTTCCCAAGGGTATTAGCGCTCTGTGAAATCCAAACAGCTACGGCCAGGAATTGAACTCGGGTCGACGAGTCCATTTCCTACGACTCTAACCATTAGACCACGCGCCTCCTTGGAGAAAGACATAAATCGATCTGATATCACCCTCCTCCCAGCTATGAGTAAATAGTAGGGCAGACTGAGTTCTTTACCCTTGGTGAAATAACATGGAATAGGTGATCCGAATTCAAATCCTGGACGATGCTGTTTGCATTTCACTTGGTGTTAATGCACTTGGGGAAAGGCATACATCGATCTGTTCAACCCCACCCCTACCCAAGCTATGAGTAAATAGTAGGGCAGACTGGCAAACTTAACAGTCTTGATAATGGATCAGAAGAGAACTGAACTATATAGCAGCTTTTAGGTTAGTAAGTATATAAAACTGATTTAAAAGTAGCTAATACTAGCAGGACATGTGGATATACGACAGTATGATAATTTAATTATTACAACGTTTGATATGTTTATTTAAGACCTATTGAAAAATACTTCAATATGTAAAAAATATAATAATCTTGATTTAACACACACACACACTCTCTCTCTCTCTCTCTCTCTCTCTCTCTCTCTCTCTCTCTCTCTCTCTCTCTCTCACACACACACACACACACACACACACATGCACACACACACACACACACACACACACTCACTCACTCTTTTTTCTTTCTTTCCTTCTTTTCATTATGTTCGATTGAAATAGATTAATCTTATCCCTTCCTCGCGCTCGCTATCTTTCCCCTACTCTCTTTCTTTCTTTCTTTCTTATATTCTGTGTAGCATGTCCCTTTTCTTCCCCTTCTTTCTTTATAATAAAAATGGAATGGTCCATTATTTAACTGAGGTGACAACATTAATAAGAAATAATAATTCGGCGGATAGGCAACACCAGATAATCAGGATGTAGATTTTTGCATTTCATATTGGACGATTTGGGCGGTCTCATTTTTAAACAGAGGTTGTTGCAAGATAATAACGGTCGTACTTTTGAGGAACACGAGTATTAATATATTATAGATAGTAGCTAATACCTTGTAAAATATCATGATAGTAAAATATCCTTAATTCTTTCTTTTAAGAATAGCAGAAAGATTTTTTTTTTTTTGCACTATAATTTTTTTCTTTCTTTCTGTCCTTTCCTTTTTCTGTCTTTATTTTTCCTTTTTTCTTTCTTTCCTTACTTTTCCTTCATCATTTCTTTCTTTTTCCTTCCTTCGTTCTTTTTGCTTACTTCTTTCTTTCTTCTCATTTTTTTTCTTTCTGTTGTACTTTCTTTTTTTTTTTCTTTTCTTTCTTTCTTTTTCTTATTCTTTATTTTACTTTCTTTCCTTCTCTTTCTTTCTTTTTCTTTTTTCCTTATTTTTTCTTTCTTTCTTTCCTTCTTTTTTCTTTTCTTTCTTTTCTTCTTTATTCTTCTCTTTCTATATATATACCGATTTTAGGCTACCCCGACGACTTTTTATTGGACGATTTGGGCGGTCTCATTTTTAAACAGAGGTTGTTGCAAAATGATAATGGTCGTACTTTTGAGGAATACGAGTATTAATATATTATAGGTAGTAGCTAATACCTTGTAAAATATCATGATAGTAAGATATCCTTAATTCTTTCTTTTAAGAATAGCAGAACGATTAACAGAAGATAGATTTACAATCTATGGAAGGACACACTGTTACTTTTTTTCTGTTTGTTCAATTAAGTGTATCATTCCTCTCTCTCTCTCTCTCTCTCTCTCTCTCTCTCTCTCTCTCTCTCTCTCTCTCTCTCTCTCTCTCTCTCTCTTTTTTTTTTTTTATTTTTTCGGTTCTTGACGATCACTTGCATTGAAGGCCCCGGTCCGTTTTTCGGTGGCCGGTACAACACTCTTGGGGGTTCGCTCCCTCCTACCGACTTGTGCTCGCTGAACTGCACTCTTTGTGTATGTCAGCACCTCCATGTTTGTTTGGCTAAATCATTTAGTCGAAGTAAAACAAAACGATAATGTGTCGTCATGGCGGGCACCTGGACGAACGAGCGACCAACCGCTGTTCGTGTCCCGCGTTCAAGCGAAGGGCGCGTAACTCGAGCACACCCTAGCGGCTGTCTCGGAAACAACTACATTTTATGTCTGAAAATAAACAGGAGGACGATTCTGTTTGAACAGGTGACGGTAGTTTTGAAGGCTTTTCGATTGGGATAATAGAGATGTGTTTTTTTGGACGGCAGATGAAAGGGGAGAAAAGTTTTACGAAGCTAAGATAGGTTAAGAAAGAAGAAAGAAAGAAAGAAAGAAAGAAAGAAAGATGGAAATTAAGAAAGAAAACAAAAATGAGAGCGAAAAAAAGAAGAAAAAGAAATGGAAAGAAAGAAAGTAAACAATAAGAGAGAGAGAGAGAGAGAGAGAGAGAGAGAGAGAGAGAGAGAGAGAGAGAGAGAGAGAGAGAGATAACAATTAGAGATAGAAATAAAATGAGGAAAAGATGAAAAAGAAATAAAGAACGAAATAAAAAAGGGGGAAACTAAGAAATAAATAAAAAAGGAAAGCGAAAGAAAAAAAAGAAATAGAAAAAAGAAAGTAAACAATGAGAATGAAAAAGAGAGGGGGGAGAGAGAGAGAGAAAGAGAAACAAAAGGAGGAAAAGAAAGAAAGAAAGAAAGAAAGAAAGAAAGAAAGAAGGAAACTAAGAAAGAAAACAAAAATGAAAGCGAAAGAAAGTTAAAAATATATAGAAAGAAAGTCAACAATGGGAAAGAGAGAGAGAGAGAGGGGGAGGGGGAGAGAGAGAGAGAGAACAAAGAGAGAAGGGAATAAAATAAGTAAAACGAAAAGAGAGAAGGGAAACTAAAAAAAAGAAAACTAAGCAAGAAAGAAAGAAAATAAGAAAGAAAGAAGAAAATAAGAAAGAAAGAAAGAAAGAAAGAAAGAAAGAAAAAGAAAGAAATCAAAGAAAAAGAAAAAAGATTAAAGAATAAAGAGGAGATACCTCTTGGTCTTAAAAATGATAGGAAAGAAAGAAAGAAGGAATGAAAGAAGGGAAACTAAAGAAAGAAAAAAGAGTGAGGAGAAAGAAATAATGAAAAAGAAAGAGGAAACATCTAGTTTTTCTCTCCAATTTTTTCATTAAAAAGGATTCTTATTTTTATGAGTATCATCACCTCAGATAAATAATGGACCATTCCGTATTTATTATAAAGAAAAAAGGGAAGAAAAAGGACATGCTACTTCCTAAAAATATAAGAAAGAAAGAAAGAAAGAAAGAGTAGGAGAAAGATAGAGAGTGAGCGCACGGAAGGGATAACGCTTATTTGTTTCAATCAAGGAAAGAAAGAAAGAAAGAAAGAAAGAGTGAGAGATAGTTAAATCAATATTATTATCATTTTTACATATTAAACTATATTGCAATAGCTCTTAAGTAAACATATCAAACGTTGTAATAATTAAATTTACATACTGTGGTATATCCAAAGGTCCCGCTAGTTCTTACTAAACCAATTTTTAGCGAAAAGTCCTTGCATTTTGTCGGCTCTTTCGAACTAGCGGACGGAACCGTAAATGTCTTATTACCCACCTGGGATGGGCGCAGATGCAGAGTGCATATTTTACTGCAGATGTCCTTAACGATTCGGTGGGCGTGGTTGTAGACATCGCGCATGTGCACGGACATACGTAGCATTTTTGGCGGCAACTTTATGCCTAAATAAACAATATTGAAGTTTTTCTTTACAAAAAATACTTACATCTCCATTACAAAAGCCCCTTAAGAAAAGCTACAAGATGGCGAGTAGCACTCCTTGTTACAGTCCTGCATGTTAGTCACTACACCACGGGGACCTCCGTCCTTGTAGAAGAACAGCAGTCGTAATATTTAACCCATAGCTGTAGGGATGAGGGGGGGTCATAACTTTCTCAAGGATTTTAATTTATAGGGATTGGCCCCTATATTTGTACGGCATGTGGAATTTAATAAATTAAAATAATCAAGTTTTCTTAAATAACTAGTTTTACAATGGTATGTCATGAGTTTAGAATTAGGTAAACAAAAGAGAATCGAATGAATATTAGTTTAGAAATATTTTAGAAGCAATAGAAACAATGGTTTAAATTCCATGGAAAATATGTACGCCATCGGAATGTACCAAAATCATTCGATATTGCATCATTGCAAATCACCTGATATTAAATGAATATTTTAGCTTAATGATCACAATAGACAATGACAAAAAGAAAATTATAAAAAGGCCCATGGAGCTGAAAGACCAGACAGACAGTGGGAGCTTACGCTCTTCCCGACTTGACAGAATTGGAGCTAATGCTCCCAACTCGACACAATGGGGAGAATACGCTGTCCAAAAACATATAATACGACTCAATAGGTCCGTCTATTTTTTCGTTTTTTATTTTCTCTCTCTCGCTCAACAACAACAAATTTCAATCACAAGTTTCAATAACAGACAAAACTACTACAATGTTGACAAATCACACAAATATAAACAATACATGTCACACTTGTCACACACAACTATGTACAGACACATACAGTCTGCAACACCACTGAAAGAACAATTGAATATACTAATTGTAAATTAATGTATATAAATTTTGTTTACTTTATTAATTTTATCTTCTTTTGTTTCTATGGAAACTACATTTCCGTAGTCATTATACATTTAAATTGTGGGGACCCATGACTCGGATCTTCTTCAACTCCTCAACCACACACTCACCAAACAACCATGGTCCCTACAAACTCGAATATGAAAATAATAGCCTGACTGGAGTTCGAACTAGCTTACTACGATGTCGGTGTCGAGCACGTTAGTCACTACACCACGAGACCCCTCTCCTTATAGAAGAACAGTAGGAGGTGCGTAGTGTAATGGTTACCGTCGTAGGAAATGGACACGGCGAAACGAGTTCAAATCTTGGGCGCGACTGTTTGCATTTCACATTGCGCAATTACCCTTGGAAAAGGAATTAATCCAAATAGTAAGGGGAAAATGGACTCTTTAACTTTGGTATGGCACAATGTCAAGGAGAAGGAAAATCTCTTAATTCAAACCAAAGGGGCTCTCTTCGAGTTAGTCAAAACTACTTTCAGATCTCCTCCTCCCCCACCTCCTACTACTAAATCCGAGGCTAAATACCAATATTACGTAGTGGTATTATTTAACCCATAACGGATGCACTCTTTGTAGAAGAATAGTAGTGGTACTATTTAACCCATAAGCCGAAGGATAAGGGGGTTCATAACCTTTCCAAGGGTATTAGTCCGAAAGTGAACGTATTAGCGGGACTGAGGTTTGAACTCGCTTTCTTCGATATCGCAGTCCAGCACGTTAGACACTACACCATGCGCACCTTCCTCCTGGTAAAAGAACAGTAATGGTACGATTTAACCCATAGCTGCAGAGATTATTGGGTCCATAACTTTCAGACGGTTATTAGCGCGGCTGGAGATCGAACTCGCTTTCTTCGATGTCGCAGTACAGCACGTTAGCCATTACACCATGGGACTCACACTTTCCTTGTAGAAGAACAGTAGTGGTACTACTTAATCCATAACTACAGAGATGACGTGGTTCATAACTTTCACACGTTTATTAGCGCGGCTGGAGATCGAACTCGCTTCCTACAGCCCGGAGACTCCCCTCACCACTCAAGAGTGTTCTTTGTTGATCCTTGGAGCTGTTTTTTATTTTTACGAGTTGCAGAGATTTAGCAAGAATAGACATAATGAGATGTATTTTTAGTTCCAGACAAGCTCGCCAGTATCTGAAGTTCAGGCCACTATATGAGAATCGTTCGTTGAAGGCGGACACGATGCGAACCAATGGACCCACTGAAGGCTAACATCGAATTGAACCAAAGAGAACGTATGGCCTGTTAATCTAATCTTAAACAGCGCCGTAACCACTTTTTCCTGTCTAGTGTTGGGCGATTACAGGCAATTCGCGTGTGCAAGTAGCGTGTGTGGGCTTGGCGCCGTTTTCCACAATCGCCATCTTTAACACAATGCAGATCACCACAGACGCTGATATATAGTGCTAATGGCGACAGTTCCCGTTATTGTAATTGCCTGTTTTTACAGAAGACAAAAAACAGTTACTATAGCTGTCTTCGAATTGCAGTCTCTCAACACACACACACACACACACACACACACACATATATATATATATATATATATATATATTAATCATGGTACTAATTTACGGTTGCTAATGAAACTTTAGTAACAGTAAATTGGTACCACAATATTTTATTTGAGATTTTAAATCTGCTTTGCTAATTTAGCATTGAACACTTTTATATACAAAACTTTTAATATTTGGTATTCTCCATTATATATATATATATATATATATATATATATATATATATATAAAGGAAAAGGTGACTTACCGGTGAATCTGGTCACGATGGTTAGTATGTGTGGAATTCATTTTTAATGCAATGAACACACACGTGAAATCGACTGCTATTAATCGGTGTCTCGATTAATTCAGTGGATTTAACCCTAAAGATCCTTATGGTGAAACTCGAGTAGGTTATCTCTTGTAACCATTTTATATGATATATATATATATATATATATATATATATACCGCCAACTAAAGCGTAAACGCAACGCTCTCCTATAAAACGGATGGAGCACTCTATGGCGGCCTTTACATACACACAGGTGTGTGTATTAAACAGTTAAAATCCCCTCCCCATTCTGTAGGTGACGATAGGCGAGCGGTTAAGCAGCTGATGATGAATCGATCAGGTTTCTAATCCGGCAGTTGGCAGCTTACAAATATCTAGCCTCACCGAATAAACGTGATACTTCGAAACACGGTGTCTGTGGATGACTATATATATATATATATATATATATATACTGATGTAATTGACACGATGAAACGAGTTCAAATTCTGCCCGAGTCTGTTTGCATTTATTATAGCGTTAATACCCTTGGGAAAGATATGAATCCAACTATTCTCCCTCCAGCTATGGGTAAATAGTAGGACAGACTGGACTCTTTAATATTGGTTAGACAACAAGTCTAGGAAAACTCTGAATTCAATTCTGTCAAATTCCACTTAAGAAATTGACCTTGTGTCACATCCTGCTCATGCGCAAAAGTTGATAAAATTACGAGGCACCCAGTGAGTGCGAATTCACACAGTAGGGAATGATATCATTATGTAATTAGAATGTATTTACCCAACCCCTCCGGAATGACACAATGACACTTTTAAGCGGATTAGAGCTGGTTTGAGTTCAGAGCTTTCCTTCTCCTGAACTGGTTGCCCAACCAAAGTTAAATAAATCAGTATACTCTACTGTTTACCTATAGATGGTTGGGGGAGAACTGATTGATACATGTCTTTCCCAGTTGGGGTTACTGCGAAGGAAACGCAACCTCGTCCAGGATTTGAACTCGGCTCGCGGATTCCATTTTCAACGACGATAACTGTTACACCAAGCGCACCTCCTCTGTATAACTATTGACATCTTTGAGTCATCATGTAAAATAGCAGTTAATAGTCTACTACGAAGGATGCGGTGGAAAGTAGGATTTTTTTTATCAAGCAATATTTTTCATCTTCAAATTTCCTGAATATTTGGACAGCATTTTACACACACACACACACACACACACATATATATATATATATATTATATAATATATATATATATATATATACTAGAAAATACGTGACCCGTTGGGTCACCCATTGTGCTCGGTTTAGATTGTTGGAAAAAATCACATGATAATATTATTTCATTAATTTAAAGTTTTCCCAAACTGTCCAAATAAGTTATTTAAACTGGAGTAAACATTTTCAAATGACCAAAGGAAGAACAAGAGAAGGGTCACTTGGTTAGTTAATTTGTAATTAAAGGTAAGTAGGATTTTAATCATGGATATCCATGACAATCTCTAGCCAACCCTACCCTATCAATCATTGTTCTCAAGAGGTCCTCTTCACAGCATCCAATATCTGCACAGAGTTGGTCAATGTACATCTTTGCTCAACGCCCGTTAAGAAATGCAGGGAATGTCAATTCATTTATATATGTGTGTACTTGTGTGGCCCGAATTTTTGTACTATATGTGTATGCTCACTCACTCACACACACTCTCATGTGCCCACACATATACACACACACGTCCACACACCCGTAGTTCATCTTTTAGAAATATTTCTTTCTACCCTTCCTTGTCACCTCGACGCAAAAGCTACTAACTATATATATATATATATATATATATATATATATATATATATATATATGAATAATAAAATATTCAGTATATGCGCAGTATATTAAATGTCAAGTGGTTGGTAACATTTTCAAATAGGATTATCCTGAAGAGAACTGGACTCCCTGGCATGCACGAAATACTTGTACAACGCAACCTGAGGTGAGCTGGCCACTTAAACGGACTTGGGGATGAAAAATTACCAAAGCAGATTCTGTACTCTCAACTGAGAGAGAGGGATCATGTGGAATCGATAGACCAAAGCTCAGGTACAAAGACAACATCAAGAGAAACCTGAAGGACTAATATCCCCATAGGCAGTTAGCAAGACGCAACCAGAGACCGAATAAATTGGAGGAATATGATTCGCGTGGTGTAATCATCGGATACGATGGACAGCAAGTTATAATAATAATATATATGGGTAATTCCATGTCAAATCATCCAGGCCATGTCACCCACCCACTTCAATTTTTCTGAAATTTTGTACAGGTGTGGACAATGTTAAAGTTAGACATTCCCAAAAATTTAAGCTTCCAATTTCAAAAATTTGCGCAGTTATGTCGATTTTTAGCTCTCCGAATTTGAGGGGGTCGCAAAAACAGTGTCTTTTTATCATCTATTTTTGTCTGTAAAATGAGTTCTAGTGCATCCCTACTCCTAAAAATTGGTTTATAAAAGTATTTACGCCCGAGGAATAAAAAAAATGCTAGTTGGCCAATTTTAAGTTATTGGTGATTTTGTTTTTTAATTTTTTCATAGCAAGATCAATATCCCATCTGGCACTGCATCTATGATAAATATTTTTTTCTATTACTATTTCATATCTATTGAACATTATTTGTACCAAAAAGTAAGTAATAACAATAATACGTATATATATTGTTGCGGTTGTTGTTGTTGTGACGGCATCCACCCTGGTCTATTGAGCCGGTTCCATCCAAACGAATTCACCGTATCAAAATGAACGAGATAGCGAATTCACGAAAAGAGTAACAAGGGAATAGGAAATTCCCCCAAATTCCGCATGTAAATCCCGGTCACGGAAAGCAGATGCCCTTGTTTGTCGCAAATTTTCCACGTGACAAGTACGTCAAAAGCCGTTGATTCCTGACGATAATGGAGAAGCCCTGGAGAAACAAAGGAGAACCACTCTTAACTTATAATTTACTTATTTATTTTCCCATTAAACTAACCCTAACCCTAAACCCTAAACCCTAAACCCTAAACCCTAACCCCGTCTTCTTTTTTTCCTAGTAGATCAATAAATAAATAAATGATTTATCAGTCAAGAGTGGTTCTCCTTTGTTTATGTTAGACTTAAAGGAAATAACCGGAAGATGGCCGGTCCTTTATATACCCAAATCATGTTAGGGATATATAACATAAGCCCTGTCTTATTTTCGGGGAAACACGGTATTATTTGTATCCTTTACCAAAATATCATACCCGACGCCATTGCACTTAATTCTTGTCGAATTCCTAACTATATTTATTATAACCTTTTTTCTTTCTTTTAAATCTCATTATCAAGTAACAACTAACCCAGACCGTCGCATCAGCCGAGAAAATAATGAAAGCTAAAAAAGAATGGAAAGAAAAAAAAAAAGGTACGATACAATAAGACTGAGTGTTATGTCCTTGTAGCGTGGAATGTTGTTCGGTCGTGTGATGTTGTACAGGAACCGAAACGAACGCCATTGTAAGTAATTCCACTAACAAAAAAAGAAAAAAACAACAACAAAAAAAAAAAGCAAGAGTGAGTAGAACTATTTCAGCATTCCGCAGAGTGTGAAGAGGTTTTATCGTCTGCTGCGTCGTAATTTTCCCATGTCTGGTTGATTTTACGTTATTACTTGCTGCGATAAAAACGTTAGTAAGTTCATTTTTTGTTGTTGTTGGGGTTTTTTTTATCCAAAATTTGCCTCAGACACCATTTTCTTTTCTTTCTTTTATTTGCGATACTTTTTTAATAGTTATTTCATCCTTATCTATTTCCATTCTTCTTCTTCTTCTTCTTCTTCTTCTTCTTCTTCTTCTTCTTCTTCTTCTAATTATTATTTCATTCTTTATTTCCTACTTCTCTAAAGGAGACATGCTTAACGTAACGCTTATCGTTATTTTTCTCCATTTCTTCTTCTTCTTCTTCTTCTTCTTCTTCTTCTTCTTCTTCTTCTTCTTCTTCATCATCATCATCATCATCATATTATTATTATTATTATTATTATTATTATTGGTTGGTAGCCTTCCGTCTAAGAGAGACGATGGAGCAGTGTCAAAGTTTTTTTTCTTTGAACTACATAGCCTGGGCGGGTTCGCATGGAGGATAAACTGTTGCCCATGCAGCAAATCCCCCCTCTCCACACTGCCACTGTGATCCAAAGGAAAGGTAAGGTACCAATGCAGTTTGGCAACGGTAGCGTCGCAGTTGATGGGTAGCACTGGATTTCAGCATCACACCACCTTTAGGGGCTCCGGCTCCTGATTTGTTTTCGGGTTTACTCCCCTAGCCTTCCGTTGAAAGGCAGCAAAGGTTTTGTGTCGGACTTTTCCTTGACTTTGATGGGTTGCCGACCAAGACTAAAGAGCCCCTTTTTTAACCCATTTGGGGATCCATGTGATTAGCTGGTATCGCAATCTTACTGCTATTGATGTTTCTGATGAAAGAAGTGAGATTAGGGATACGGTATATTTTATATTTGTG
>CM042157.1:65348023-65350523 GCA_023376005.1 Doryteuthis pealeii
CAAATTTAGGAATACGTCGTCCGCCTACACCGGCCCCTTACAAGCAGGGTTACTCGGTATTGTCAGGTCGAATATGACTTTCGAAATCATCATTGATTATTAGTGACGTATACAGTGATGTATTTAATGGCATCAAAAGACGGAAAGATGAATTTGTTGGGTTTCTATGTGCATCGTTTTTGGAGTGCATGGGCTGGGCGTGGTATTTAGTGAATGGTATGCTATTCAATTTAACCAGTCCTCTCATCCTCATCTTTCTCTACAGAAAACCCAAAATTGGTTATGGATTCGTTTCAGCCTTGATGCTTGCCCAACTCGTCACTTGTGGTGTACTCATGAAATATGAATACAAAGGACTCTCTCTCTCTCTCTCTCTCTCTCTCTCTCTCTCTCTCTCTCTCTCTCTCTCTCTCTCTCTCTCTCTCTCTCTCTCTCTCTCTCTCTCAAATCCTTCTGACTCTCTTCGCCTGGATATTTTAACGACATTTATGTGAAGCCCTACACAAGAATTGTTCCTATTTAGTTGGAATGCTTTATGGATATTCTATCTTTTTTTATTATTATCTACTTATTTTATTTTATTTATTCTATTCATTTATTTCTTATTTTATTCATTTATGTTCATTTATATATATATATATATATATATATATATATATATATATATATATATATATATATATATATATATATATATATATATATATATGCTGTCTTCAGTTGTTGATTGTTTCCCTCAATATTCTTCAGATAAATATTTTATATCTATTTGAAAATGTCAACATGGAGGACATTCTGTCCTTTTTTAGGTAAATAAAATTATACCATAGAATATAGACATGAACTTAATCAATACCATACAACATGATCCCCAATGGAAACGTCAAACACCTTTGACTGTTAAACATTTATTCATGGAATGCTGATTTCTTGCTCACATCAGAAACCGTTATTTTATTGCAAACAATATAAAAGATCTATTTGAAAATGTCAACATGGAGGACAGTCTGTCCTTTTTTTAAGGAAATAAAATTATACTATAGAATATAGACATGAACTTAATCATTACCATGCAACATGATCCCCAATGGTGCTAACACAATGTTAAAACCAATTACTAAAAAGTATAAATATAAATACACAACATATATTACTTCCTAACCGTTTGGAATGACATAACCACAGACGGGTTGATATGTCGTTAAAATCAATAAACCAATTAAACATATATTTCGACGTAAGGGCCATCGAAAATAGATAAATAATCTTAATAAAATAATCTAAATAAAAGATTTGTAGGAATTTAAAAAATGGTTTACAATTTACCATCTTATATTTCTTTCTTTCCTTTTCTTTCTTTTTTTGGATTTTACGGTATAGCAACCCTTGCTGGGTTATTTTATGCCGAAGACGTTTTTTTTCTATTCATTCTTGATGGGTATTGAAAATAATTTTTAACTTATTTATTAAACACATTTTTGAAAACTCATTTCTTTTATTTAACCCATAGATGGGAACCTGATAGGTACCACCACTCCGGATCAGGGACCTGAAAGTAGTAGCAATGAAGGGGTACTCCATACATCCAAGAGCCCCAGAATTGGAAATTCACCATCAGATGCAGTTTAACGTCAAAATAAGGACACTAAGACCCTCAGCCACCGTCTTCTAGCACATATATGATAAAAAGATTGGGTGTTTGCTATAAGAACAATAAGGTCGGGACAATCATATAGGTGCTAGTGTTTACGTGACCAGGCAATTGATTGTATGGGGCCTTTCCGACCTCCCGTCTAGCTTAAGTAAGGGCCAAAGTGAAGTGTTGCAAATCATGTACTGCTCAGCCACCAAGATACCGTCCTTAAGCATCACGAGTCACCATGGTGGCCTCATTGGGAGGTGGAGATCTGAGGTACAGTCTCACTCAGTCGACGGTGTGGTCTATTTAGTGAGAAAGTTATTTATTTGAACCAGATATACCATTCAATTAGTTAGTTTCAAGGGAAAGATATAGTTTGCAAGCGTGCTGAGCCACGATGATTCGATCCTTAAGCATCACGGTTCGCCACCCACGGCCAACAGGTGGCCCTATTGAGGGGGTGTCTTACCCCTCTGTAGGGGTACACTCGGCGTATTCTACTGTCCTAGCCGACAGGGCAGTAAAATATTTGTAGATGTTAAATATTAGTTTGCGATTTACCATTTTCTATTTAGTGAGAAAGTTAATTGAATCAGGAATACTATTCAATTAATTTCAAAGGAACCCTCACCCCAAGTCTAAAGGTCATTTTATGCATTTTTGATGTGACCTGGCTCATCACAAACCCACCCCCACCCCCACCCCCAATGTCTTCTTAATTCAATATTTTCTTTCCTCTTTTTAATCTAAGCCAAGCTCGACTAAGGTTAATCAATACTGGAAACAGTTAAGAGAGAGAGCTTAGTCAAAGCTAGAAAAAGTCAAGCAGAAAGGTCAAGCTTGAATAAGCTTAGCCAACGC
>CM042157.1:65355523-65368023 GCA_023376005.1 Doryteuthis pealeii
AGTTGTTTGTGTTAGTATTGCAATGTATAATTTCAATTAAAGTTAGTTTTAAAATATATTTTTCAACATCAAATGTATAGTAATTTGGGTTTTTTGTTGTTTAATTTTTTAAGCAATACGTAATTAAAAACAACCTTAATCCCCTAAATCCGTAACCCAATTCGCAAAATGTTATTTCATAGACTGTAGTTAAACTGTCATTGGGTACCACCAAAAACTTTCCGTTTTAATTTTCCGACCTTAATCAGAAATCAGCCCGGCACACTTACTACACACACGAAACCCAAATTGGTTAGATGCGGCTCCCCGGTCGTCAATACATCTAGGATAAGGAAGAGTTTGTTACAAAACCACCGCTGCCGAACGACTTTATATATATTTACCAACCCCTCCGCATGAGCAGGATGTGACACAGGGTCAATTTCTTAAGCGGAGTTCAACAGGTTTGAATTCAGAGTTTTCCTTCTCCTAGACCGGTTGCTTAACCAAGGTTAATGAGCCCAGTCTGCCCTACTATTTATCCATAGCCGGAGGGAGAGTAGTTGGATTCATACCTTTCCCAAGGGTATTAGCGCTAAGTGAAATGCAATTACCACATCCAGGATTTTTTCTCGGGGCAACGAGTCCATTTCCCGAACGGCTTTATATGATATTGAGGAAAGCTAGGAGATTAAACCCCGAAAACAAATCCGGAGACGGAGTCTCTAAGATGGAGTAACGCTGAACTTCAGCGCTACACAGAAACTCATGCAACACTGTCGTTGCCAAACTGCATCCGAGTTAGCTCAGTCGGTAGAGCGTTCGGCTAGAAACCACAAGGTTCCTAGTTCGATACCGGTCCTCGCCAACTCAGCGTATGAGTAGCACAGGGATCTGTGCGGCAAAGTAAGGAGCTGATGGTAGGTGTGGCGCTCCACCTCAGATGCTAAAACAATCTCCTTGGTCTAGCGCTATTGAAAAGGGGATAGACTGACTGGCTGATACCGACTTTAGGCCACCCCGGCGACTTTACTTACTTTACAGCGGTAGTGTGGAGAGAGAGAGAGGATCTGCTGCTTGGGCAACAGCACATTCTCCATATCAACCCTCCCAGGCTATGTAGTTAAAAAAAATCAATTTAGACACTACTCCATCGTCTTTCGCAGACGGAAGGTGCCAACAATAATTTAATGTTTTTAAACCTAACAATTACGTATGGATTAGTTAGTCTGCCTCTTTCCCTTCCTTTCTACTTATTTCCAAAGTACTGGAGGTTCGTTTTCCAGAATAAGAATACGTTTTTAAAGACAAAGATTTTAAGACATTAGATTTAAAATCCCTAAATTCACTGAGAAAATAAAGAAAAGGAAACCTATAGACTAGGATTTTAAAAAAGCTCACTATAGATTTGGATTTATATATTACAAGGGAATCCTAGTCTGTGACTAGGATTACCAACTGGATTCTGTGAACAACAGAACAACTGAACCTTTGCAATGGCGACAATGATTTTAACACATTAGATTTAAAATCCCTAAATTTGATATTGAAATGAAAAAAAAGAAACAAACAAACAAAAAATCAAAACGAATCATTGGCATTTCAAGCAAATGGAACAAAGGAATTTTCCTCCATCTATTTGCACTCATTTACCAATAAAACTATATAACATCAATAGTTTACGATCGTCATCTCCTTCTTTCTTTCTTTCTTTATTTCTTTCTTATATCTCTCCTTCACGGTCGTCTCCTTACTTCTTTCTTTCTTTCTTTCTTTCTTTCTATTATGACTCCTTCACCGTCATCTCCTCCCGTCTTTCTTTCTTTCTTTCTATTATGACTCCTTCACTGTCATCTCCTTCCTTCTTTCTTTCTTTCTTTTTTTTTCTATTACAACTTCTTCACTGTCATCTCCTTACTTTTTTCTTTCTTTCTTTCTTTCTTTCCATTATGACTCTTTCCCGTCATCTTCTTCTTTCTTTCTTGTATCCTTCTTCACCGTCATCTCTTTATTTTTTCTTTCTTTCTTTCTTTCTTTCTTTCTTGCTTTCATCTAATACTCTCTCTCTCTCTCTCTCTCTCTCTCTCTCTCTCTCTCTCCTCTCTCTCTTCTTCTCTCACCACCACCACCACACCACTAATTTCTTTTCTTTCTTTCTATTATAACTCCTTCACCGTCATCTCCTCCCGTATTTCTTTCTTTCTTTCTTTCTTTCTTTCTTTCTTTCCTTCAACGTCATTTGCTTACTTTTTCCTTTCTTTCTTTCTTTCTTTCTTTCTCCTCTTCAATGTAATCTCCTTACTTCTTTCTTTCTTTCTTTCTTTCTATTACAACTTCTTCACCGTCATCTCATTACTTTTTTCTTTCTTTCTTTCTTTCCATTATGACTCTTTCACCGTCACCTTCTTCTTTCTTTCTTTCTTGTATACTTCCTTCACAATCATCTTTTTATTTTTTTTCTTTATTTTTTCTTTCTTTCTTTCTTTCTTTTCTTCTTCTTCTTCTTTCTTATCTTTCTTTCTTTCATCTAATACTCTCCCTCTTGCCACTACCACCACCGCCACCACCATAATAGCGTAGATGTGTTTGTGACAGGAGATAGCCAATTCAACTATACACATGCGCACAGCTGGTTATCTACAAACTCCTCCTCTTTCCACTCTTCCTTCTCCCCTTCCCCCTCATTCAACTACCACAAACACACACCAAACACAAAACACACACACGCACACACACACACACACACACACACACACATGCACACGTTGCTACTGACCGACAAAGTGTATGAAATGGAATCAGAGACCCGTGTTCAAATCCTGGACGAGGCAAACGCTTACTTTTGGCTAATGCACTTGAGAAGAGCATGAATCCATCTCTTCTTCGCTTTTGTTAGGCAACCATTGTAGGAGAAGGAAACTCTGAATGCAAACCAGTTTTACTCCGCTTAAAAACTGACATTGTGCACATTCTGTTCATTGTAGACAGGCTGAGTAAATATTTTCTTCTTCTTCTTCTTCTTCTTCTTCTTCTTCTCTTTCTTGATATATTTATTTCCCCTTCTCGTTTCACTCTTTCACCATCTTTTTTCTTCCTTTCTTTTTTGCTTATATCACTCCTACACCGTCATCCTTACCCTTTTCTTTCTTATTTCTTTAAGCATTTTCTCGCCCTTGTTTCTTCTTCTTCTTCTTCTTCTTCTTCTTCTTCTTCTTCTTCTTCTTCTTCTTTCTCTTCTTCTTCTACCGTAATCTCCTTACCTTTTTCTTTCTTTCTTTCTTTCTTTCTTTCTTTATTATAACACTCCTTCACCGTCATGTCCTTATTTCTTTCTTTCTTTCTTATAACACTTTCTTCACCGTCATCTCCTAACAATGTTCTTTCTTTCTTTCTTTCTTTCTTTCTTATTTGAAGCATTACCCACCCTTCTTCTTTTCTCTTCTTTCTTCCTTCTTCTTCAAAAGAGGCACATATCGCGTAACGCATATCTAAATAGAATCGGTGACCCGACGAAACTGTTTGCGTTTCACTTTGCCCTAATGACTTAGGTGGAATGGCATGAGTTGATTACTTCTTATAGCAATTGATAGATAGTAGGGAAATTGGGGCTGATAGCGAACGATCAAACGAAGACTCTATATGGGACCACCCTGTCGACTGGGGCTATAGAATACACCAATTGCACCTCTGCAGAGGGGTAAAATGCCCCCTCCTATTAGACCACCTGTTGGCCGTAGGTGGCGAACCGTGATGCTTAAGGTTGGGTTCTTGGTAGCTGAGCAGTTCATGACATGCAACACACCACTTTGTCCCTTACTTAGGCTAACCGAGTGTTCGAAGGGGGCCTCACTGACCGTGAGGCCCCCTTCGAACACTCGGTTAGTTCACATCTCAAGCTCTTGCACCTAGATTATTGACACAACCCTATTACCCTTATGGAAAACCCCCAACATTTTTGATATTATGCTAGAAGGTGGTGTCTGAAGGTCTTTGTGTCCTAAGTATGATATTAAACTTCATCTAGTGGTGAAGTTCCAATTCTGGAACTGACGAATGTGGGGTACCACTGTATCACCATTATTCCCAGTTCCACCCTGATCCAAAGTGGTATTACCTGTTAAGGTTCTATCTATGGGTTAAATATATAAAACATGAGTATCAAAAATGTGTTTTAAGAAAATAAGTTTTTTTTTTAAAATTGTATATACCCAACAAGAACGAATAAAACAGAACATCTTCTGCACAAAATAACCCCAAGTGTTGACATGTCGTAAAATCCAATCAACCTGTTGGAATATTTTTTAATATAAGGTGTGCTACAATACACCACTTAAATTTATAGATACGTGGTTTAGACCTCAGCCAATCAACAGCCCGAATGCGTGGCTGGTTGACTACTTAATCACTGATACAGAGAGACGCCCATTTGCAATCATTGACGAAGGACTTGCAATACTGAGGAGCACCAAGGAACAACCAAAGGATTCTTTACCAAGGATTTCCGCTGGACAAGTGTTCTTGCTTGAAGCCTAAAGGATGGCCCATAAAATCGTAACCAACCAATCTACTTGTAAATATTCAACAGTCTACGACGTTGTATGTCGTAAAGAAATTAGGTGTCCTTTATCTTTATCTAGGATACCGAATGAACCGAGTGCGTCACAAAATATAAAATAGATGATAAATAAATAAATAAATAAAACAACCCAAGACATTTTATTCGGTTATCGCAAAAATTCGTATTCGAAAGGTTAGCAGGAAGAAAAGAAACGGTAAAAGAAAAAAATGGGTACCATTATAGTATGTGGCCTACCTTTTGAATGTGGCCTACGAAATCATGCCTTTCTTATAGTATATGGCCTACCATAAAAAGCATATTATAAGGTTATAATAATAACTGCTAACCCTAACCCATATTTCAGAATTTTAGAATATTTTCGAATTAAATAGACTCTGATCATGTAAATTATGGATAGATATCTTTTTTTTTTTTTTTAACCATTCTTAATTACTCTATATACAGCTTATGACTGAATTGGCATTTCTTGAAATTGAATAATATGTAAAAAATAATTAGTTTCAATAAATTGCCTAATACTTATATCTATAAATATACTCTTACTGAGGTAGGACACATATTCAAACTGGGTAGGCCACATACTATAACAGAATCAAAAAGGTAGGCCACATACTATAACGGCACCAAAAAATGACACCCCTACCTTTAAAAAGATTCTTGACTTCCCACGTGCCGGATTGATACGATGACTTTTTAACATCGGAAGCCACGCACGAACCGAAGCTCATGCGGTAGCCAGTGCAAAAAGTGCGTGATCCCTTTCGACATTTTCCTATCAGGTCGCCTCAGTCACCGGACAATTTACCCGGCCCAGTGCAAAAAGTGCGTAATCCCTTCGGCATTCTCCTTTTAGGGCGACTCAGGCACCGGGCAATAAAACCGACACTGCCGCTTTTAGACGAGGAGATAGGTGCTGCCTGGGTGGGTGTAGCTGGGATAACGCGATTAATTTTACTGTTACTAACGGGCACAGAAGCCAGAGTCCCCAAGCACAAGGATAGTATTGAAAAAATAAAAAAGAAGAAAGAAAATAATTTTTTTTAGAAATAGTAAAGAAAGAAAGAAGAAAGAAAGAAATTTGAAAAGAAAAGAAAGAAAAGGAAAGAAAAGAAAATAGAAAAAGAAAGAAATTTTAAAAATAGTGAGAAAGAAAGAAGAAGGAAAGAAAGAAAGAATTGAAAAAAGAAAAAAGAAAGATTTGTTTTAAATAAACAAATTTTAACAAAACAAAAATAGTAAAAAAGAAAGAAAAGAAAAAAGAAAAAGAAAGAAATTTAAAAAAATTATTAAAAGAATAAAAAAAGAAGAAAGAAAAAAAGAAAAAAAGAAAATTTTAAAAAATGGTAAACAAAGAAATAGAGAAAAGAATTGAAAAAGAAAGAAAGAAAGAAAGAAAGAAAAATAGAAAAGAAGAAATTTAAAAAAATAGTGAAGAAAGAAAGAAAGAAAGAAGAAAGAAAGAAAGAAAGAAAGAAAGAAAGAAAAAGAAAGAAATTGAAAAAAGAAAGAAAGATTTGTTTAAATAAAGAAATTTTTTTTTTAAAATAGTAAAAAATAAAGAAAAAAGAAAGAAAGAAATTTAAAAAATATTAAAAGGATAAAAGAAAGAAAGAAATTTTTTTAAAATATAAAAAGAAAAAAAAGAAAAAAGAAAAAAAAGAAAAAAGAAATTTTTAAAAAAATGCAACGCGTTTTATTTCGGTTATCGCAGAGATCCGCATTCAAAAGATTAGCAGAAAGAAAAGAAACGGTAGAGAAAAAACAAAAATGACACTCCCACCTAAAAAAATAAATAAATAAATAAATAAATAAACAAAATAAATAAAATAAACAAATAAATAAATGAATAAGATCCCGATAAGTACCCCCTCCGTATGTGATCGTTCTAGTATTTGTAAGCCGGCACTATCTACGGGTTATCAATTATTGAACAAATAAACAGCGTCAAATTAGATTTTAATTGCTCAGAAGCGAAAATCCGTAGATTACCGTTTCAGCTTCTTCGTCTTTGCGACAAAGTATCAATCTTCTTGTGGGTGTTCATGTTCTCCAAGACAGTTCTAGAATTTCGAAGCAATTGGCTACGGCGGTGTCAAGGGAAAAGAGATAACCAACATTTTATCGTTCTAGTTTAACAGACGCGCATGCGCGAACTTATCTTTTTTTCCCCTCTCGTCTGATTCTTCCTACACCAGAAAAAGCTTGAACATTCAATCTTTTAATAGACTGTATTAAAAGTTATGTTATTTGTAATTCATATTCTCATAACATCGCCTCGTTTTGGTTTGAAAATCGCATAGGTGAAGTTTTTACTGATGGCTATATGATATTAAATATTTCTGTCCTCATGGTGTAATTGCTGACGTAGTAGGAAATGGACACGGTGAACCGAGTTCAAATCTGCTCAGAGGCTGTTTGCATTTCACATAGCTAATACTCTTGGGAAAGATATGAAATGAACTATTCTCCTCCGGCTAAAATAGGTAAAATAGTTAGGTAGACTGGGCTCTTTAAACTTGCTTAGGCAACCGGTCTAGGAGAGATTCAAAATTGGGCTGACTTCTGATTAAGGTCGGAAAATTAAAACGGAAAGTTTTTTGGTGGTACCCAATGACAGTTTAACTACAGTCTATGAATTAACATTTTACGAATTGGGTTACGGTTTTAGGGGATTAAGGTTGTTTTTAATTAGGTATTGCTTAAAAAAATAACAACAACAAAAAAAACAAATTACTATACATTTAATGTAGAAAAAAAAATTTTTTAAACTAAGTTTAATTGAAATTATACATTGCAACACTAACACAAACAACTGTCTCAATAATAGATTCAATAATTAATTTTAATGGTTAATTAAATGTATAGTAATTTGGGTTTTTTGTTGTTTATTTTTTTAAGCAATACGTAATTAAAAACAGCCTTAATCCCCTAAAACCGTAACCCAATTCGCAAAATGTTAATTCATAGACTGTAGTTAAACTGTCATTGGGTACCACCAAAAAACTTTCCGTTTTTAATTTTCCGACCTAAATCAGAAATCAGCCCAAACTTGGACTAGAGACCGCAATCGATCAATCGGATGGTCATGTCAAGTCATATCACCTATAGGATTTTCCCGATCGTATTCTTTAAATTGCTCTTATGGCAAACACCCAACACTTTTTCCGCCCTGTCGACTGAGGCGTTAAAATGCACCGACTGCATAGGAGTAAGACTCCCCCAAATGGAGCCACCTGTTGGCCGTGGATGGCGACCCGTAATGCTTACGGACGGAGTCTTGGTGAATGAGCAGTCCATAACCTGCAACACTCCACTTAGACCCTTACTTAGGCTAGACGAGCGGTCGGAGAGGCCCTCTCCAATCAATCGACTGGTCATGTCAACCCCTAGCACCTATATAATTGCCCCAACCCTATTGTCCTTATGACAAGCCTCAAGCCCTTTTTATCGCATGGGTGCTAGAAGGCAGTGGCTGATGTCCTGGGAATGACGTTAAACTCTATCTGATGGTGAGGTTCCAGTTCTGGAGGTTTGGGGAATGTGGAGCACCCCTTCATCACCATTGTTCCCTGGTCCACTCTGATCCGGAGTGGTAGTACCTGTTAGGGTCCTATCTATGGGTTAAATAGAAAAACATGAGTTTAGAAACAATTTGATTATCCATTAAAAATGAATTTATTTCAAAACTTTGTTAGCATTAAATGACCCAACGAGGTTGATATGCCGTAAAACAAAACAAACTAAACCGAAAACGGTGAGTGTTCACCTCCAGTAGTCATTTATGCACATGAAATCAATTTATTAATACATATTGTAATAATAAACGAACTGATACGGTTAGGCTTAAGAAAGCTTTATTCTACTTAGAATACTGTTACAGTTTACTGAGAGCTTATATACTCTCAGATACGTCAAAGAGTTCCACAAAGGGGAGGTAATTATAAAACAGGGAAGTAACTCTCAATTATCTATTACACATATGAAGTTGATTAATTGAAATTAAGTTAATGAAAGTTATTTCTACCAGTTTATAAAACCAAACAAAAAAATATTTACTTACAAAAAACAAGATTTGGCATTAAATAGCCCACAAGGGTTTGATTGACCATTAATCAAAATAACCCACTGTTGTAACTCGAGTATCAGAGTTAGAAGACAAATAACAGGAAGAAACACAATGAGTATTAAGGATAGAGGAATAGGTTTACTAAGCAAAGATAAAAGGCGAACAGATTAATTAGAATTGCTAGGTTGAAGTAACAAGTCGTGTGAGATCTTGTTTTTGCTCTTTCGAGATCTCGTCAGACATTATTTATAGGAAAAACTGACGATTTCTTTCTTATTATTTAGGTACTATATGACACTTACCAACTAACAAATCCGTAACTTTGAAAATTAATATTGCAATAGGTATTTATCCAACCTTTCTTTACCACGGTATTGGAATGTGAATGTAATAATTTATCGTCAGATGTATTGTATGTATACGTACGTATATACAGAAAGAAGGAAAGAAAGAAAGAAGGGAAAAAAGAAAGAAAGTAAGAAAGAAAGAAAGAAAGAAAGAAAGAAGTAGAGAAAGAAAGAAAGAAGTAGAGAAAGAAAGAAAAAAAGAAACAAACAAAGAAGTAGAGAAAGAAAGAAAGAAAGAAAGAAAGAAAGAAAGAAGAAAAAAAGTAAGTAAGAAAGAAGGAAAGAAAGAAAGAAGAAAAAGTAAGTAATAAAGAAGGAAAGAAGGAGAGAGAGAAAGAAAGAAAAAAGGAAAGAAAGAAGAAAGAAGGAAAGAAAGAAAGAAAGAAAGAAGAAAGAAGGAAAAAGAAAGAAAGAAAAAGAAAGAAAGAAAGAAAGAAAGAAAGAAGGAGAAAAAGAAAGAAAGAAAGAAAGAAGGAAAGAAAGAAAGAAAGAAAGAAGGAGAAAAAGAAAGAAAGAAAGAAAGAAGGAAAGAAAGAAAGAAAGAAAGAAGGAGAAAAAGAAAGAAAGAAAGAATGAATGAAAGAAAGAAGAAAGAAAACAAACAAACAAAAGAAACAATGAAAAAAAGAAAAAAGAAAAATCTAAGAAAGAAAGAAAGAAAGAAAGAAAGAAAGAAAGAAAGCAACACTCAGCCACTTTTAGATGGTGTGTACGAGACTTGATAGATATATGTGTTACAAAAATTTACGTGTGTAAACACTGTGTAGAGTGCGAGAACGTGGGATGGGAGGCGGAGAAGGAGAAGGTCAAAGGTTATCTTCCGTAGTCCTAATAAACTGTTCGGTGGTCGTATATCATGTTGCGTACGCCTGAGAACGTAGCCGGCCCAACTACTAAGGGCGTATTTCCTTAATCTTTTTATTGTTCTTTTATGACTGCAGTAATAAATATAATTATTTTGCCACAACTTGATTCATCAAGTTTGTAGTACACGTTCTGCGATTGTTTACGTGATCATGTTGACAAGTCTGTATGCATGCATACGTGTGTGTGTGTGTGTGTGTGTGTGTGTGTGTGTGTCTGTCTGTCTGTCTGTGTGTGTGTCTGTCTGTCTGACTGTCTGTGTTTTTTTTTTTGTGTGTGTATGTGTGTGTGTGTGTGTGTGTGTGTCTGTCTGTCAGTTTCTCTGTGTTAGTGTGTGTGTATTTCTATGTGTGTATTTCTCTCTCTCTCTCTCTCTCTCTCTCTCTCTCTCTCTCTCTCTCTCTCTCTCTCTCTCTCTCTTTCTCTCTCTCTCTCTCTCTGTGTCTGTGTCTGTTTCTGTGTGTGTCTGTTTCTGTGTGTGTGTGTATCTGTCTGTCTATCTGTCTGTCTGTCTGTCAGTTTCTCTGTGTTTGTGTGTGTGCGTGTGTTTCTGTGTGTGTTTCTGTGTGTGTGTGTGTGTGTGTGTCGTCTGTGTGTCTGTTTCTCTGTGTCTGTCTGTCTGTTTCTCTGTTTATATGTATGTGTGTGTGCGCGTGCGTGCGTGCTTGGGCGTATGTGTGCGCGTGTGTGTGCTTAAGATGAAGTACTAACGATCAGTTTACCTCAATCGGCAGAGTACCCACCTAGTAATCGCAAGTTTCCCAGTTCGATACCGATCCTTGCCAGCTCAGCGTATAAGTATCCCAGTTTGGATCTTTGCGGCAAAATGTGGTGCTGATCGTAGGTGTTGCACTCCACCTCAAATGCAAAAACAATCTGCCTGGTCTAGCTTAAGTGAAAAGGGGATAGACTCTGCAGGCGTTACTTTTCGACTACTATTCTACGCAATGTACCTCCTTTTTAATACCGCCCTGTCGGCTGGGGCGTTAGAATGCACCAACTGCACCTCTGCAGAAGCGTAAGACTCCCTCAATGGGGCCACCTGTTGGCCGTGGGTGGCGACCCGTAATGCTTAAAGATAGAGCCCAGGTGGATGAGCTGTTCATGACTTGCAATACTCCACTTTGGCCCTATCTTGGGGTAGACGGGTGGTCGGAGAGGCCTCCTCCGATCAATCGGCTGGTCATGTCAAGCCCTAGCAACTATATTATTTTTCCAACCCTATTGCCCTTATGGCAAGCTCCAACCCCTTTTTATCATATGGGTGCTATAAGGCGGTGACTGGGGGTCTACGTGTCCTGGGAATGACGTTAAACTCTATCTGATGTTGAGGTTCCAGTTTTGGAGGTTTGGGGAATGTGGAGCACCCCTTCATCACCATTGCTCCCTGGTCCACTCTGACCCGGACTAATAGTACCTGTTAGGGTCCCATCTATAGGTTAAATAGAAACATGTATTTATTAAAAAAAATTGTATTATCCATTAAGAATTGATTTATTTCAAAACTTTATCGGCATTAAATGACCCACTGAGGTTGATATGCCGTAAAACAAAACAAACCAAACCAAATCTTATTTGATAAGTTTTTCATTGACGGTTACACGTTTTTTTGTTGTTTTTTTTTTGGGGGGGGGGCTTACAATACTTACTATTATTGTTTCATTAATCTTTTTTTTAAATAGAAATGGAAATTGACAAGGATTTATCTCAGAATATATACAATGGAGAGGGTCGGGTTAGCTCACTAGGCAGAGCGTTCGGCTAGTAAACCACAAGGTTCATAGTTCGATACCGGCCCTCGACAATTCAGCGTACGAGTAGCACAGATATCTGTGCGGTAAAGTAAGGAGCTGATGGTAGATGTGGCATTCCACTTCAGACGCAAAAAAACAAAAACAATCTGCTTGGTCTACCGCTAGTGAAAAGGGGATATACTCCCTCGCTGATTGGCTGATACTGACTTTAGGCCAACCCGACGACTTTAGGTGTCTGTTGTTAGCTGTAACCGAAACAACGTCACTGCGTTTTTTGTTTTTGTTTTGTTTTTTTTCTAGTATTATTAATAGTCCAAATTCGTGGGATTTCCACAGAGACAACTAGTGGAAATATTAGTCAGCGACGATACACTTTATTTAGATATCGATCGATTTTTACATAATTTATGAGTAGTCATAATTTATGAGCGTACCTGTGGTTAGAATTTTTAATAAAGTTCGTTAGATTTAATATCAGAGGTGGATAATTTTCCATACACGTTGGGATTATCAGTGACATGAAGATTAGCCCAACTGACCTTCTGGTAGAAAGCGCACGATTGGACGCGTGGGAATAAGTTTAGTTTAGTTAGCAGATGCGAGTCGGCTCCCTATGCGGCGGAATCATGGGCTGGGGAAATAAAACTTGATCAAGAAACAAGCAAGTCTTGTTTTGTTGATTAAATATTAAAGACAATGACCAGCCCAGCCCGAAGAAGAATCAACAAGAAAGAAGACGAACCCTTAACAGAAGCTCAGAGAAAATGGCCGACGAGTTAGGACCATTAGACGCAGCAGTAAGCCGAAGTGTAATCAAGTAAGATCACCACCTATCATCTCTAATCTATAGGTACCAACAAAATGGGTCACGTGATTAGTTTAGGCCATTTTAAAGGAAGAAACGTAAATAT
>CM042157.1:65373023-65384536 GCA_023376005.1 Doryteuthis pealeii
ATTCTGGTGTGAGGTGATAAGTCAGTAAGTGTAAAAAGCTAGAGGTCTGAGGGCCATAAATCGCACTGTATAAAAGCAGGAGGGGTGGGGAAAACAACATGAAAGCAGTTGTGGACTAATTGGCGGTTCTAATTGTCCGTAATGGGGACAAATGGACAAGAGGGACTCGCTGTGAGAAAAAAAGGGGCTCTTTTGCCGCTTTAACCCTAACCCTGAAACGAAATTATCCTCATCAGGTCGCGCTAGCTTTTACTGCCAACTGGTCTCGAAGAAAGGGATGGCATGATGCTTCTTTACTGATGTCATTAAGTTTATTTAATAAACACCGTGAATCTGTACAAGGAAAAACAAATAATATTTAATAACGCATAACAGCGAATACTTTTAAAAAGAAATAGGAAATCCCCAAAGAAATAGAAAATACTCAAAACAGTGGCGTAAAAACTCTAAAAGCTTGTACCTGACTTACCCTTACTCTTTTCCGGTTTGGGTTCATAGACCGCAGAAACTAGTGTTCGGCACAAAATGGTATTTATAAACCCATTAAACTACTCTAAATTGGATACTGTGGTTGTAGCTAATTTTTATAAACAAAAATAAATATATAAAAATAAGACATAATTAACTGGTCGGTTTAGCGACAGTTACACTGGCAGCCTAGATATCCATGACAATATCTCACCATTCATCCCCTATTGTTTATCGCCCTCGGGGGTCCTCTGTGCAGCGTCCAGAATCCGCACAGAGCTGATCAATGTAGGTCTTTGGTTGACGGCACGAACTGGCATGTCCATGTGCCGATTTTCAGGCAGAACGTCGCTTATGAGTTCGTCTTTACTTCTCCTGCAGTGTCCAGAATGTCTTGTTCGTCTTACTCGGTTTGTATGATAGGTGGCAGGTGGTCGTACTGGTAAGTACGCCTCTTATATGTGTATTTACCCAACACCTCCACCACGGGTAGGGGGTAACACAAGGTCAAATTTTTAAGCGGGGTAAAGCTGGTTTTCCTTCTTCTAGACTAGTTACCTAACTGTTATAGGTGATACACCCTATTGACCAATGGACTGCGCCGACAGGTTACTATAAATAAACAGGGATAATTGTGGTTTAGCAGTAAGCCAATGCGAGCAAGCCAACACTCTATTGTCGGACGTAGTTTTCCACATCTCTCTGTTGTATTTGTCTATTTTCTGTTAATACATTTTCTACTTTTGTTACCTGTCGTTTTGTTCTTATTTGACCCCTTAAAACCTCACAACACTAACCAAGGCTAAAGAACCCAGCCAGCTCTACTACCGTGTTTCCCTGAAAATAAGACACGGCTTATTTTGATTTTCACTCCGAAATATAACACTAGGGCTTATTTTCGGGGAATATCGAGTATTTGCATGGCAGGATGTGATTGTGAAGAATGCTTATTTCTTTCGTCTGTCTGCCGCTCGTAACTAGGGCTTATTTTAAAAGGAGGGCTTATATTAAAATCATCCTGAAAAATCACGCTAGGTTTTATTTTGCATGTAGGTCTTATTTTCGGTAATTTTACTGTTTCTTTATAAAATCGAATGGTTTAAAAACTACCGACTTAAGTTTCTCGCAGTAACGCGAATATTCAGAAGATTCGCGCTACTGCGAGAAAGTCGGTAGTTTTTAAACCATTCGATTTTAATCGTATATTTAGCTCTTTATATTGAGCACTTTTTGATCAGTTTTAAGAAAAATCCAAAAGTAAATAAGATTGTATACTTCTTTGCTTGTTGGATTTAATGGTAACTGCGATATATATATATATATATATATATATATATATATATATATATATATATTGAAAACAATCAGAAACTAAATGGATTCTAAAATTACAAACGCACGTGAAGGAATTAAACGCAGATATCGGAATTCTCCGTTATTACAAATATTTCACAGACGCTGCCACTGTCGATAACAACAGCGACAAAGAAACCGTTAAACAGTAATAACATTTGACAAAGGGTATCTAACGTACCAGAAAATTTATGAAAAAATAATTAAAAAATAAGTGAATCCAATACTCCATAATATCGAGTTCATTCATTTATACATTTTTAATGCTTTATAATAACGCCCAATTTTAAAAAAAACATTTTTTTTAAATATATATATAATATATATATATAATATATATATATATATATATATGTGTGTGTGTGGTGGGTGTGTTGTGTGTGTGTGTGTGTACGAATCATTTGCTGCTCGTCTATCTGCACGCGTTGTGTGCGTCTCTGTTTAGATTTCTAGACATAAACCAAACCATAAACTATCAGACATCCGTTGAAATCCATCTGAACAAGTTGTTTGGTTGTCAACCGGAAGTTGTTTTTTGGCAGCGGAAGTGAAACATTGTGTGAAAAACGCGCGCCAGTAAACATGGCGGACTTAGCGATGATATGATCAGAGATTTCAATATTACTAGAAGTGTCTACCAAACATCACCTGGGTTGAGGAAAGATAAAAAAAAAAATGTTGTGTAATGGTTAGCAGTTAGTCTCGCAGATCCATTATTATTATATATATATTTTATTTTTTTTTATATATCTATGTAAATATAAATTAAATCTTCGTAGTTTTGGCACAAAAAGCAAGAATTTGTGATATTTGGTGTGTATATACATTTACTTTGTTGTTAATTGTTTTTATTTTCGTTGTTTCATTCGGACATACATACATACATACATACATACATACATACCAACTGCCCTTTATATCTATTAATAATGGAGATTCGCTTCCGGTTTTTGTCTGTAACAAAAACTACATCACTTCTTACGTCACACTACCTAAAATCAACATAACATAGAATAAATACACTCAAAATTTGAGCATGCAACATTAGACAGTCCTCATTCGTTTTTTAAACAAGTTTTAATAAATACATACCTGGTATTGTCTATCTATATATAGTTTGTTTTATTTTAATATATATTTAAAGTTATCAGAACTAAGTTTCCATTTCAATTTTTTTATTTTTTTTACTCCTTTGATAAATTTATTTTATTTTTTACTCCTTTAATAAATTTGATGATTTTACTTTACTTATGATACAAACTCTCTGATATTAAATTTTCAACTCCCATCCCCTCAGGCAATATTTGTTTTACGTCGCCCAGAGGGCGTTTTTTTTATTTTGCTAGTATGTATAGATGGAAGCTGTTCAGTTTCTAAAATTTTTATTTTTATTCTATTTTTATTTCTTTTAACAAAACTGGTAATATGTCGCTTGGGGTTATAAAAACTATTCTTGAATGGATACGGAATTTCATTACACATGGAACACGCTTACCGTAACGGTTATCATCATAGGAAATGGAACCGGCAACAGGGGTTCAAATCCTGGACGAGGCTGTTTTCATTGATGTCCTTGGGAAAGGCACAAATCCATTTGATCTCGTACCAGCTATGGGAAAATAGTAGCACAGACTGGGTTCTTTAGCCTTGGTTAGGCGACCAGTCTAGGAGAATGAAAACTGTATCTTCAAATTAGCTTTATTCCACTTAAATGAATTGGCCTTAAGATACTTCCTATTCGTGACATTGGGGTTAGGTAAATATGCACATGAGGACTTGACGTGACCAGCTGATTGATCGGAGGGAGCCTCTCCGACCGCTCGGCTAGCCTAAGTAAAGGCCAAAGTGCTCAGCCACCTGGATTTCGTCCAGAAGCATCACCAGTCGCCACCCACGGCCAAGTAGCTGGCCCAATTGAAGGGATTTTACCCCTCTGCAGAGGTGCAGTCGGTGTATTCAGCAGTCCCAGCCGACAAGGCAGGTTTTGAATTGATCGTATGTGAATGACACATCACTTGTGGCCGTCACACTTAAATATTCTGCTAGTCTACAGGTATTTGCCTCATACCCCACTTGTATGGGCTGGGCAGAAGGCCTCGTTTTAACGTGGGCCCACCCACAAGTCGAAGCTCAAGGGTGGGAAAGAACAAAAATTGCGTCGATCCCTTCGGCATTCCTCTCAAGAGGGGCGCCTCGGGCGCTGGGCAATAAACTCAGCCCTGCCCCTTTAAGTCAAGGGGGCAGGTATTGCCTGGGGGAAAAGCCCCCTGGGATCGACGCTATTAACTTGTAAAGATCCAGGGCCGAAGCCACAGGGACCCCCACCCCGTTGGGCGGTCCTCTCTAACATGAGTAGCACAGCTTGGGGTGATCTGTGCAGTAAAGCATAATCCATCCTAAAAAAAAAATACGACTCTTAAAATTCTCTGGGATTTTAAGATACAAAAGGGATCATCAAATCTCGGATAGAGGACCACACCTAGTATTAATTAACAATAAAGAAACTTGTCATCTGGTGGATTTTGCCGTTCCAGCGGACCACTGAGTGAAAATGAAAGAAAATGAAAATATACACCTTACCAGAGAACTGAAAAACTGTGGAACATGAGGGTGCAGTTGGTGCACAATCTCCAAGGGTGTGAAAAAAAAAGGACTGGAGGAATTGTAAATCAGAGGAAGAATCGAGACCATTCAGAAAATAGCATTGTTGAAATCGGCTGGGATACTCAGATGAATCCTGGAAACTCAAGGAAACTTGCTGTCATTTAGACTCTAGTGAAAGCTAGCACTGGTGTGAAAAACTTACAAGGGGTGATATAATAACAAAAACAAAGGGGTAAGGATTATCACAGGGCCAGTAGTGTTGTAGAGCCGTTTTAATATACCCGTTATACCCGTTATATCCGTGGTTATATACATATCAATCTCGCTGTAAACAAATCTGTTGCGTATATTTCTTCTTACGATTTCTGAGGCCTTTAGAATACATCGACTGCACCCCTGCAGAGGGGTAATACCGCCTCAACGGGACTACCTCCTGGCCATAGGTGGAAATCCGTGAAGCTTATGGATGGAATCCTGGTGGCTGACCTGTCCATGACATGCAATACTGTCGGCTGAGCCTTTAGAATATATCGACTGCAGAGGGGTAAGACCCCCCCAACGGAACTAACTCTTGGCCGTAGGTGGCGACCTGTGATGTTTACGGATGGAATCCTGCTGGTTGAGCTGTCCATGACATACAACACTCCACTTTGGCCCTTCCTTAGACCAGACGGGCGGTCAGAAAGGTTCCCCCCAATCTATTAGCTGGTCATGTCAAGCACTAGCAAATATATGATTGTATCAACCCTATTGCCCTTATGGCAACCCCAAACCCTTTTTATTATATGTGCGAGGTGGTGGCTGAGGGTCTTTATGTCCTGGGAATGACGTTAAACTCTATCTGATGGTGAGATTCCAGTTCTGGAGGTTTGGGGAATGTGGAACACCCCTTCATCACCATTGCTCCCAGTTTCACTCTGACTCGGAGTGGTAGTACCGGTTAGGGTCCCGGTTGGGGTTAAATAGAAAATATTTTATTTTAAAAAATTAGTTTAAAAATGTTCTAAACTATCGCTACGAATCTGTCAAAACTTTGCCGGCATTAAATGACCCATCGAGGTTTGATATGCCGTAAAACCAACCAAACAACCAACCAAACTATTCTAAATAGCTCTTCTAACTTCTAAGCTGTCTATTTCGTAGCTGTTTCTGACTGGTTTTTCTTCTTAAGATCTGGTTGACTGAGACGTCCTGTGTTGTCATTTGTTTTTAGTGACAACACAAAACATTTAATTTGTGAATTCACATTCACGTTTTATTTTATTTTATTTGAATCTTGATCCGAATCCCTCAACCGCGCATTGAGAACATAGCTCCGCACGACAGACGCTATTACGTCCTCATTCTTCGACGGTTAGCTAGAGACTGATTAGAACTAAACTATCTCTCCCACTTGTGTGACAAACAGGAAGAATAGTCACACAAAAGGTTGAGAAGCGTTACTCACAATCTCTAACTGTTTAGGTTTAAATTCAAATAAATTTCTCGACACTAATCGTACATAATTGATAGTATACCCATCATTAATGCAACAGTAGTAGGTTCCGGGTTCAATACCGGCCTTCGCTAACTCAGCGTATGAGTAGCGCAGGGATCTGTGCACGAAAGAGTTGTTAGATGTGGCGCTCCACCTCAGACGCCAAAACAATCTCCTTGGCTCTAGCGCGAGTGAAAAGGGGATATACTTTCTCGCTGTCTGGCTAATACCAACTTTACGCCACCCCGACAACCTTATTACTTACTGGCAGGTATTTACCTATTCGTCGCTAGTTGTATATGACACAAGGTTTCAAGTATGGGGCAACCAGCGAGGATCGAACTCACTAGTCAGTGATAATAAATCTGCGAGACTAGCTTACTAACCATTATACCACGACAAACGGCCAATGCCTATGCAATCCACGTAGAAGAACAATATGGTACTATTTAATCAACAGCCATTACCATTACGTGGTAATGAACCAAGAAGTGGTTCACACCATTACCTGTTGGCTGGGGCGTTAAAATACACCTATGTAGAGGGTTAAGACTCCCCCAATGGGGCCACCTGTTGCCGTGAGTGGCGATCTGTGATGCTTAAGGGTGAAACCCAGGTGGCAGAGCAGTCCATGACATACAACACATGGTCTTTACTTGGGCTAGACGGGTAGTCGGAGAGGCCCCTTCCGATCAATCGGCTGGTCACGCCAAGCCCTAGTAACTACATAATTGCCCCAATCCATTGCCCTTATAGCAAGCCCCAACCCTTTGTATATATATGCGTGCTTAGAAGGCGGTGGCTGAGGGTCTTCTATCTCCTGGGATGACGTCAAACTCTATCTGATGGTGAGGTTCAGTTTTGGAGGTTTGAGGAAATGTTTGAGCACCCTTTCATCAGCATTGTCCTGATCCACTCTGACCCGGATGGTAGTACCTGGTTAGTGTCCCATCTATGAGTTAAATAGAAATAACATGAGATCATAACAAATTGAGTATCCATGAAGAATGAATTTATTTCAAAAACTTTGTCGTATTAATGCCCCGCGAGGTTGATATGCCGTAAAAGCAAGCCAAGCCAAACCAAACAAAACTATACCATTAACCTAAGAATAATTAGCCCGAAGTGTTACGTAATAGCTGTAACCTGAAGTCGAACTCGCTATTACGATGTCGCAGTCTAGCATTGCCACAAACGCCCAACGTGTGCTTCCCCACACACCCTGCGCACCGGGCCAGTAGTAATTCACCTTTTCGTTTATATAATTTGGAACTGTGACACACCCTCAGGGTCATCCTCACGTGACGAAAGTTTGAAAAAGAGCAACCATGTTTTATTCCCCTCGATGAAGTCCGAGGGACTTGTTTAATAACTTGCCTGATGTAATTACGTGTCTTGGCACGGCGTGGGCCAATCCTCAAAGAACAAACCTACTGAGCCAACTCTCTTCCATCAACAGGAAAGGGGTCCGCATTTACGGGAAGTGACGTTGACAAGATTTATGGGACGTCACAAACCCCCTCCTTATTAAGAAAAATATACTGGCGAAAATAGGTATTTCCGAAGAGCTACTTTATTGTAAATACGGATTTTTTGTTGTTGCTTTTTTTTTCTTTGTTTTTGTATTTTGTTTTTTTGTTTGTTTCTTTTTTTTTTTTTTTGTCTTGGTTTCATTTTTTGTTTTGTCTTGATTTTTATTAAATATAAATCAACGGCCTCCGTGTTCATATAAACATATCCATGGTATTAAATTTTCTCTTTATATATATATTATATATAATATATATATATATATATTCCTGGAATAATATTTATGTGAAACTGCATTCATCAGATAGAGTGTGGATGAATATCGTCGAAAGTTATAACCCATATATATATATATATATATATATACATACAGCACACACAACACAATATATATATATAATATTTATTATTCTTATATATACTTACTCTACCACTGATATTGAGCATTCCAGGTAATGATTCCGCAAATAATTTACGATTGCAATATGTATATATATATAAATATATATATTATATGTGTGTGTGTGTGTGTGTGTGTGTGTGTGTATGTTTGTGTGTGTGTGTGTGTGTAGTCACCCACAGACTCCGTTTTCGACGTTTTCACGTCTCTTCGTGTAGCTAGAACACGAAACTAATCTCTGACCAGGGAGCAAAACCCGACACGCTGGTAACACAGATATCTAAATGACTCTCTCTCTCTCTCTCTCTCTCTCTCTCTCTTCTCTCTCTCTCTCTTCTCTCTCTCTCTCTTTATTGTCCCATTGGTCATTCGACCTCCACAGGTCCTTTGGCCACAGCATCCGTATCCACAACAGAACTGATTGACGTAGGTTTTTGGGTTGGACAGCGTATGCTGGAGTGTTCACGTTAGTTTGTCCAGCCAGGAAGAACATCACTTATGAGTTCGTCCTTTGCTTCTCCAACAATGTCCAGCATATCGTAGATATTTTTGAATGCGTCTTTAGGATAATGCTAATGATGTTTTGACCCAAATCCTATGGCGTAACCCAGAGCAATCTTCAGATGAAGGTTTTGTTGGCAGTACATGTTTTTCTTTTGGGGTGGTGTGGTTTTTTTGTTTGTTTTTGCTTTTTGTTTTGTAGGGGTCAGCATATGTAGTTGATATCTAATTATACATGTGCGTGCGTATATATATATATATATTATATATATAGTATATATATATATATATGTATGATGTTGTGGGAGAAAATTCAATATTTTATTTAAAAGAGGTTCCGCAAAATGTATTTTGTTCTCAGAAAGAATTTGTTTTAATTCTTTTAGTTTATATATATATATTATATATATATATATAAGTATATATGTTAAAAAGAAAAGGAAAAGACTCCGACAGTATGAGTAGAAAGGTGGAATGAAAACATCACACAATTCTGTATTAAAGAGAAAACATTTAATAATATAATCATAGCTGATATTGAATCAATATTTCGATTTTACAAAATCAATCAAAAATCAGGCTCATTTTACTCCGTGGTGTTTGTGATCGGAGAAATAATATGTCAATCAGTTCAAAAACAAAAAAAACTTTAAATTTTTTGCAAAAAGAATAAAAGTTGTACATTATTCTCCATGTGGGCCATCCGCCACCATATTATATGTATGATTAAGTTTCCAATTTTTATTTCTCACACACACACACACACACACACACACACATATATATATATATATTTATATATATATATTATATATATATATATATCGTTCTTTGCTATTCTTAATAGAAAGAAAATAAGAATATCTTACTATCATATTTACTAAGTATTGCTACTATCTATAAATATTAATACTCGTGTTCCTACAAAAGTAAACGAACCATTACATTCTTGCAACAACCTCTGTTTAAAATGAGACCGCCCAAATCGCCAATAAAAAATCGTCGCGGTAGCCTAAAGTGGTATCATTTTAAACAGAGGTTGTTGCAAGATGAATAAATTGGGTCGTACTTTTGAGAACACGAGTTAATTATATTATAGATAGTAGCTTTAATACTTAGTAAAAAATATGAATAGTAAGGATATTCTTAATTTCTTTCTATTTAAGAATAGCAGAACGATATACTATTAATATATATAATATATATATATATATATATATATATATGTTGTGTGTGTGTTGTGTTGTGTGTGTGTGAGAAATAAAATTGGAACTTAAATCCATACATATAAATATGGTGCGGATGGCACATTTGGAAGAATAATGTAACAACTTTTATTCTTTTTTGCAAAATTAAGGTTTTTTTTGTTTTTTGAACTGATTTTGACATTTATCTCCGAAAAAAATCACAAACACCACGGAGTAAATGAGCTCTGATGATGATTTTTGTAAATCGATATTGATCAATATCAGCTTGATTAATATTATAAATTGTTCTCTCTTTAACAGAATTTGTGTATGTTTTCATTCCACCTTTTCTACTCATACTGTTCGGATTCTTTTCCTTTTTTTACATTATATATATATATATATATAATTAAAATATATACAAAAGAAATTAAACAAATTTTTCTGAGAACAAAATACATTTTGCGGACCTTCTTTTTAATAAAATATTGAATTTTCTCCCACAAATCATACATATATAATATAATATATATATATATATAATATATATATATATATACGCACGCACATGTATAATAGAATATCAACTCACATTATGCTGACCCCTCAAAACAAAAAGCAAAACATAAACAAAAAAAACACACAACCCCAAAAAAAAAACAAGTGGTACTGCCAACAAAACCTTCATCTGAAGATGCTCTGGGGTTAGCCATGGATTTGGGGTCAAAACAATCATTAGCATTATCCTAAGACGCATCATAAAAATTCTTACGATATGCCTGGACAATTGTTTGGAGAAGCAAAGACGAACCATAAGTGATGTTTCTCCTGTGGAAACTATACGTGAACACTCCACATCGCTGTCCAACAAAAACCTACGTCAACAGTTCTGTGTGGATACTGGATGCCTGTGCAAGGACACTGTGAGGGTCATGACCAATAGGGAGCAATTAAAGAGAGAGAGAAGAGAGAGAGGAGAGAGAGAAGAGAGAGAGAGAGAGAGAGAGAAGAGAGAGTCATTAGTATCTGTTGTTACCAGCGTGTCGGGTTTTTGCTCCTGGTCAGAGATAGTTGCTGTGTTCTAGCTAACACTGAAGAGACGTGAAACGTCGAAAACGAGTCCTGTGGGTGACTTAACAACACACACACACCACAAACATACACACACGACACACACACACCACACACACATATATATATATAATTATAATATATATACATATTGCCAATCGTAAATTTTTGCGGAATCAATTACTGGAATGCTCAAATATCAGTGGTAGAGCTATAGTAATATATAAGAATTAATAAATATTATATATATAATATATGTGTGTGTGTTGTGTGTGTATGTAATATATACTATATATATAGTAATGGTTTCCATAAACTTTCACGATATTCATCACACTCTATCTGATGATGCGTTTCACATAATTTACTTCCATGGAATATATATATATATATATATATATTATATATATAATATAAATGAGAATTTTATACCCATGGATATTTTATATGACACGGAGGCCCGTTGATTAAATTAATAAAAATCAAGACAAAACAAAAATGAACAAGACAAAAAAAAAAAAAAGAACAAACAAAAACAAATACAAAAACAAAGAAAAAAAAAGCAACAACAAAAATACCGTATTACAATAAAGTAAGGCTCTTTCGGAAATACCTATTTTCGCCAGTTATTTTTTTAATAAGGAGGGGGGTTGTGAACGCATAAATCTGTCAACCGTCATTCCGTAAATGGCGACCCCTTTCCCCTTTGATGGAGAGGTTCGGCCGTAGGTTTGTCTTGAGACTCTGGCCCAGCCGCGTGCCAAGACACGTATTTACAATCAAGGCAAGTTATAAACAGTCCCTCGACTTCTCGAGGACAAAAAAAAAATTATAACATGAATAAAAAAATATAAATAAATTATATAGAAATATAAAAAAAATATAAAGATCATGCGCTGAGCGCGAGGGCTCTAAAGTGCAT
>CM042157.1:65384636-65399636 GCA_023376005.1 Doryteuthis pealeii
TTCCAGCGTATTCATTTATGCACATGAAGTCAATTTATTAATACATATGTAATAATAAACGAACTCACACGGTTAGGCTTAAGAAAGCTTTATTCTACTTAGAATACTGTTACAGTTTACGAGAGATTATATACTCTCAGAAACGTCAAAGAGTTCCACGAAGGGGAGGTAATTATAAAACAGGGGAAGTAACTCTCAATTACTTATCACACATATGAAGTTGATTAATTGAAATTAAGTTAATGAAAGTTATTTCTACCAGTTTATAAAACTGTTATGTATTAGAAATACATAAACGAGAAGATTGGGTGGTTGTAATAATAGTTTATTACAAATAATACAAATAACAAAAAAAAACGTCTTTCGGTCGGCAAGGTAAAAAAGTCTCTGCGCGTAAAAGAAGGTTTGGTAAGATTACTTATCTTAAAAAAGTTGTAGCACGTGTGTTTGCAATCTAAGAATACGAAACAACGTTCGTGGTTGGAGATCAACTCGCATCATGCTGAGCCAATCTTCTGTTGTTCCTTTATACGTATCTCATTTGCATACGTGAGCGTTACTTCCCTTTACAACAAAAACCAAACAAAAAAATATTTACTTACAACAAGTCATACAGAAAACAAGATTTGGCATTAAATAGCCCACAAGGGTTTGATAGACCATTAATCAAAATAACCCACTGTTGTAACTCGAGTATCGGAGCTAGAAGACAAATAACAGGAAGAAACACAACGAGTATTAAGGATAGAGGAATAGGTTTACTAAGCAAAGATAAAAGGCGAACAGATTAATTAGAATTGCTAGGTTGAAGTAACAAGTCGCGTGAGATCTTGTTTTTGCTCTTTCGTGATCTCGTCAGACATTATTTATAGGAAAAACTGACGATTTCGTTCTCATTATTTAGGTACTATATGACACTTACCAACTAACCAATACGTAACTTTGAAAATTAATATTGCAATAGGTATTTATCCAACCTTTCTTTACCACGATATTGGAATGTGAATGTAATAATTTATCGTCATATATATTGTATGTATATGTATGTATATACAGAAAGAAAGAAAGAAGGAAAGAAGGAAAGAAAGAAGGGAAGAAAGAAAGAAAGTAAGAAAGAAACAAAGAAGTAAAGAAAGAAAGAAAGAAGGAAAGAAAGAAAGAAAAGGGAAAGAAAGAAAGAAGGAAAGAAAGAAGGAAAGAAAGAGAAAAAGAAGGAGAGAAAGAAAGAAAGAAAGAAAGATAGAAAGAAGGAAAGAAAGAAAGAAGAAAAAAGTAAGTAAGAAAGAAGGAAAGAAGGAAAGAAGGAGAGAAAGAAAGAAAGAAAAAAGGAAAGAAAGAAAGAAAGAAAGAAAGAAAGAAGGAGAAAAAGAAAGAAAGAAAGAAAGAAGGAGAAAAAGAAAGAAAGAAAGAATGAATGAAAGAAAGAAGAAAGAAAACAAACAAACAAAAGAAACAATGAAAAAAAGAAAATAGAAAAATCTAAGAAAGAAAGAAAGCAACACTCAGCCACTTTTAGATGGTGTGTACGAGACTTGATAGATATGTGTGTTACAACAATTTACGTGTGTAAACACTGTGTAGAGTGCGAGAACGTGGGATGGGAGGCGGAGAAGGAGAAGGTCAAAGGTTATCTTCCGTAGTCCTAATAAACTGTTCGGTGGTCGTATATCATGTTGCGTACGCCTGAGAACGTAGCCGGCCCAACTACTAAGGGCGTATTTCCTTAATCTTTTTATTGTTCTTTTATGACTGCAGTAATAAATATAATTATTTTGCCACAACTTGATTCATCAAGTTTGTAGTACACGTTCTGCGATTGTTACGTGATCATGTTGACAAGTCTGTATGCATGCATACGTGTGTGTGTGTGTGTGTGTGTGTGTGTCTGTCTGTCTGTGTTTATGTGGTGTGTGTCTGTCTGTCTGTCTGTGTTTGTGTGTGTTGTGTGTGTCTGTCTGTGTGTGTGTCTGTCTGTCTATGTGTGTGTCTGTCTGTCTGTCTGGCTGTCTGTGTTTGTGTGTGTGTGTGTGTGTGTGTGTGTCAGTTTCTCTGTGTTTGTGTGTATTTCTATGTGTGTATTTCTCCGCTCTCTCTCTCTCTCTCTTCTCTCTCTCTGTGTGTGGGTGTGTGTGTGTGTTTGTGTGTGTCTGTTTTTGTGTGTGTCTGTTCTCGTGTGTGTGTGTGTGTGTGTGTGTGTGTGTGTGTGTCTGTCTATCTGTCTGTCTGTCTGTCAGTTTCTCTGTGTTTGTGTGTTGCGTGTGTTCTGTGTGTGTGTGTGTGTGTGTGTGTGTGTGTGTGTGTCTGTCTGTCTGTCTGTGTGTGTGTTCTCTGTGTCTGTCTGTCTGTTTCTCAGTTTATATGTATGGTGTGTGTGCGCATGCGTGCGTGCGTGCGCGCGTTCGTGAGCGTATGTGTGCGCGTGTGTGTGCTTAATATCAAGTACTAACGATCAGTTTAGCTCAATCGGCAGAGTACCCACCTAGGAATCGCAAGTTTCCGAGTTCGATACCGGTCCTTGCCAGATCAGCGCATAAGTATCCCAGCTTGGATCTTTGCGTCAAAATGGGGAGCTGATCGTAGGTGTTGCACTCCACCTCAAATGCAAAAACAATCTGCCTGGTCTAGCTTAAGTGAAAAGGGGACAGACTCCACAGGCGTTACTTTTCAACTACTATTCTACGCAATGTACCTCCTATTTAATACCGCCCTGTCGTCTGCGGCGTTAGAATGCACCGACTGCACCTCTGCAGAGGGGTAAGACTCCCCCAATGGGGCCACCTGTTGGTCGTGGGTGGCGACTCGTGATGCTTAAAGATAGAGCCCAGGTGGATGAGCAGTTCATGACTTGCAATACTCCACTTTGGCCCTATCTTGGGGTAGACGGGTGGTCGGAGAGGCCCCCTCCGATCAATCGGCTGGTTACGTCAAGCCCTAGCACCTATATGATTTTCCCAACCCTATTGCCCTTATGGCACGCCCCAACCCTTTTTATCGTATTGGTGCTAGAAGGCGGTGACTGATGGTCTACATGTCCTGGGAATGACGTTAAACTCTATCTGATGGCGAGGTTTCAGTTTTGGAGGTTTGGGGAATGTGGAGCACCCCTTCATCACCATTGCTCCTGGTCCACTCTGACCCGGAGTAGTAGTACCTGTTAGGGTCCCATCTATGGGTTAAATAGAAAAATGTATTTATAAAAAAAATTGTATTATCCATTAAGAATTGATTTATTTCAAAACTTTATCGGCATTAAATGACCACTGAGGTTTGATATGCCGTAAACAAAACAAAACAAAACCAAATCCTATTTAATAAGTTTTTCATTGTCGATTACACGTTTGTTTTTTAGGGTTTTTTTTTTGGGGGGGGGCAAAATACTTACTCTTATGTTTCATTAATCTTCTTTTCCTTTTTTTTTTTTAAATAGAAATGGAAATTGACAAGGATTTATCTCAGAATATATATAATGGAGAGGGTCGGGTTAGCTCAGTCGGTAGAGCGTTCGGCTAGTAAACCACAAGATTCCTAGTTCGATACCGACCCTCGACAATTCAGCGTACGAGTAGCACAGCGATCTGTGCGGTAAAGTAAGGAGCTGATGGTAGGTGTGGCGTTCCACTTCAGACGCAAAAAAAACAATCTGCTTGGTCTAGCGCTAGTGAAAATGGTATATACTCCCTCGCTGATTGGCTGATACCGACTTTAGGCCAACCCGATGACTTTAGGTGTCTGTTATTAGCTGTAACCAAAACAACGTCACTGCGTTTTTTTGTTTTTGTTTTGTTTTTTTCTAGTATTATTAATAGACCAAATTCGAAGCTGTGTTAATTATTATTCTATGTTACTGTCACCTTTGACTAAGGATATTAGCGTTGTGGAAAATGCAGCCAGTCTCATCCAGGATTTGAACTTTTCTTACAATGATAACCGTTACACTACGAGCACTCCACTAATAATTCAACATGTATATATTGATACTTGTGTTCCTTAAAAGTACGACCATCATTATCTTGCAACACCTTCTAGTTGAAAATGAGACTGTCCAAATCTTCCAAGATTAAATACATACATGTAAATCCTGATTATCTCTTGTTGCTTATCTAGCAAATTCTTATTTCTTGTGAGTGTTGTCACCTCAGTTAAATAATGGACCATTCTGTTTTTATTATAAAGGAAGAAAGGAAGAAAAAGGACATGCTACACAGAAAAAACATAATAAGAAAGAAAGAAAGAAAGAGACAACTAGTGGAAATATTAATCAGCGACGATACACTTTATTTAGATATCGATCGATTTTTACATAATTTATGAGCAGTCATAAATTATGAGCGTACCTGTGGTTAGAATTTTAAATAAAGTTCGTTAGATTGAATATCAGATAATTTTCCATACACGTTGGGATTATCAGTGGCATGAAGATTATCCCAACTGACTTTCTGGTAGAAAGCGCACGATTGGACGCGTGGGAATAAGTTTAGTTTAGTTAGCAGATGCGAGTCGGCTCCCTATTAGAGAGGATGCCCCTTAAGGTTCACAACTCACCCGCGGCGGAATCATGGACTGGGGAAATAAAACTTGATCAAGAAACAAACAAGTCTTGTTTTGTTGATTAAATATTAAAGACAATGACCAGCCCAGCCCGAAGAAGAATCAACAAGAAAGAAGACCAACCCTTAACAGAAGCTCAGAGAAAATGGCCGACGAGTTAGGACCATTAGACGCAGCAGTAAGCTGAAGTGTAATCAAGTAAGATCACCACCTATCATCTCTAATCTATAGGTACCAACAAAATAGGTCACGTGAATAGTTTAGGCCATTTTGAAGGAAGAAACGTAAATATTTTTAACTTTAAAAAAAAAAATCTCGCAAATAAGTAAAGCAGTTCGATTTTTTACAATACGGTCAGTTTCTTTATTGATATTTTTTTTCGCAGAATTCTGTATTCATGGTTCTTTTACTAAAATAATTCTCGCATTTGAACTTATAAAAATCTTCTGATATAATTATTCAGACTTATCTTTATAACACAAAAGTAAAAATCGTTTTATGTCGGTTCATTTTTTCATATTTCATAAAATAAAATTGGAAGGGAGTAGACCCGAGGCCACCGTAGGCCTCGGTAGACCACGTAAAAAATATTTCCCCTAATATATTTTAGGGAAAAAAAAAACTACGCCAGGTATATTTTCATCAGAAGATAAGTAATTATAGAAATTTTCGTGAAAATTGGACCATTAATTGGTTTTTCATAGAATTTTTTAAAAATCCTCTAGTCATTACTTGTTTTTGGCTACGTTAAATTTCAATAGTTTTAACGGTGCAAAAATATAAACATTGTTTTTTGTTCATAATTTTTATTATTTCCGTAAGCTAATTTTTTTTTAAATCATCAGGAGTTTGTTTAATGTTTTTTCTTTCGAATGGACAAAAAAAATCAAGATAATATTAACCTTTATACAAGTTTCATTGTGATAAATATAGGGGGGGGGGATAAATGTCACAGAGAAAATTAGTGGTACCTACTAATCTAACTATCTGTCCCTCTCTCAATTATATACCCGATGTGCTATAAGACGATAAGGGAAAGAACGGAGAAATGTGGCCCATGCCTTTCCAAGAGATATCGGCATAAAGTGATCGCAAATAGCCTCACCCGGAATTCGAACCCTGTTCTCCGATTCCGACATCCGTACTGTTAACTGTTAGTCTGCTAACGGGTGACATTTTGACAGAATTGAATATCTTTACATATATCACCTTCGTTTATCTTTCGGACCAGCAGTTGGCATTTGAGGACAAGCTAGGACCCAGTTTCAAATACCGACATTCATGATAAACTAGCAGGACCTGTGGATATAAAGTAAAGTAAGTAAAGTCGTCGGGGTGACCTAAAGTCGGTATCAGCCAATCAGCGAGGAAGTCTATCCCCTTTTCACTAGCGCTAGACCAAGGAGATTGTTTTAGCGTCAGCTCCTTACTTTACCGCACAGATCTCTGTGCTACTCATACGCTAAGTTGGCGAGGGCCGGTATCGAACTAGGAACCTTGTGGTTTCTAGCCGAACGCTCTACCGACTGAGCTAATTATTACAATGTTTGGTATGTTTATTTAAGAGCTATTGCTAAATAGTTCATCATGTAAAAAGTATGATAATCTTAATTTAAACCCTCTCGCTCACACACTCTTTCTTTCTTTCTTTCTGTCTTTCTTTCTTTCTTTCTTTCTTTCCTTGTTTTCATCTTTTCATTATCTTCGATTAAAAAATTAGCGTTATCGCTTCCGCGCGTTCACGCTAAAACCACCCACCCACCCTCTTTCTTTCTTTCTTTCTTATTATATATATTTTCTTTCTTATTATATATATTTTTGTGTAGCATGTTCTTTTTCTTCCATTTCTTTCTTATTATTTAGCTGAGGTGACAAATCTTATAAGAAATAAGAATTCGGTAGATAAGCAACACTAGATAATCAGGATTTACTTTTTACATTCAATCTTTGACGATTTTTAACCAGAGGGTGTTGCAAGATTATAACGGTTGTACTATTAAGGAACACGAGTATTAATATATAGAAAAGCAACGCTACGAGATATTGGCGCAATACAATCTTCCGAAAATGTGGCCTTGCACCGTTATTGATAGCTCCCGAAAAGTTGGTTGTTTAACTATGCAAAGGTTGCCTTGGTTTTCTCTCCGGCGATAGATATATTTGGCTCAGCGGCACGAGCAGCAACCTGGTGCCCATCTGAACTGAGGTTTCATCCAACGCAAATTCAATACGATACAAGGATTTTGGTTTTTTTAATGCACATCAACGTCCGTGGGTTATTTGATGCAAAGCTATCATTGTAAAAAGAGGTGATCACTCTGTATAGTTATCGTTGACAAGGCCTATTCAAATAACGATGTTTGCATATCACATAGCATTAATACCTATATGAATCCATATCTCCCTGCTTAGAAACATCTACCGTACAAACCAGTAGCGTGAGGGGAAAGCTCTTCAAAGTGAAACCCTGTTTAAGAAATTGACCTTGCGTTATATCCTACTCATGCGGAGTGGGTATATATATATATATATATATATATATATATATATTATATATATATGTGTGTGTGTGTGTCTGTTGTGTTGTGTGTGTGTGTGTGTGTTGTGTGTGAAGAGAGGAGAGAGAGAGAGAATATATTGGAAAGGAAACACACAACAATAAATTCGATTAATATTTCGTCTCTGTTAATTTCAGAGACTTCATCAGAAGTCAGCAGGACAAATGTTAATTGAATTTAATTGTTTGTTATTCCTTTCTAATATATTTTTTTGTCGGATTTTCTATATCTGTGATTTAGGCCGTGTTAGTACAGTTGGTAGAGCGTTTGGCTAGAAACTACAATGTCCCTAGTTCGATACCGGTCCTCACCAACTCAGCTTATAAGTAGCACAGGGATCTGTGCGGTAAAGTAAGGAGCTGACGGTTGGTATGGTGCTCCACCCCAAACGCAAAAACAATCTCATTGGTCTAGCGTTAGAGAAAAGGGGATAGACTTCCTCGCTGATAGGCTAATACCGACTTTAGGCTGCCCCGCCGACTACACTACATATCTATCTGTCTATAATATATATTGTTTGGGATTTAGTATGAAGCATGTTATATATATATATATTATATATATATATATATATATATATATATATATATATATAATTAGTGATAAAGAATAAAAACTTATGATAAAATAAAAGAATAGTTTAAAAAAAACGAGACCCGAGCGGCGTGACTGTAACCTTTAATTTATTTAGCTTAGGGTAAGTCCAGCATGTCGAGCTCCATTTTTGAGGTGCTACGTCAAAATAAACTAGTTTGGCAACACCTCACCCCCCACCACACACACACACACACACACACACACACACACATACATATTCACGTAGTGACGCGCATGCTCAGAGATTCTATTTAAGTTATCTTATCTAACAAATAATCTAACGGAGAGCTCCCACAAACTGACTTCATTAACCTTCCAAACCTATCACACTGTTCCAAACAGTTTTATTACACGATATCTTAATAAGCAAACCTTTTATCCTTGCCGCCATTACCGACCTCAAAATGGCGACTGTCTTTCCTATCACTTTTTTCTCTCTGTAAGTGGACTGGTAGACGTTCATAAGATACAGTAGTTAATACAGTTGTATGATCATCCATTTGAGATTTTAAAAGCCGATTTTTTTTTTTTGGGGGGGGGGAATATAAGTTTAAAATAACAAGTTAATGAAAGTACACTGTAATATATATATATATATATATATATATATATATATATATTTGAGATATATTTTGTATCTGTATCCGTTTTTTGGAAGTGCATATACCAGGTTTGGGCATTGGTGTGAAGCATTAAAGTGCTATATTATGATAATGTTGTTACCATAATATGTTAATCTAGGAATAAATATAAGAAAACTCGGTAGTTCTTTTTTTAGTTTCTTTTATTTAGACGTAATGGTAAATTTTCAGGATAGTGACATCCCTTCTTCAAGACCCGGATTCTGTATGTACATTTCACCGAAATCTACATACAGAGATTGATTTTTCTCGATTTGTTTAGCCTTACATTTGAATAGGTATGCCCGCCTAATTCATTAATTATTAATTATTAATTAATTTTCAAAATTAGGTACGACTCCAATTAAGCACATATTCTCCCAAAAATTGTCGGCTAAATAAAGCTATAGCAAAACACATTGTTTGTTTACTTCTCATATATATATATATATAATATATATATATATATATATTATTTAAAAAAAAGAAGGCTCGCAAAATGGATTATGATTTTTAAAAGATTTTTTATTTTACATAATAAAAGAATATTTTTAAAAATATAATCCCTTTTGCGGACATTCTCTTTTGTGAAATATTTAATTTTCTCCCATTGGATCCATAACAAAACTTTATATATATATATATATATATATATATATATATATATATATATATATATATGAGTGTGTATATGTGTTCATGTGTGTGTGTGTGTGTGTGTGTGTAAAATTTATTGGTAATTATTTAGTTATAAATAAAAGAAAACCTCCTCACCTCTCCAAAATTATACTTAAAGATTACAGAATACCTTGTATTTGATCAATATTATACTTAGTTATATTTCACACACACACACTTACACACATGTACATATATACACACTCTATCATGTAGTATGAATTTTGTAAAATTTTAATCACGTAGTATATATATATATATATATATATATATATATATATATATATATATATATAAATTCAGACGTATGGGACACCTGGTGAGAATTGAACTCACTAGCACTGGTTTGCTAGATTATCTCGCTAGCCAGTGCACCTCACAAAATCGCCTATTATAAGATCACAATGACCACTCGATAATCCCCTCGTCCAAACCATCGCAGAAGGCCGTTATCTTTTACCCGCGACCCTTTACCGTGACCCGCAGTCGTTGTCACTTTGATACGGCTTCTCGCCAGGTGCGGTTTGAAAAGGGGTTTCTGGTGTGAGGTGATAAGTCAGTAAGTGTAAAAAGCTAGAGGTCTGAGGGCCATAAATCGCACTGTATAAAAGCAGGAGGGGTGGGGAAAACAACATGAAAGCAGTTGTGGACTAATTGGCGGTTCTAATTGTCCGTAATGGGGACAAATGGACAAGAGGGACTCGTTGTGAGAAAAAAATGGACTCTTTTGCCGCTTTAACCCTAACACTGAAACGAAATTATCATCATCAGGTCGCGCTAGCTTTTACTGCCTATTGGTCTCGAAGAAAGGGATAGCATGACGCTACTTTATTGATGTCATTAGGTTTATTTAATAAACACCGTGAAACTGTACAAGGAAAACAAATAGCATTTAATAAACAGATAACAGCCAATACTTTTCAAGGAAAATAGAAATCCTTAAAGAAATAAAATTCTCAAATAGATTGGCATAAATAAGATGTGTGTAGTTTTTTATAACAGTTTCATATATTTATATTAATATTATTATTTTTATTAGAGTTATGTGGGTTCTGGCAATGCTAACTGTCTTCATTGAAAGTGACGCATGATACTGATGTCATTAAGTTTATTTAATAAACACCGTAAAACTTTACAAGAATAATATTAATATAACAGCGAATACTTTTAAAAAGAAATAGGAAATCCCCTAGAAAATACTCAAACCGTAAAAACTCTAAAGGCTTGTACCTGACTTACCCTTACTCTTTTCCGGTTAGGGTTCATAGACCTCAGAAACTAGTGTTCGACACAAAAATGTATTTATAAACCCATTAAACTACTCTAAATTGGATACTGTGGTTGTAGCTAATTTTTATAAACAAAAATAAATATATAAAAATAAGACATAATTAACTGGTCGGTTTAGCGGCAGTTACACTGGCAGCCTGGATATCCATGACAATATCTCACCATTCATCCCTATTGTTTATCGCCCTCGGGGGTCCCCTGTGCAGCGTCAAGAATCCGCGCAGAGCTGATCAATGTAGGTCTTTGGTTGACGGCACGAACTGGCATGTCTATGTGCCGATTTTCAAGCAGAACGTCGCTTATGAGTTCGTCTTTACTTCTCCTGCAGTGTCCAGAATGTCTTGTTCGTCTTACTCGGTTTGTATGATAGGTGGTCGTACAGCTGCTTTTTGTGGGTTTGTTGTTGAAACAAAATAGCTGTCCTAAAATAAGTACGCCTCTTATATGTGTATTTACCCAAATTTTTAAGCGGAGTAAAGCTGGCTTGAATTCAGAGTTTTCCTTCTTCTAGACTAGTTAGCTAACCAAGGTTAAAGAACCCAGTCAGCTCTACTACCGTGTTTCCCTGAAAATAAGTCAGGGCTTATTTTAATTTTCACTCCGAAATATAACACTAGGGCTTATTTTCGGGGAATATCGAGTATTTGCATCGCAGGATGTGATTGTGAAGAATGCTTATTTCTTTCGTCTGTCTGCCGCTCGTAACTAGGCCTTATTTTAAAAGGAGGGCTTATATTAAAATGATCCTGAAAAATCAGGCTAGGCTTTATTTTGCAGGTAGGTCTTATTTTCGGTAATTTTACTGTTTATTTATAAAATCGAATGGTTTAAAAACTACCGACTTAAGTTTCTTGCAATAGCGCGAATCTTCTGAATATTCGCGCTACTGCGAGAAACTTAAGTCGGTAGTTTTTAAACCATTCGATTTTAATCGTCTATTTAGCTCTTTATATTGAGCACCTTTTGATCAGTTTTAAGAAAAACCCAAAGTAAATAAGATTGTATACTTATTTGCTTGGTGGATTTAATGGTAACTGCGATATATATATATATATATATATATATATATATATATGTTGTGTGTGTGTGTGTGTGTGTGTGTGTGTGCGTGTGTATGTGTGTGTGTGTACGAATCATTTGCTGCTCGTCTATCTGCACGCGTTGTGTGCGTCTCTGTTTAGATTTCTAGACATAAACCAAACCATAAACTATCAGACATCCGTTGAAATCCATCTGAACAAGTTGTTTGGTTGTCAACCGGAAGTTGTTTTTTGGCAGCGGAAGTGAAACATTGTGTGAAAAACGCGCGCCAGTAAACATGGCGGACTTAGCGATGATATGATCAGAGATTTCAATATTACTAAAAGTGTCTACCCAACATCACCTGGGTTGAGGAAAGATTTTTTTAAATGTTGTGTGATGGTTAGCAGTTAGTCTCGCAGATCCATTATTATTATATATATTTTTTATTTTTTTTATATATCTATGTAAATATAAATTAAATCTTCGTAGTTTTGGCACAAAAAGCAAGAATTGGTGATATTTGGTGTGTATATACATTTACTTTGTCGTTAATTGTTTTTATTTTCGTTGTTTCATTCGGACATACATACATACATACCAACTGCCCTTTATATTCTATTAATAATGGAGATTCGCTTCCGGTTTTTGTCTGTAACAAAAACTACATCACTTCTTACGTCACACTACCTAAAATCAACATAACATAGAATAAATACACTCAAAATTTGAGCATGCAACATTAGACAGTCCTCATTCGTTTTTTAAACAAGTTTTAATAAATACATACCTGGTATTATCTATCTATATATAGTTTGTTTTATTTTAATATATATTTAAAGTTATCAGAACTAAGTTTCCATTTCAATTTTTTTATTTTTTTTACTCCTTTGATAAATTTATTTTATTTTTTACTCCTTTAATAAATTTGATGATTTTACTTTACTTATGATACAAACTCTCTGATATTAAATTTTCAACTCCCATCCCCTCAGGCAATATTTATTTTACGTCGCCCAGAGGACGTTTTTTATTTTGCTAGTATGTATAGATGGAAGCTATTCACTTTCTAAAAATTTTATTTTTATTCTATTTTTATTTCTTTTAACTAAACTGGTAATATGTCGCTTGGGGTTATAAAAACGATTCTTGAATGGATACGGAATTTCATTACACAGGGAGCACTCTTACCGTAACGGTTATCATCGTAGGAAATGGAATCGGCAACAGGGGTTCAAATCCTGGACGAGGCTGTTTTCATTGATGTTCTTGGGAAAGGCACGAGTCCATCTGATCTCGTACCAGCTATGGGAAAATAGTAGCACAGACTGGGTTCTTTAGCCTTGGTTAGGCAACCAGTCTAGGAGAATGAAAACTGTGACTTCAAATTAGCTTTATTCAGCTTAAATGAATTGGCCTTAAGATACTTCCTACTCGTGGCGGTGGGGTTAGGTAAATATGCACATGAGGACTTGACGTGACCAGCTGATTGATCGGAGGGAGCCTCTCCGACCGCTCGGCTAGCCTAAGTAAAGGCCAAAGTGCTCAGCCACCTGGATTTCGTCCAGAAGCATCACCAGTCGCCACCCATGGCCAAGTAGCTGGCCCAATTGAAGGGATTTTACCCCCTGCAGAGGTGCAGTCGGTGTATTCAGCAGTCCCAGCCGACAGGGCAGGTTTTGAATTGGTCGTATGTGAATGACACATCACTTGTGGCCGTCACACTTAAATATTATGCTAGTCTACAGGTATTTGCCTCATACCCCACTTGTATGGGCTGGGCAGAAGGCCTCGTTTTAACGTGGGCCCGCCCACAAGCCGAAGCTCATGGGTGGGAAAGAACAAAAATTGCGTCGATCCCTTCGGCATTCCCCTCAAGAGGGGCGCCTCAGGCACTGGGCAATAAACCCAGCCCTGCCCCTTTAAGTCAAGGGGGCAGGTATTGCCTGGGGGAAAAGCCCCCTGGGATCGACGCTATTAACTTGTAAAGATCCAGGGCCGAAGCCACTGGACCTCCACCCCGTTGGGCGGTCCTCTCCAACATGAGTAGCACAGCTTGGGGTGATCTGATCTGTGCGGTAAAGCATAATCCGTCCTAAAAAAAATGCGACCCTTAAAATTCTCTGGGATTTTAAGATACAAAAGGGATCACCAAATCTCGGACAGAGGACCACACCTAGTATTAATTAACAATAAGGAAACTGGTCATCTGGTGGATTTTGCCGTTCCAGCGGACCACTGAGTTAAAATGAAAGAAAATGAAAATATAGATCTTACCAGAGAGCTGAAAAACTGTGGAACATGAGGGTAAAGGTGATACCAATTGCAGTTAATGCCTTTAGAACAATCTCCAAGGGTGTGAAAAAAAGGACTGCAGGAATTGTAAATCAGAGGAAGAATCGAGACCATTCAGAAAACAGCATTGTTGAAATTAGCTGGAATACTCAGATGAATCCTGGAAACTCAAGGATACTTGCTGTTACTTAGAATCTATTGAAAGGTAACACTGGTGTTAAAAACTTACAAGGGGTGATATAATAACAAAAACAAAGGGGTAAGGATTGTCACAGGGCCAGTAGTGTTGTATAGCCGTTTTAATATACCCGTTATACCCATTATACCCGTGGTTCTATACATATCAATCTCGCTGTAAACAAATCTGTTGCGTATATTTCTTCTTACGATTTCTGAGGCCTTTAGAATACATCGACTGCACCCCTGCAGAGGGGTAATACCTCCTGGCCATAGGTGGCAATCCGTGATGCTTATGGATGGAATCCTGGTGGCTGACCTGTCCATGACATACAATACTGTCGGCTGGGCCTTTAGAATATATCGACTGCACCCCTGCAGAGGGGTAAGACCCCCCAACGGGACTAACTCTTGGCCGTAGGTAGCGATCTGTGATGTTTACGGATGTAATCCTGGTGGCTGAGCTGTGCCTGACATGCAACACTCCACTTTGGCCCTTACTTAGACCAGACCGGCGGTCAGAAAGGTTCCCTCCAATCTATTAGCTGGCCATGTAAAGCACTAGCACCTATATGATTGTCTCAACCCTATTGCCCTGGCAACTCCAAACCCTTTTTATTATATGTGCGAGGTGGTGACTGAGGGTCTTTATGTCCTGGGAATGACGTTAAACTCTATCTGATGGTGAGATTCCAGTACTGGAGGTCGGGGGAATGTGGAGCACCCCTTCATCACCATTGCTCCCAGTTTCACTCTGACTCGGAGTGGTAGTACCGGTTAGGGTCCCGGTTGGGGTTAAATAGAAAATATTTTATTTTAAAAAATTAGTTTAAAAATGTTCTAAACTATCGCTACGAATCTGTCAAAACTTTGCCGGCATTAAATGACCCATCGAGGTTTGATATGCCGTAAAACCAACCAAACAACCAACCAAACTATTCTAAATAGCTCTTCTAACTTCTAAGCTGTTTCTGACTGAAGACTGGTCCTGTGTTGTCATTTGTTTTTAGTGACAACACAAAACATTTAATTTGTGAATTCACATTCACGTTTTATTTTATTTTATTTAATCTTGATCCGAATCCCTCAACCGCGCATTGAGAACTAGCTCCGCACGAAGGCGCTATTACGTCCTCATTCTTCGACGGTAGCTCGAGACTGATTAGAACTAAACCTTCTCTCCCACTTGTCTCTAAAGCGTGTTTAGGTTTAAAATT
>CM042157.1:65404636-65412136 GCA_023376005.1 Doryteuthis pealeii
GGGAAGATATTAAAAATTAAAATTTGTATAGTAGTAACAAAAGTTAATTGAAATATGATGTTGATTGATTGAATTAATCGCCTCATTTATATTGTTTTGTTTTTTTAATTGTAAATTATTGAATTAAAATTTCTTACTATATTGTTATATATTTATGTGGGGATTTTATGGGGCATCCATTGAGGATCTAACTTGAAGTATAACCCCCCTCTACCCAGGCGACGCTGGGTAGCCACTTCTAGTACATATGTAAAGGGCAGTTGTGTGTATCTGTATGTCCGGAGGAAACTTCGAAAATAAAACAATTAACGACAAAGTAAATATATATATACTTTAAATATCACCAGGGCTTAGTTTTTGAGCAAAAATAATAGAGATTTGATTTATATTCGTGAAGATAATTAAAAAATAAAATTTAAATGATATCTGCATGGATATTTTTTTCATTTAATATTTTAGATAGTAGACATTAACATTTCTTTTCAGAGAGCTGGATCAATGCAAGGTCTATTTTTTACATAGGGATTTAAATGGGACATCCCATGAGGATTCAACTCACGATTAAGTAATAATGGATCTGCGGGACTAACTTTTTAAAAAATCCCCTCTACCCAGGCGACGCCGGGTAGCCGTTGCTAGTCCTATTATAATGGAGATTATGTGTCAGTCTGTCTGTTACCGAAACTACATCACTACCAACGTCACAATTACCTTAGTTATTTACGTTATCTTATTATAATGGAGACTCGGTGTCTGTCTATCTGTAACCGAAACTATGTTACTGCTTACGCCGCATTACCCCCTAGGATTTCCCTAAGTTTATCAATGAGTATCTAATTTGTAGTCAAATTCATTAATACATAGAATAAATTTTATTTATCAACAATGACTCTATGAAAATCTGAGTTAGATTTGCCTCAAAACAGCCCATGTTATTAGTGTGTTTAAAATCTTGCAATGTATCTTATATATCACTAAGAAATAAAGGTTTACATCATATATGGTGCGGTTAATTCGCAACTGGTTTTAACAAAACAGGGTTCAATAAATAATTACTTGGTGTTATTGATCTCTATATTATTATTTTATTCTCCAATGTATTAAAATCAATCCTATGAATGATTTTATATATACACTTGTACGGTTCAAACTCCGACACGCTATGTGGACATGACATTTTATATATTTAATAGCACAGAAATAAGACATAAATACAGTAACAATGAAATACATGTAAGGCACATGAATAAGACATAGTACAATAAGAATGTACACAATAGTAACATTAAAGGTCTGGAGAGTCCATACATTCAAAATCACTTACAGGTGATGGGGGGGGGGGCAGAAGCCCCCACCGAGAAGGGTGTGACAATGTGTCTAACCCATGTGGGTACCTACGAGAAGAGGTAGAAAAGAGGCAGAAGACTTTGAACCTCGCGCTTAAATACCAGACCTCCTGGTGGTCGGCACGGAAACCCGCGGGAAGATAATCTTCCAGGCAAAGGGAAGATAATCCCAACACACCAATATAAATATGATTAAAATAAGTGTAATCTTTTATATACGTTCTTATCTAATTTTGTTAGTTTTTCTAATTTAATATATTTCATTACAATAAAACTTAAATTCTTACGCTCGGAGGGTGCATATTCTAGCTTGTATTCTCAATGGTTATTAAATAATCATTATTTTAATTTTTTTTAAGGAACACCAGTAAGAAAGGTAGAAAATAGGAGTAAGAGAGAATAAGAGGAAAATATTTTATTAAATTTAAAAAATCGCAGAGAATTCGTATATTACAATGTTTGTTTTTAGAAAATTCCTTTTTTTATTTACTTTTAAGATATATTTTTTTTAATGTAATCCTAAACTTTTTTTAAAAACATAATCTTATTTGACAGAGACAAACACAGAAGAGAGAGGTGGAGAGAAATAGAGAGAGAAAGAGAGAGAGAGAAAGAGAGCGAGAGACGAACAGACTGGGTGAAAAAGAGAGTACCTAGCCTGTTGAGTTAAAGTGAAATGTATTAGTCTAATTCATTTCCTTTTTGACTCAATTTTTCCTTACTTTATTTTTCCTTACTGTGATTTAACATTAACGAGTTCTGGAAATTGGTTGATTTTTGTTTAATTATTAAATTATATAACTTAATTAGGAAAAAAATAAAAAATAAAAATGTTTGTGTTTGTTAGTTAGAAACACATTAATGTGTCTACGAGATTTCAAATCAGAATTACATCAATATATATTAGGGGGACACAATTAGACATAACAGCGTTACTGCTTGAAGATTACTTTGTCTGTTATATCAGATACGATTCTTACTAAATACTTTTTTCTCTATTGTTCCTTCTATCAGATGAAGATGAGATAAGTACAAAAAGTAAACGTTTTTGAATATCTCCCATTCAAAGAGAGGCAACTCACTAAATACTCGTCTATTATAAGGCTTCTATCAAATGAAGATGTGACAAGTAAAAATAAATGTTTTTGAATAGATCCCATTCAAAGGGAGACAACTTACTAAATCTCCTCTATTATAGCCTTCTCTCAGATAAAGATGAGACTGGTAAAAAAAATTTTTTTAATAGATCCCATTCAAAGGGAGGCAACTCACTAAATACTCTGTTATGGCAGTTTATATCAATATCTATACATACCTGTATAACTAATGCAAATCTTACACGATTTTGTTTACCGTGTGGGAATATTTTTCTTTTAACTTTTTAAAAATTATCTTTCTTAAAATGCTCTTAGAGAATAAAGTAAATTTCCCGTTCAGTTTGGAACTGGGTGATAATTTATTAGACATTTTTGTCTAATGTAAATTTTATTAATCATTTAAATTCTTGAAAGGCAAGAAGTGGCAGGAACTATTACAGATGCTGAATATACAGATGGTCTAGTGTTTCTCACCAATAAACCTGCATATTCCAAATCACTAAATTGTAAATTGACGCTGAGCTGATTGGAGTAGGTTTTTTGTTAGTTAGTACACTGGAGTGTCCCCCGTGTAGGTGTTCACATGAGAACGTCACTTAGGAGTTCGTCCTTGCTTCTCCAGCAGTGTCCATCATACCGTAAGATACTGTTGGGCGCCTTTGGTTAATGGTAATGATGCTTTGACCTGAAAACCATGGCTGACCCCTGAGTCATCATCAAATGAATGTTTTGTTGACTGCATAGCTGTTTTTGTGAGCGTGTGCGTGTTTGGTTAGTATGCAAATATATATATATATATATATTATATATATATATAATATATATATATAATGAATGGAGAATGAATGGGAAAAGTATTCACATGAAGATGCTCAATGCTAAAATAGATTTTAATCAAATATTAAATATTATGGATTCACGTTACTAAAGTTTAAACAAGCCATATGATTGCAAGTGCGCATGAAACTTTAGTTATGCTTTTTCTTTTACTGTATCTTCCAATTAGTTTCCATGAGAAGTAATGGTTAACGACCCAAGGTAGCAGACTAGTGATTGTGACCCACACTGAGTGCTCAATACTTCTGTGACTTGCGCCACATCTAAGCATAAGCAAATAATTACTTTCAAACTTAATTTGTTTATTTTGTCAAATTTTTCAATCTTCCTTGGGAGGGTCCCGGTGCAGTGATTAACGTGCTGGGCTGCGACATCGTAATAATTTGTCTGATTTTAAAGCAATTTTCACCTCTTTCTTTATCAAACTTCATTTATGATGAATAGCGGATTTTATTTTTTTAAAAAATCGAAAAAAAAAAAAATGAAGATTTTTTATGTATTGAGAATGTTTGGTCATTTGAAGAAAATAAATTTCCAGTCACTACTTTTTAAGTTTATAGAAAGACCAATTCCTGAAGAATATATAAAAAATCAAAAAAGTAAGAAATAAAAATTAATTCCTATAAAAGGTTATTTGAAAATCTTAAAGTTATTTTCTTAAAACTCAAAAAATAATTCTTGTTGCGCGTCTCTGTTCGTAGTTTTATAAACAACATTGGTTATTTCCTATAAGTCTAACATGATCAAAGGGAACCACTCTTGACTGATAAAATATTTATTTATTGATCTACTAGAAAAAAAAGACGGGGTTAGGGTTTAGGGTTAGGGTTTAGGGTTAGTTTAACGGGAAAATGAAATAAATAATTTATCAGTCAAGAGTGGTTTCCCCTTTGATCATGTTAGACTTAGAGAAATAACCTAGGGCTCTAGATAAATAATTTACCAGTCAAGATTTCCCCTTTGATCCCCTATAAGTCTATATAGGAAATAACAGTATTTTTCATTCAATTGTTGAAAAAAAAGAACATTTCTCTGATTCAATTGGTTTATTCTTATTCACTTAAAAATTCAATAGTGAATTTTAAACGTCTAGAAGGTGGTATGTTGCACAGAATATTTTCACCATAAATAATTTTGCCAACATATTTTCCGATATTTTTATGTATCTAAAAAATCATTACTAACGATTGTTTGTTCGTTTATGGGTCACAAAACGTATTCAAGCGTCGGCTGGGGTGTTAGAACACACCGACTGCACCTCTGCAGAGGGGTAAGACTCCCCCAATGGGGCCATCCGTTGGCCGTGGGTGGCGACCCGTGAGGCTTAAGGATGGAATCCTGGTGGATGCAACACTCCACTTTGGCTCTTACTTAGTCTAGACGGGTGGTCTGAGAGGCCCTCTCCGATCAATCTGCTGGTCATGACAAGCCCTAGCACCTATATTATTGCTCCAACCCTATTGGCCTTATGGCAACCCCAGCCCTTTTTATTATATGAGTGCTAGAATACTGTGGTCGAGGGTCTTAATTTCCTGGGAATGACGTTAAACTCTATCTGATGGTGAGGTTTTATTTCTGGAGGTTTGGGGAATATGGAACACTCCTTCATCACCACTGCACTCTGGTCCACTTTGGACCAGAGTGGTATTATCTGTTAGGGTTCCATCTCTGGGTTAAATAGAAAAATGTGTTTTTTTTTTTTTAAATTGAGTATCCATTAAGAATTAATTTATTTCAAAACATTATCGCATGAAATGACCCACTGAGGTTGATATGCCGCAAAACAAACCAAAACAAAACAAAACCGTATTGAAAAAAGTTCTCTCCCCTGATGATCCGGATAAAGAACATGAACTAAACTTTTACTCAATGGACAACCATAGATTTTTATTTATTTACACGCAGAGAAATTCACTACTTTTGTAGATCATGTATACGCATTTATCTCCTTTACACAGTATAATTGCCTATGTCTAGTTTTGATAGTTCACTTTTGCCACGAAGTGGATCTTGATAAAAATGTATATCAAAATAGACTTTCATATCGTTGAAAGATTAAGATGTAGCGATTGTCTGCCCCTGCTTCTTAAATGTGCTTGCACATTATTTGAAATTAACTTAATTGTTATTTAGAACAAATTTTATGATATTTTCGTGTTAAAACATGCACTTGTATTGATTCGAACAAATTCATATTTTCAGTGTAGATTTATGGTGAAATGAAAATGGCCGACTAAAACAAACGGCTTCTTCAAAGTGAAACAAACAAGCGGATATTACTCTCATTTATGTAGCTAATGTTCAGATTACCAATAAATCTTCTCATATTGAATAACACCAGGACAAATCATTTAGAAAATGGTAACGTTTATTTCAATATTTTCATTTGATGAATTTGATGGGAGTGGGTAGGTATTTATTACGTTTCAAGCCTTACAAGATAAATTGAGGATTTTGGCAAAGACACATTCCTGTAGATAAATAGATATTTTTTGCGAAATATTTTTTATATATTGATATTATTTTCCAAAATTGTTGTCTGTCTGTCTGTCTATGTGCCTCTTTACTTTTCATTTAAAACTTGGATATCCAAATATTTGTTCACATTCGAAAATGTCTTCCGTTCCATTAAATCTTTGATCAAATTCCGCCTTTCCAATCAGATTTCATGACACTGGAAAAAAAATGAAAAAAAAAGTGTTGTATCACTGATAAGGGCATTAAACTTGTAAGATGTTTAGTGATGGTTGACATTCCGGTCACATGGATATAACAAGATACATAATACATAGGTATAACAAAGTTACATGTAGAAAGATAAAGACACATTCATGAATGGTACAAAAGATAAACATAAATGTACAGACATGAGACTAAGAATAGTCCATGCTGTATAAATCACTTACAGTAATGTAAGGGGGGGCAAAAGCCCCAACGAGAAGGGGTAGACCTTAACTAACCCATGTGTCTCGTAGTCGGAAAAGAGCAAGAAGCGTTTGAACCAGGCGCTTAAATACTATAGCCCCTGGTGAGAACAAGCGACAACTCAGTGGGAAGATAATCCCTACAAACTCTTTAAAAGTTTTTTAAAAAAAGCTGTCACTCACTAGCACCAATTCCATGACTGTGTAAGGAAGATTCAAAGTTATACATACTTTGGATACACAAAACTCCGACGAAGGTTAACAGACAAAACATTCAATATAATACAGCACATGGATATCAGTAGATACATCGTACATGGTAAAAGAGTTACATATATAAAGGGGTACACAAATAAAGATAAAGACACATTCATGAATGGTACAAGATAACATATAAAAGTACAGACATGAGACTTCATGCTACACAGAGGATCTCGGGAGGTCTCTAGTAGCATGTAGCATGATGTGACGCACTGAATCTCCATGTGCTGGTTTCCATATGAGAAGTTGTTTAAGTTCGTCCTTGTTTTGATCTAATTCGGATGGTTGTATGATAGGGGGCAGGTGGCCGTTATAGTCTTACTTGTGGGGTGTGTTTTCACGATTTGTCCAAGAACTTGCGTAGGTTATTTTATATACTATATATATATATACCTGACGACCGAACGAGAAGAGGGACGGGCTCAATTTACATATGTCAGTTCAATGTCGTACCTGCTCTGACAAGGAATACGCTACAAATGAAACTCGGTATTTGAACTCGACACGCTGAGTTCATTTCTGTAACGATACCCGTTACGCCAGCTACTCTTTCCCGTGCACAAACTGTAGGTAGATCAAAAGCTACATCATCCTTTAGGCAGCAGCAATTTACTTTCAGTCAGTACAGTAACTAATATTAAACGTCTTACTTTCTTTTTCTTTTTTTTAGATACGCTTAGCGCGAACGCAGACCCAAAGTCTATTAACGCTGTATAATAGACTATTTTCCATATAGCGATAACTCTTTAACCTCACTATTTTCCTGTAAAAAAAACATTCTTGACGTTCCTGGCATCATTAATCACAAAACGGTAAGAAAAAAAATATTGAGTGAAGAATATCGCTTCAGGGATATTTCTAGCCTAAATTTAATATCTTAAAAATTAAATTATACCAGTAACAAATACATTTTTTTTCTTTTCATTGCTTTGTTGTTTTTCTCGACGTTTACGTCAAAACACAATAATCTTAATTTTCGCCTTAGGTGCCATAAAATGTCTGCCGCGTTTTTGAAGGTAAACGAAGAGCGTGACA
>CM042157.1:65422136-65424636 GCA_023376005.1 Doryteuthis pealeii
ACCGGACTGCCAAGCTGACAGGCCGATCCATAACCTACACCAAACGGACTTCTTAGATTTTTACGATTTGTTTAGGGTAGGTTAATATTCCTCTTCTAGTGACTTTTATTACACGACGATATGATAAGTTGTAAACACGGTTTGTTTAGAATGGCTTTTTGCCGATAATTTTTGGGAGAATAAGTGCTTATTTGGAGTCGTACCTAATTTTGAAAATTAATTAATTAATAATGAATTAGGCGGGAATACCTATTAAATGTATGGCTAAACAAATCGAGAAAAATCAATCTCTGTATGTACATTTCGGCCTATTAGGCCTCATCAGCAGAGCTATAGATCGGAAGACCGAGTTCAATGAGAAATCAAAACAAATAAAAGTTTTTGCTTTTATTTATTTAATTACGGGAACGGTATTACGACCAGCGGTTTCTTGCTTAGAGCATTCATCGGGTAATACGAAAAGTTCCTTTAAAAATGACAGAAATTGTGTAAATGGTAAAATGTGTGCGTTTTTTTTAACTGTATTCTCGTGTTTGCGTGTTTACGTGATGCGGAATGTTTTTTTTTCTTCTACGTGTGCGTATTTTTGTTTGTGCGTATGTGTATGATGTCATGCGCGTTTGCATGGAAATGCGTGAAGGCTGTGATGATATGATTGTGTCCACGCGCGTGTGTGCGTATTTTTGTTTGTGCGTATGTATGTGATGTCATGCGTGTGCGCGTGGGAATGTATGAAGGCTGTGATGATATAATTGTCTCCACGCGCGTGTGTGCGTATAAATATGCGTATTTGTGTTTGATATTCTTGGTTACGTATGTTATGTGCAAATTAATATAATGTATTTTTTAAATGTATTTTTTAAATTGTGCTGTTATATATATATATATATATATATATATATATATATATATATATTTGAGATTATTTTGGTATATGTGTCCGTTTGTGGGAGGTACATCTTTCAGGTTTGGCCATTTGTATGAAGCATTCAAAAAATAAATATCAGAACCTCGGTTGTTTTTTTAGTTAAGTTTCGTTTATTTAGTAGAAGTAAATTTTCAGGATTTTTATAGCTCCCTTCTTTAGACTGTGTAAGGGCAGTCAGTAATGTTGCCGGCTTCTGGTTTATTCTAGTCGGAGACTCTGAGACAACACCATATATATATATATAATATATATATATTATATATATATGGAGAAAATAGAAAACACGAAGGGTTCCAAAAGGGACAAGCAAAAATATCGTTTAAGAAATAAGTGCTCGTATGACGGCAGGCAGAGCATTATAAAAAATAAAATATCTCATTTTCTCTTGCTCATCTGTTAATATATATATGCCTGTGTGTGTGTGTGTGTCTCTCTCTCTCTCTCTCTCTCTCTCTCTCTCTCTCTCTCTCTCTCTCTCTCTCTCTCTCTCTCTCTCTCTCTCTCTCTCTCTCCGTGTCTGTTGATAAAATGGATAAAAAATGAACGAGAAATTATACTTTTCAGACAAGAGTTTATTGGAAGCAATAATTTTTTTATTTCTTCAAACAAACTCTTGTCAACCCTTATTGGGTTATTTTATGTCGAAGACGTTTTGTTTTATTCATTTTTTATGGCACTCAATTATTTAAAAAGCATTTTTTTAAACTCATGTTGTTTTTACTGTTTAACCTTAGCTTAAACCCAAACTGTTATTAAATACCACTGAAACTCTACATCATAAAAAAAATTATATTTGTTTAATTATTTAACTGACTCAGTTTCCAAGTTACAACCGCTCGAAGTGCAGCCGACTAGGCAGTCTTATTTTGTACACATATTCACAGTGGGTCTGAGAGTAATGGTGATGGGGAGGGGCTCTCCAGAGCTCCAGAATTTGATGTTCACCACTAGATGCAGTTTAGTATCCTACCCAGGACACAGAAGTGATAGTAACAGCTATGGAGATTGAAAGGTCTTGTGAGCCTGTATTTGCTACCTGATTAGCTGTCGGTAGAGCGTTCGGCTAGAAACCACAAGGTTCCTAGTTCGATACCGTTCCTCACCAACTCACAGGCTTCCGCCGGGGTCCAGTAAGTTTCAGCCGCTGGACCTGCCAGAGGTTAAATTAATAGCGTCGATCCCACGGGGCTATCCCCCCCCCCAGGCAACACCTGCCCCCTCGATTTAAGGGGCACGGCTGGATTTATTACCTAGTGCCTGAGGCTCCCCCATGAGGGGGAATGCCGATGGGATCAACGCAATTTCCCACCGCCATCCATGAGTCTCGGCTTGTGGGTGGTCCCACGTTAATAGGGCCTTGTGCCTAACCCATACAAGTGGGGTATGAGGTAAATATACCTCGCCAACTCGGCGTATGAGTAGCACAGGGATCTGTGCGGTAAAGTAAGGAGCTGATGGTAGGTGTGGCGCTCCACCTCAGACGCTAAAATAATTTCCTTGGGCTAGCGCTAGTGAAAAGGGGAGGGAGTCCCTCGCTGATTGGCTGATACCGACTTTAGGCAACCCCGACGA
>CM042157.1:65427136-65430704 GCA_023376005.1 Doryteuthis pealeii
GTATATTGATGCTGAAATCCAGTATTACCCATCAACTCCTGGGACACTACCGTTACCAAACTGCATTGGTACCTTACCTTTCCTTTGGATCACAGTGGCAGTGTGGAGTGCGGGAATTTGCTGCATAGGCAACAGTTTATCCTCCATATGAACCCGCCCAGGCTATGTAGTTCAAAGAGGAAAAAAACAAAAAAAACTTTGACACTACTCCATCGTCTCTCGTAGACGGAAGGCTGCCAACTAACAACCATATGTGTGTGTGTGTGTGTGTGTGTGTGTGTGTGTGTGGTTGGCACTATCACACGTGAAGAGACAGCAGTAATCCAACGGAGGGTATTATTAGGAGAGTGTTCAATATCTGTGTTAGTTAATTTTCAGGAAAAAAAATCGCCGGTTAAACAATTAAGTTTGGATAGCATGAAACCAATGATAGCAAACTTGTTTCCACACAAATAAATAAATACTATATATATATATATATATATATATATATATATATAAGTTAAGAGTAAGGAAATGAATCCAACGGTATATGTATAGATAAAAACACACATTGTTGTTAAAATGAATATATTTTTATATCATTTTCATTGCTAAGATTGAACAATATTTCCATTTATAAAAAGTCGTCATCAGAGCATAATGATAATTAGGTCCGTTTTTAGATGTAAATGTTTTTAATCCGGACTCATCAAGAGAGAAGCAGAAAATAATTAGATGAGTCTGGATATTTTTATAAATCGAAATATTGTCAATATTAGCAATGAAAATTATATAAACATATATTCATTTTAAGAGTGTTTTCATAACCTCTCTCTCTCTCTCTCTCTCTCTCTCTCTCTCTCTTCTCTTCTCTCTCTTCTTCTCTCTCATATATATATATATATATATATATATATTATAAGGACCATAATGAAACCTAGGTAGATAGTGTCTGGTTCATTTAGATACGTATGATTATGCACTACTTACTGTATTAAACACATCTTTACATATATAACTTCGGTGTTTTTGTTTTTTTTCTTTTGGCCACTACATACGATATTGATGATTATTTTCAGACTGACAGACTGAGACCATGAAATTGAGCATTATTTACTTAAAAATATATGTTATCAAAATATTATATATATATATATATATATATATATATATATATATATATATATATAGAGAGAGAGAGAGAGAGAGAGAGAGAGAGAGAGAGAGATTGGGGAGGCAAAAGAATGAAAGATGTATGAAAGAGACAGACAGAGTGATCAAGACAAATACAATGATATTAAGCACTATGTATTTAAAAATATAGCATACTATATAAACAATGTTTTATATATATTATAATATATATATATATATATATATATATATATATATATATATATATATATATACTAGCTAAAGTACCCGGTCCATGACCGGACTAAAAAATTAGGAACACCAGAGAGTGTTCTCAGACATATTTACATCAAGGTTAAATAGTTATGGAAATTTTTTGTGAAAATTGGACCATTAATTGATTTTTCATAGAAATTTTTTTTTAAAACTTCTTGTCGTAACTTGTTTCTGGCTACATTAAATTTTAGTTCATTTAACGGTGCAAATATGAAAATTTTTTTTTTTTTTCAGTCATAATTTTCATTATTTCCGTAAGCTTAAATTTTTTTTTTAAATCATCAGTAGTTTGTTTGATGTTTTTTTCGAATGGAAAAAGTTTTTTCGAGATAATATTAATTTTTATTAAAGTTTCATTGTGTTAAATATAGGGGGGGGGGTAAATTTCACAGGGAAAATTGGTGGTACCTAAATAAGCCCTTTTATCTTAACGGTTTTTAGAAAAAAAATGTAAGTGGTGACTTAATTTTAAAACCATCTGTCTATTCATTTATTATTAGAATTATATTTTCAAGTCGTTTGTTTAATGTTTAAACACTAAACTTTATATACGTTATTCAACTACCTCGTAATTTTACTTTTAAAATTTTATTATCGTTTTATACATTTACTTGTTATTGTAATTTTAAAAACAATTGTATAAAAAAAATGTTTGTTTATTATTAAAACATCGTAACAATTGTTGTAGATTGTATTTCGCATTTAAATGTTAAGGCAGATATACAAAAAAAATCGTTTGCTACGATATTAAAAACAAATTAAAATTAATTAAATCTATTATTTAAGGTCAAACTTTGTCTAAATCGATAAGTAGTAACACAATGACCATCAAAAAAGAAAAATATCATCACATATGTAGTTTATTTTTAATACATTTAAAAAGAATTTTTTTTGTCAATTTTGATGTCATCCGCCATTTTGTTTCTTTTACAAGGGTTTTAAGCGTTTGTTTACAATTTAAATGTAACATTCGCGTTTGAAAAAAAATTACTAAAAAATCAGGTAACTATCCGATTTTAATTAAATTTTCAGTATTGATTTATCAATTAATGAATTTTTAGTGCATCAGTTATTTTATTTCAAAACTTTAATTTAGTATTTTTGTTCTGAAAATTTAATATATAAAATTCATTTAAAATATGAAAAGACTGATGCTAAGTTTAAAATGTTATATTTTTAGATTCTAGAAATAAATATCTACTTAACGCTAACCTTATTTTAGTACTTCAAAGTATACGTTTTGAAGAAAAACTCTATTGAAAATTTAACCCCCTTTTTACGCAGAAAAAATATTGATAATAGCCAATTAAATAATTATCGAAATGAGTAAAACAGAAATCTCCAAAAAATCAATTATTTATTATTTTCTTACTTTTTTTTCGATTTTCTATTCATAACTTCGGTCTTTTATTTCTTTATTTCTACTGTAATTAGTAAACTATAAAACCAACTCGAAAAAATGCTACGCCCCCAACATAAGGTGGGGTCAAAATTAAGTGTCCTGAAAAAAATGAGAATGTTTTGAAATAAAATAAGTAATGTATTATAGAGATCATTCTTTGATAAATAAACACGAAAAATTAGTTAAAATCCGAAATTCTGATTTTTGGTAGTTATTTTTCTGTAAGGGGGGGGGGGGGGGGGCTAAAGTCATTTTGTCAAAAACGCATTTTAAGCCCATTTTGGGTCTACCATTTTTAATCCAAGTGTTACTAAAAAAACTCTCGACAACCATATTTATGTATTTATTTAGATATTTCTTTATCATTCTTTACTGTTTGACAAAAAAGAATTTCGTAAATAACTTACGAAATTCAACAACACTTATTAAAAATAGTAACAAACAGTGTTTGTGTGAATTTCGTAATTTTGAAGATAATATTAACATTTATCCAAGTTTCATTGTGTTAAATATGCCCACCCTTTTTAGCGATAATAATTTGCGATTTTTTTGTTTACAACATTGAGAATAATTTCTAACTTTTTCGTACGTAAATTTCAAATTCAGTTTTTAATTGCTTGTTTGAGTTAGAAATAAAATGTAACATTGTAATTTATTTATTCATTTGAGCACAAAAACAAAAACCTAACATATAACAATAAATTTGGACTTTTCCGACCAATGTCGTTATTCTTCTTTCAAAAACGTTTGAGTTTCACTGGATATATTTAATCC
>CM042157.1:65430714-65480692 GCA_023376005.1 Doryteuthis pealeii
GTGAATCGAATTTTTCAGTGCTATATATTACAATTTTAATATATATATATATATAATATATATATATATATATAAATATATATATATATATGGAGGGGGAGTGTCTATAATATAAATATTTTTTTGGATTTGCGAAACTGAGCTAAGTATGTTATGCTACTTATTTTACATTTTATTTAATGACATCCTTGCAAAAATATTGCTATGAAATAAAATCGAAATCGAAAGATGCGAATAAAAAAGATAGACAAAATACTTGGACCTTGCCAGAGAACTAAGAAAAACTGTGGAAAACATGAAGTGAAGGTTGTGCCAATTATAATTGGTGCTCTTGGGAACGGTCCCAGGAGTCGGCAAAAGAGTCTGGATGAATTGGGAAATCAAAGGATGCGAGACCACCCCAGACTAACAACTTTTGTTTGAAATCGGTTGAATACTCAGAAGAAATCCATGGAACCTGAGGACACTTGCTGTCACTTAGCCTCAGGAACCACCGTTTAAAGCTGGTGTGCAAAAACTCGAATGGAGCTGAAAATAATAATTAATTAATCTTCCTGCTGAAACCAAACTCGCACCAGAAATCTTATCAAAGAGAGTAAATACTCGACGTCGCTATCCATAATATAAGATAATCTGTGTTATTCTTTAAAATGAACAAAAGAGGAACTTGGGTATTGATGTCATTTAATTTTCTAGTCTTTTGCTCAATCTGCCTGAGTTCCTCTTTTGTTCATTTTAAGAATGACACAGATTATCTTATAATGGATACGACTCGAGTATTTACTCCTTTGATAAGATTTCTGGTGCAGAGTTTGGTTTCAAGGAGATTATTATTATTATTTTCACTCCATTCGAGTTTTTCACACCAGCTTTAACCGGTGGTTCACTGGAGGCTAAGTGACAGCAAGTGTCCTCAGGTCTCCAGGATTCTTCTGAGTATTCAAACCGATTTCAACAAAGTTGTAGTCTGGGTGGTCTCGATCCTTCTGATTTCCAATTCATCCAGACTCTTTTCCGACTCCTGGGGACCGTTCCAAGAGCACCAATTATAATTGGCACAACCTTCACTTTCATGTTCCACAGTTTTCTTAGTTCTCTGGCAAGGTCCAAGTATTTGTCTATCTTTTTTATTCATCTTTCGATTTCGATTTTATTTCATACAATATTTTGCAAGGATGTCATTAAATAAAATGTAAATAAGTACATAACATCTTACTCAGTTTCGCAAATCCAAAAAATATATATTATAGACACTCCCCCTCCATATATATATATATATATATATATATATATATATATATATATATATATATATACAAATGTAATATATACACTGAAAATTCGATTCACCAGATATACCAACAAAGAAGAATACGTGAAGACCACAACGACAACATATATATATATATATATATATATATATATATATATATATATAATATATAATATACCAAGCGTGTTGGTAGATCCTTGCGGAGAGAAAAAAAACCAGCAGAGAGTTTGATTGTAAATATATACTACCAAACATCAACCAGGAAGAAAAACATTTTTGAAAAAAAGAAAGGACCAAGATATTCGTACCAACAAAAAATAATCTATTGGTACAGTATTTGGCCAAAAGAAAAAACAATTTATATGTATATATATGTATATAAGATATATATTCATATAACCGCTAGGAGAAGCTAATCTGTAAAAAGTGCTCGATACCTAAGTAGAGCCAAGTAATAAAGATAATCTATATATATATATATATATATATATATATATATATATATATATATTCAGAGTCTTAAAACACAACCGTTTCCTTCCATTCTTCTAAAACTCTTATATATATATATATATATATATATATATATATATATATATTAAGAGTCTTACAACACAACTGTTTCCTTCCATTCTGAAGATCTTTTCAATTTATTATTGTTGGCGAGGAAACTTACCAATTCACATGGAAACACCTGATACACTGTTTGACCACTACCGGTATTTCCTTAACGCGAAACATACTGGGGAAAAAAGACAAATGATATTATTCTAACAGGATCTGTGGATATATCACAGTATGATAATTTAATTATTACAACATTTAATATGCTTACTTAAGAGATATTGCGAAATAGTTCATTATGTAAAAAGTCAGTCGGTAGAGCACTTGACTAGGAATCGCAAGGTTCCTGGTTCGATACCGGCCCACGCCAACTCAACGTATGAATAACACAGGGATATGTTCGGTAAAGTGAAAAGCTGATGGTAGGTGTGGCGCTCCACCTTAGGCGCAAAAACAATCTCCTTGGTCTAACGCTAGTGAAAAGGGGATATACTCCCTCACTGTCTGGCTGATAATGACATCAGGCCACCCCGATTACTTTTTTTCCTTCTTTTCATATTTTCATTTTGTTCGATTGAAACAAATTAGCGTTATCGCTTCCACTCACTCACCCGCTCTCTCTATCTTTCCCCTATTCTCTTTCTTTCTTTCTTATGATATGTGTAGCATGTGCTTTTTCTTTCCTTTCTTCTTTATAATAAAAACGGAATGGTTCATTATTTAGCTGAGGTGACGACACTAATAAGAAATGAGAATTCGGCGGATAAGCAACACCAGATAATCAGGATTTACAGTTTTGCATTTCATCTTGGTCGATTTGGACGGTCTCATTTTTAACCAGAGGGTTTTGCAAGATGTTAACCGTTGTACAGTTTAGGAATGCGAGTAATAATATAGAAATAATTCATTTGAATTAACAAAGTTTTAATGTTTCAATCAAGGATTCAGGTACTGAATCACTTGTTTAATGTCAAATTATATATATATATATATATATATATATATATATATATATATATATATATGAAAAATAGATGGAAATTAATCCGACAGTATGAAATTTAACATTTTGAAAAAAACATATGATGTTTGTTATGTGATTGCTGACAGATCTGTTTCGACCAAAACATGCATTTTTTCAAAATTTCAGCGGTTGAATTCAGCATTCGTTTTTTGTAAACAGTCTTTTTAACGGATATCTTTCTTCCCATCTATTTCGCTCTTTGATGAAGACCAACTTATCGATTTGGTCGAAACAGATCTGTCAGCTATCATATAATAAACATCATATGTTTTTTCAAAATGTTAAATTTCATATATATATATATATATATATATATATATATATATATATATATATATATATATATACAATTTAACTTCATGTGTATTAAAAGATTGGAAATGAAAGTCCTGATTATATGGTGTTGCTTATCTGCCAAATTTTTAATTCTTATGAGTGTCGTCACCTCAGCTAAATAATGAACCATTCTGTTTTTATCATAAAGAAGAAAGGAAAGAAAAAGCACATGCTACACAGAAAAAATTCCGACATTATCATAAATAAATGGAAGAAAAGGGACATGCAACACAGAAAAAAGGTAATAAGAAAGAAAGAGTAGGGAAAATATATAGAGAGGGGGTGACCGTGCCGAAGCGATAAAGCTAATCTGTTTCAGTCGAACATAATGAAAAGAAGGAAAGAAATAGGCTCAGGCCTACTTAGTGATCTATTCCATTTTTAAACAAATTATCTACTGTTGACTGGTCCAATTGTGTCTTTCATTTTGCCTTGGCTGCCATTAGTTAATATAGCGAAAACCAAGGTATATATTTTAGTGAACACATTTTTATCCAGAACCAGAACTTTCGCAACCGCTTAACTAACTAAGCTTAGCTCTGAACTTTCTTTCCCACAGTCTGTGTAACGGGAAGGAAGGTCCCCCAAAGAATATTTCACGTCTATCATCTAACCCTACAGAGTTTGAATTTCGCCGACTTTGAGTTCAAAATCTACCTCTACACTAACCGTCCTAAAAACTACGGTGATTGTCAATATACAAGTTAAGCTTATCAAATACTTGCTTTATATATATATATATATATATATATATATATATATATATATATATATATAATCAACCGAGCAGGATGTGACACAAGATCAATTTATTAGGCAAAGTTTAACAGGTTTGAATTCTGAGTTTTCCTGCAATCAACCTTACTATTTACCAATTGCTGGAGGAAGAGTAGAATTTATACCTTTCCCAAGGGTATTAGCGCTAAGTGAAACACAATTGCCACGTCCAGGATTTGAACTCGGTGCGACGAGTCCATTTCCCATGACTTTAACCATTACAATACGCGCTTCCTTATATACCTTTAATAGAAATAAATAAGTTTTAACACTCACCGAAATCCCAAATGTCCGGTACAAAACATTTGGCACCAATCTCGAGACATCTGCGAACAGACAATTCTGACTGGAAAGAATTTTGTAAAAATCAAATGCATAAGTCAAATAAAAAAATTAGACTATGAAAATAAATATAATTATTGATAAATCAAATATATATACACATTCACTATTGTATAACCAGATGCATAAGTCAAATAAAAAATCAAACTATGAAAATAAATATAATTAATGATGAATCAAATATATATACACATTCACTATTGTATAACCAGATGCATAAGTCAAATAAAAAATTAAACTATGAAAATAATATAATTAATGACAAAGTAAATATATATACATATTCACTATTGTATAACCAGATGCATAAGTCAAATAAAAAATTAAACTATGAAAATAAATATAATTAATGATAAATCAAATATATATACACATTCACTATTGTATAACCAGATGCATAAGTCAAATAAAAAAGTAAACTATGGAAATAAATATAATTAATGACAAAGTAAATAATATACACATTCACTATTGCATAACCAGATGCATAAGTCAAATAAAAAAGTAAACTATGGAAATAAATATAATTAATGACAAAGTAAATATATATACACATTCACTATTGCATAACCAGATGCATAAGTCAAATAAAAAAGTAAGCTATGGAAATAATATAATTAATGACAAAGTAAATATATATACACATTCACTATTGCATAACCAGATGCATAAGTCAAATAAAAAAGTAAACTATGGAAATAAATATAATTAATGACAAAGTAAATATATATACACATTCACTATTGCATAACCAGATGCATAAGTCAAATAAAAAAGTAAACTATGGAAATAAATATAATTAATGACAAAGTAAATATATATACACATTCACTATTGCATAACAAGATGTTTAAGTCAAATAATTTTTTTTAAAAACAACAAAAACAGACACACCTTAAAAGTGCCCGTGTAAATACAAGGGTCATTTATATATACTAGCAAATATATGCACCCTCCGGGTGCAAGTATTTAAGTTTTGATATAATAAAATATCATATTAAATTAGAAAGGCTAATGAAACTGACTAAGAATGCAGATAAAAAGATCTGCAACAGAGGGGGTATAATCGAAAAATAGAACAACTTTGAAACTAACTATTCCATCATTTTCCATTACTCCCCTCTTTCATTGGTAAATTTTCCTAATTTAACTATTTAGTTAAAATAGGAAGTAAAGGATAATATTACAGTTATTTCTTCTTGTAAATAAATTTCTTTTAAGATTTATCCACGAGATTTTTGTTTATATTTCTTAAGATAAAACCAAACAATTAGAAATCAATAATACCAAGCACATATTTATTAAAATAAAATTTTAAATATCAATATGCAAATTAGCCTTCCCATTCACACTGTAAACCACTATTTTGTTGTATATATTAATACAATTGCATGTTATTAGTACGTAGATATGGTCAACAGTATTAATAATGTAAAACAATTTTTATTAATAACTGATGGTTTAAAAGAATGAAATCGTGGAGAATTTGACGTAAATAATTAAGGGAATTGTGACTTGAGTAGTAATATAGTTTCGGTTACAGACAGAAAAACACACAATCTCCATTATAATAAGATATAAAGGGCAGTTTGTGTATGTATGCCCGGAGGAAACTATGAAAATAAAATAATTAATGACAAAGCAAATATATATACACATTTATTATTGTGATATAGCGACTGGGTAGCCTATTGATTTTTAGAGAAGTGTAACTTAGAAAAACAACTTATGCATTGAATTTTTAGAATATGGAAATTCCGAAAAATAACATTACCACATTAAGTAGGAAACTAAAATGTGGTTATTAAAAGAATCTTCTGATGCGATTTCCAAGAATAAATGCGAACTGGAAATAGAAAAGGAGAATTGATGACTAGAATCCGTCTCGAAAGGTAATTATGTAAGAAAAATTTAAATGCTAAATAAAGCCAAAGAACTAATAAGAAGGTAGGAGGAAAGATTTCCTCATAATAGCCCGTGCAGAGGTTGACATCTCGAGACTAGATGGAGAAAATCCTGATAAAGATCTCTGACCATCGTCTTAACATATCTGGGAAATTAAAATTCCAGGCGTAAGCATAAATTAAGATTAATGTTTTATTTTAACCAAAAATATTTCTCTTTCGGACTGATTACATGGTGAATGTCTTAAATTGCTCGTTCGTCTATGTATGATAAAAATAGACAATGTTCCCTATTCAATACATTTTTTGTTTTCTTTTTTGTTCCCTTATTGCTTGTGTTGTGATGTGTGGTTTCGAGCTCCTTGTTGTAGTAGTAGCAGTAATTCTTCGAGTGTAATCGTAGCTCTAGGTCAGCTTCTCGTAGCTAATTCTTCTCAGTCCTCTAAACTGTCTCTATATATCTCCTGCTGTAATACACATATGTAAATGAGATAACACGCCATTGGCTATCTCACTACAGTTTGTATGTTAATAAAATTGTTATTATTGCTGAAACCCGGTCTCACTGTTTTCTATTGTCTGACAAAGGCGTATCTTATACTCTCTCATATTTATCGAAACGTTGAGAAGGAGAATTCACTTCCCTTGTGATTCTTTTATTTTTTTTTTTTTTACACTCAGGATCTCTTGCATATTTCTTAAAATTATTATTGTTGTGCAAACGCCTTCGTCGTCCCCAACGAGCGCATACACGTAACATTATATATATATATATATATATATATATATATATATATATATATATATATAATTTGGGAATTTATAATATATAAGTATGATTATTTAAGAAAACAATGTATAATTTACTTACATGATTCCGTGGATTTCACTAGCAGCAACATCATCAAAAGGATCTTCATCATTTCTCTCGGGCGAAAAAAAAAAACAGAACGGGAAACAGAAATGAAATTCATTTATCTATCTTGATTATAAGATAAAGTCAATTCAACATAAAACTGTTTGATAAAAAACTCAGAATGGGAAACCGAAATGAAATTCATTTATCTATCTTGATTATAATATAAAGTCAATTCAACATAAAACTGTTTGATAAAAAACTCTGAATGGGAAACTGAAATGAAATTCATTTATCTATCTTGATTATAATATAAAGGCAATTCAACATAAAACTGTTTGATAAAAAACTCTGAATGGGAAACCGAAATGAAATTCATTTATCTATCTTGATTATAATATTAAGTCAATTCAACATAAAACTGTTTGATAAAAAACTCAGAATGGGAAACCGAAATGAAATTCGTTTATCTATCTTGATTATAATATTAAATCAATATATGAAGGGAGGTGCGTGGTGTAATTGTTAGAACCGTGGGGACCGGACTCGTCGAGCCGAGTTCAAATCCTGGACGAAGCTGTTTGCATTTTCACATAACGCTAATACCCTTGAGAAAGGTATGCATCCAACTACTCCCCCTTCAGCTATGAGTAAGGCTTTCTGGGCTCATTAATCCTGGCTAGGTAACCAGTCTAAGAAAAGGAAAACTCTGAATTCAAACCTGTTAAACTCCGCTTAAGAAATTGACTTCGTGTCATATCATACTCGTGCGGGGGAGTTAGGTAAATATATGTTAACGAACACAAGACTTATTTTTTGTATCTTTATTCAAGGCCCCAAAAGAAACCAACACGTCATTTTGTGTCCGCTTAAAAATTGACCTTGTGTCACATCCTACCCGTGCGGAAGGGTTGGTAAATATATATACATATATTAAGGTCAGTTGGTGTGTATGTATGTATGTATGTATGTCCAAAGGAAACTTCGAAAATAAAACAATAAAACGACAAAGTATATATATATATATATATATATATATATATTATATATATATATATATATATATACTTAAATATCACCAGAGCTTGCTTTTTGAGCAAAAGAAATGGAGATTTGATTGATATTCGTAAAGATAATTAAAAAATAAAATTTAGAAAGTAACAGCATGGATTTTTTAAATTTAATATTCTACATAAGACATCAATTTTTCTTTCAGAGTGTCTGTGCGATTTTTTTTTTCTGACGCCTCACCAGGCTATTTTTACACAGACATTTTAATGGAGCATCCTGCGATGATCCAACTCTTGATTCAGTAATAATGGATCTACGAAACTAACTTTTACCCTCTCTCCTACATTTACACGGGCGATGCCGGTTTGCCGTTTCTTGTTCAACATAAAAAAAAAATCATCAGCGTCTCTGTCTAATCGGAGCTTGGTAAAAATGTAAATCCCATAAACGGAATGAATTTGAAATACGAAATGATTCAAATATAAACATTCAAGTTCGCTTCTATTTGTCGACTTGTTGCAAACGAATACTCGAGATAATGAGCAGATTTATCATTTTAGTTTGCTTCAAAATGTTATATATTGATCGGGTACCGTCGCTTTTTAGACAGTTGGTGTAAAAATAGATTTTGAATTTAGATATTGTTTAATTTTAATTTAAATCTGAGCCGTTGGGATGATTGACACGAGATAACCTTTGTGCAACCTTCTTTCCGGTTACGCAAACGCTGGTAACAGGAAGGTTTTTAGTTTGGTAGTTAGTCGCGAGCCCCCATGATGCGAGGACGGCTTGACGAACGTCTCCCGGTATGCGATTGAGAAACTAAGGTTGAGAATCCTGGGTTGAGAAAATCTTAAGATTTAAGGTCTGAATAAAATGTGATCACTAAAAACTATTTGCCTTGCGTTTGTCTCTAAGAGTTAATGACAACCTCGGCATAACCAGAGAACTTTACAAGACCAGTCAACAAAAGACCAACAGAAAAAATTAAAAGAGTTTGAAACCAAAAGAATAAGAAATGAAAAATAGCGACCGATTACAAGTGTAATATATTGGGTCTTCTTCGTTCTTATATATATATTTACCAACCCCTCCGCACGAGCAGGATGTGACACAAGGTCAATTTCTTAAGCGGAGTTCAACAGGTTTGAATTCAGAGTTTTCCTTCTCCTAGACCGGTTGCCTAACCAAGGTTAAAGAGCCCAGTCTGCCCTACTATTTATCCATAGTAGGATTCATACCTTTCCCAATGGTATTAGCGCTAAGTAAAATGCAATTGCCACATCCAGAATTTGAACTCGGGATGACGAGTCCATTTCCCATGACTTTAACCATTACACCACGCGCTTCTTCTTCGTTCTCATATGTGTGGGCTTGTTTATTCTTGTGTGAAAAACGTCCTTTCAATTAAGTCCGTGGTAACCCGTGCTGTTTAAAAACAAGACCGCAAGTTTTTGTGAACAATATTTATTTTGACCGTGACAATCTAACAGTCGTCAAAGCAAAGAGAGAGATAGAAAGGTTATCATACTAACAGAATTGGCCTGATTAGATACAATAAGCTTGTGATTCTCGTGCCTGTTAACTGTCAGCTTTTGGAGAGGAAAGAAAGACTGCATTTTTTCAAGCCATTGTCGTGTGCTAGCTTCGCCAGACCCTTTTTAATCTGACTTCGCTGACTCTCCTCCTCTTTGACTATTCACACCTTCTTTTATAATTACCGTTAATCAGCTGATTATCTTCTTACGTCATTATTTCAATTCCATTGTATATTGTTATATTGTATTCATATAAGTACATAGGAATTTAGGCAAACAATCTGAAATTCCACTCTAAAATATTTATATTCAACCTCAGTATTTCTCTGACGGAACTTGCGACCTTGTGTCACATCCTACCTGTGTCGTAGGGGTTGGCTAAATATCTTACTCCCAGGTCCACTCTGACCCGGGGTGATAGTATCGATTGGTCTGTGTGCAAAAAAAAATAGAATTGAAAAAATAACTCCTAAGAAATAACTACATAAAAATTACATTTCATTCATTTATTTATTTGAAACCTTTTGCAATGTAAAATAATTGATAAGACCTTAGACAATTACTTTTACATTGCATCATAATCACCACCACCACCATCATCATCATTATCATCATCATCATCATTTGCTGTCCATCGTATCCGATGATGACACCACGCGAATCATTTTCCTCCAATTTATTCGGTCTCTGGTTGCGTCTTGCCAACTGCCTATGGGAATGTTAAAATCCTACAGGTTTCTCTTGATGTTGTCTTTGAACCTGAGCTTTGGTCTACCGATTCCAAGTGATCCCTCTCTCAGTTGAGAGTACAGAATCTGCTTTGGTAGTCTGTCATCCCCAAGTCTGTTTAAGTGGCCAGCCCATCTAAGGTTGCTTTAGACAAGTATATCGTGCATGCCAAGGAGTCCAGTTCTATTCAGGATGGTCCTGTTTGAAACATGTTGCCACTACTTGACATTTAATATACTGCGCAAGTGACGCATGTAGTCTATGGGCATGCGCTTTGTATATCGTCCAGGTTTCCGCACCATACAGGAGGGTTGAGAGAAGTATTTTACGGTATACTGCATATTTAGTTTTCAAGGAGATGTCTCTGTTTACATTGCAGTAGCCATAAAAATATAATAAAATACTTTATGCAATGCTTCAAGCAAATTATAAAATACTTTTATATATAAAAATTATAAATACCAATGTAAAATAAACGCGAGCCCATAATATCTAGACATAAAATAACCCTAAATAAGTTGACATGCCGTTAAAAAAAGCAGGATGAGTATTTCTCAGAATTTTTGAGATGAGGCTTGCTAATTAGTATTATTTGGATAATTCGGACTATTGTACTCATCTTTTTTGTTATCTGTATAACGTTTCGGTCGATGTGCCATCCGGCCTTCTTCAGGTATTTATTGTTGGATTTGAGAGCCTTCTCGAAATCGGGAACCTTCTTTTCACAGCTTAACACCTGTACCCCAGCTATGGTTAGCGGAATGAAAATAGGACACCTCCGTGGATAGAATAAAAGGGTTGGATTCAAAGTTCCGTGATGGCTCCTGATCACGACAAGAAGGTTCCCGAATTCGAAAAGAAGGTTCCCGAGTTCGAGAAGGATCCCGAGTCCGACAAGAAATACCTTAAGAAGGCCGGGGAGCACATCGACCGAAACGTTGTACAGATAACAATAAAGATGAGGACAATAGTCCGAATAATACAAATAGTACCGAGAAAGATAAGATATTGAAGGAAAGTGTCAATTCTTCTTACTAAAATGATCACAAGTGTAGTTTCCTTTATCCCAGACTTTTAGGTGTTGAATTTTCCCTGTTAAGGGTCCGATTTACCTCAGTCAGAAGAGCATCCGCCTAGGGATCGCAAGGTTCTTAGATTGATACCGGTCCCTGGCAACTCAGCATATGAGTAGCACAGATTTGTAATCTGATCTGTGCGGTAGAGTGGATAGCTAGTGGTAGGTGTAGCGTTCCACTTCAGCAAAAAAATCTCCCTGGTTTAGCGCTGGCGAAAAGTGGATAGACTCCCTCGCTGTCTGGCTGATACCGACAATAGGCCAATTCGCCAACTTAATTTTCCGTGTTGTATTGTAATGGATCCTCATGGGTATGTGTGGGGGCGGTTACATTTAAGAGTCGTTTTCCATTCCGTACAATACAAAATGGAATTCTTTGGCTTGTAAGGAGAAAATAATGAATGTAGATAAGTTGTATTTTACTTACTTGCAATTTGATACTTTTCGGTCAATTCCTACTTGATGTCGATCTACCGTTGGTGAACAATGAACAATTCACTTATACGTTGTGTCTTAAATCAGAATCAATCGAAATATTTACGTCATTTGCAGCTGTGCAATTGTTTCGAATTCATTTCCATCTCATGAGTGTCAAAAACAAACAAATATTTGCATCACGAATCAATATTTTTTGTGTTGTCTTTTGTAGTCGCTAATCGTAGATACACATGAAATCACAAACACAAAAAGGACACACAGGATCACAGATACAAAAAGGACACACAGGATCACAGATACAAAAAGGACACACAGGATCACAGATACAAAAAGGACACACAGGATCACAGACACAAAAAGGACACAGGATCACGAACACAAAAGGACACACACGATCACGGATTCAAAAGGACACACAGGATCACGGACACAAAAAGGACACACAAGATCACAGATACAAAAAGGACACACAGGATCACAGATACAAAAAGGACACACAGGATCACAGACACAAAAAGGACACACGGGATCACGGACACAAAAAGGACACACAAGATCACAGACACAAAAGGACACGCAAGATCACGGACACAAAAAGGACACACAAGATCACGGACACAAAAGGACACGCAAGATCACGGACACAAAAGGACACACAGATCGCTGACACAAAAAGGACACGCAAGATCACAGACACAAAAGGACACACAAGATCACAGATACAAAAGGACACACAAGATCACAGACACCATAGGACACACAAGATCACGGACACAAAAGAACACACAAGATTACGGACACAAAAGGACACGCAAGATTGCTGACACAAAAGGACACACAAGATCACAGACACAAAAGGACACACAAGATCACAGACACAAAAGGACACACAAGAACACAGACACAAAAGGACACGCAAGATCGCTGACACAAAAAGGACACGCAATATCACAGACACAAAAGGATATACAAGATCACAGACACAAAAGGACACACAAGACCATAGACACAAAAGGACACGCAAGATCACACACAAAAGGACACGCAAGATTACAGACACAAAAGGACACACAAGTTCACGGACATAACAGGACACATGGCATCACAAACACAAAAGGACACACAAGATCATGGACATAACAGGACATATGACATCGCTGACACAAAGGGATACACAAGATCATAGGCACAAACATTGTAAACATTTTAGTTAACTTCTTGTTACAGCAAAAAAACAAGAGTATAACAAATAATATTTAAAATTGATTACAAATTTCGCAAATAATTTTTTTCCATTTAAAGTAATAATACAATTTTTTTAAATTAATTTCATAGTTTATTCATTTAAATTGTCATTATTACAATGGAAATGATTCAAATGTTGAATAATAAGGAACAGCTTTTATTAATTTTATAAATATTGATATTGAATATAGTAACGGTTTGGGGTATTGTGACGTAAACAGTGATGTAGTTTCGGTTACAGATATATAGACACCGACTATCCATTATAATAGGATGTAATCCCATCAGTATTTGACGCTGTTGAGTCTTAAATGCGAATATTTAAAGAAACGTTGTGGATTCCATAGGAAAGCGGTACTGTTGTTGGTAGAGTTTTCTTTTCATTTTCAAGTTCAAACTGCCGTCTCAATAACTAACAGTTGAATTGTCCTCCTCCTGCACAGCCTGTAAAGATCGGGAAAAACCTATATGAAATATTTGATCGATAGAATTGAAAATAAATTTAGTTAATCTATCTGATGTGTATGTATGTATGTATGTATGTCCAAATAATCTATACATATATAAAGGGCAGTTGGTTGGTATGTATGTATGTATGTATGTATGTCATATTTGCATAAAACTTAGTGGATCTGCAGCGGGTTTGATGAGTCATTTGAGGGCTCATGAGAGGAAAGGTTCTGGTGGTGGGGTTATAGGATTATGAGGGACGGCAATGATCTGTAAAGATTATGCTATTGCTATGCTATGCTATGCTATGCTATGTATGTATGTATGTATGTTCGGATGAAACTATGAAAATAAAACAATTAACGACAAAGTAAATATATATACATATTCACTATCACAAACAAGATCTTGCTTTTTGAGCAAAAATAAGGAAGATTTGATTTATATTTGTGAAGATAATTAAAAAATAAAATTTAAATAGTAACAGGATCTTTTTTTGTCTGTATTTTTTTTTTTTTTATTTCGATTTGTTGGGGTGGGGGGTCGCATTTAGTATTTCAAATAGAAAACATTAATTTTTCTTTTCACAGTATCTATGCACTCTTTTTCTGACGTCCCACTAGACTGGGTCAACGCAAGGTCTTTATTTACATAGGGATTTTAATGGGGCATCCTGTGAGGATCCAATTCTTGATTCGGTAATAATGGATCTACGAGACTAACTTTTTGCTCCCCGGGTGACGCGGAGTAGCCACTTCTCGTACCCTAAGAAAGAAAACAAAGAATTTCTAACTTTTGAAAATTGTAGAGACATCAACAGAAATACATAGGAAGTAATCCCGAATGAAACTGTCCCCGAAGTGCTGAGCGCACGGGGAAATTATTTGTGCGGCTATTGGCAACACTGTTGTGTTTGTTGTGCATGCGCCTATACTTGCCTCTTTGCGTGCCTCGCTGCCACGCTTAGTTTGGGCAGTCGTTTCTGATGGAGTTCCCGATTGACACTACCGTCAAGTGTGAAGTTCCTGCAGTTATTCAGCTTTTGAACGCAAAAGCTATTAAACCGATTGAAGTTCATTACCAATTAAAATACTGTTAAAATTCAATCAATCATTTGTCTGAATTTTTGAGATGAGGCTTGATAATTTGTATTATTTAGATAATTCCGACTATTGTCCTCATCTTTACTCTTATCTACACAACTTTTCTGTCGATGTGCCCTTCGGCCTTCTTCAGGTATTTTCTTATCGGACTCGGTAACCTTCTCGAACTCTGGAACCTTCTCTTCGAGCTAAAGTTGGTTGGTGCTGTTGGGATTATCTTTCCCATTGGCATGGAAGAGTTATCTTCCCGCTGGGTTGTCGCTTGTTCTCACCAGCCCCTGGTTCAAACGCTTCTTGCTCTTTTCTACCTCTCCTCGTAAGGTACCCACATGGGTTAGACACATTGTCATACCCTTTTCGGTGGGGCTTCTGCCCCCCACCCCCATCACTTGTAAGTGATTTTTAATGTACGGACTCTCCAGTCCTTTTATCTCTACTCTTGTATGTGTATGTACCAGTATTCTATTGTTTCTGTACCCTCTTATTTCTGTGCTGTGACATGTAAAATGTTTTGTACAACAAACGTGTCGGAGTTGAGTGTTCATATTTTAACCATGAATCCTACAGTGTGTTTTACGGCATATCAACCGTTTTCGGTTCATTTAAAGCAGAATCAAGTTATTTCTTATATGTGGTTATTGTTAAGTTTTTAAATGCCATCCTTGGCTAGTTGAAAAGGGCTTAAAGTAAGTAAGTCCTGAGTTATGGAATCCTTTGGTAAGTGAATAAGTCCTATCCTGCGTATAAGTCCTGAGTTATGGAATCCTTTGTCCGTCGTCCACGAAAGTCAAAATAAGTATGGCCAGTATGCTCAGTATGCTCAGTTTAAGTATTGTTTCAGAAGCAGAGTACTGCCAGTGATTGGCCACGAGGTTGATCACATGGTTCTCGGCGAGTCTATAAATATGAGTGGGCTTTTAACACACACCTTATGTACAAAAATCTCAACAGTTATTTACAGTACCTGTTGTTGAACAGTCTCATCGTTGCTTCGTGATCTCGCGGGAACCGGTTCTTTCAACGTGACTTGATTGTAAGCGAAATGGAATTGGAAATGCTGTGGATTTGTTATTGTTATAGGTGATACACCCTATTGACCAATGGAATGTGCCGATTGTGGCTTAGCAGCAAGCCAATGCGAGTGCCAATAACTCTGTTCGTCGGACGTATTTCCCACATCTCTCTATTGTATTTGTCTACTTTTTGTTAATACATTTTTCTACTTTTGTTACCCGTCGTTTTGTTCTTATTTGACCCCTTAAAACCTCACGACAGTTATCCATATATTTCTTTGTGGATTCCAGAACATTCTGGCTCCATTTTTTATCATCATCTTTAGCTTTCTTTTGGTGATCGGCCAGGACGGCAAAATCCATGAGATGACAAACTCTCTTCTTCATCATAATTAACACTAAGCCTGGTATTATTATTGTTTTCACACCTGCCGTAACTGGTGATTCACAGGAGGCTGAGTAACAGCAAGTCTCCTCAGATCTCCAGGACTCTTCTGAGTATTCTAGCCGATCCCAACAGTACTGTAGTTTGAATGGTCTCGATTTATTATTATTATTATTATTGTTCACTCCTTTTGAGTTTTCACACCAGTGTTAGCTGATAGTATTTCACTGGAGTCTGAGTGAAAACAAGTCTCCTCAGGTCTCCAGGACTCTTCTGAGTATTCTGGCAGATTGCAGCAGTGCAGTGTTCTGAATGGTTTCAATCCTTCCTTTGATATCCAAACTTTCCAAACCCTTTTCTAATCCTTTTGGGACTGTTCCAAGTGCACCGACCACAATTGGTATCACTTTCACTTTCATGTTCCATAACTTTTTTAGTTGTCTGGCAATGTCCAGATATTTGTCATTTTTTTCATTTCCTTTAGCTTCACCCTGTGGTCTGCTGGCACTGCAAAATCCACCAGTTGACAAGTTCTTTCTTTTTTTTTTTTTTTTTATCAACACTAGGTCTGGTCTTCTTGCTGGGATTATTATTATTATTATTATTATTATTATTATTATTATTATTATTATTTTCACTCCGTTTGAGTTTTTCACATCAGCATTAGCTGATGGTATTTCACTGGAGGCTGAGTGATAACAAGTTTCCTCAGGTCTCCAGTATTCTTCTGAGTATTCTAGCTGATTGCAACAGTGCAGTAGTCTGGATTGTCTCAGTTCTTCCTCTGATTTCCAGATCCTCCAGTTTTTTTTCTAAGTTTATTGGGACCGTTCCAAGTGCACCAATTACAATTGGTATCACTTTCACTCTCATATTCCACAGCTTTTTCAATTCTCTGGCAAGGTCCAGGTATTTATCCATAATTTCGTTTTCCTTCAGCTTCACCCTGTGATCGGCTGGTATTATTATTATTATTATTATTATTATTATTATTATAAGTTGTTTATATTCAGGAGTTAATATGGCCGGTAGTCCTGTGTATAGGATAATGGACTTTATGGGTGTGCTAGTTCAAAACTGTATATCTCATTAGATTCTCATTATAAGGACCTACATGAGTCAGACACTATATACCTAGGTTTCACCCGAATGCTTCTTCAGAATAATTCGGGTTAACCTATGTAGATAGTGTTTGACCCATGTAGGTGACTGTGGCTGTATGGGTAAGAGGTTTGGCGAGCGTAAGTTCGTTCGGGTCTCGAACCCAGCCAGAGGTAGCTGCTAAAAATGGTATAACTGCACTGATGAGAGGTGATACCTCGAAACACGTGTCTGTAGTTTACTCTATTATACGCTCCCAATTTCGGTTGAGCACTTTATTTAGGAGGGATTTAATTGCAAATTCACCGTATTCGGCGTTCAGATAAATCTCACTTTGTTTACAAAGTTTGAGACCTCTAGATGAAGTTCATTTCCGCTTAGAAATGTAGCGATTAAATAGCCTGCTCTACTTGGCAGCTGACTGTGGCTGTATGGGTAAGAGGTTTGGCGAGCGTAAGTTCGTTCGGGTCTCGAACCCAGCCATGGGTAGCTGCTAAAAATGGTATAACTGCACTGATGAGAGGTGATACCTCGAAACACGTGTCTGTAGTTTACTATCTCACTCTCTCTCTCTCTCTCTCTCTCTATATATATATATATATATATATATATAGTAAGTCATCCACAGACACCGTGTTTCGACGTTTCACGTCTCATCAGTGTGGCTAGACACAGCAACTACCTTCAATCAGGAGCGAAACCCGACTGACTTTTCATCAGCCCGATTCGTTAACCACTCGGCCATTGACAGCTGCCATAAGGAGCGGTGTTTTAACTATTAAATACCAACATTTGTTTATATATATTACGATCACCTGAGAGTTCAAATCTGTAAACATCAGATGAGCATTGCTTTATGCTGGCGGTGAAAGTTAATTATATATAATACATAAAGATTTTCAAAATAAAAATATTAGATACCAACCAATAGGTGTGCACAGTCTCGTTCGAAATCTTCGCCATAACATTCGTGACAATAGTTGAGCATGTCAAATCTGAAAGAAAAAAAGGAGAAACTACAATTTAGTATTATTAGCGTTATTCGGACTATTGTCCCCATCTTCATTGTTGTTTGTGCAACGTTTCGGCCGATATACCCTCCGGCCATCTCAAACATTCAGAGAAACTACAATTTGACAGATGCTTTATCGGTAAAATATTTCAAAACTCGAAAACTAATAACAAAATTCCAAAATTCTGGAAGGTAATTAAAAACGTAAGAAAAGTACTAAGGATGACCTAATGTCAGTATAAGCCAGACAGCAAAGGAGTCTATCCCCTTTTCACTAGACCAAGAAGATTGTTTTTGCGTCTGAGGTGAAGCGTCACACCTACTATCAGCTCTTCACTTTACAGCGAAGATACCCCGTGATACTCATACGCTGAGTTGGCGAGGGCCGATATCGAACCAGGAATATTGCGATTCCTAGGCTCTACCGACTGAACTAAACCAGCAAAATTATCTTCCCTCGCAGTGGGCCTTAAACAAGGCGTGTCCAATGCATATTGCGAGGGGGGTACAATTTATTAAAGTGTGTGTGGGGTGGGCATGATTACAAACAGAGGTGGAGTAAAAATTGATTTGTCGTAAGATTACTGAGACTGCACTCAAATGAGGCACATCCCTCAACATATTGTATTCGATTTATTGATTTTAGCAGCATGTCGACCTACTATCACGGGACCCGACAAACAACACGTAACACACACACACAAAACACACACACACACACACACACACAACATATATAATATATATATATTATATATATATATATATATATATTATATATATATATTTATCTATCTATAGTCACCAATATATTTAAAAGTCCGTTTTACCAATGGTTTCGGAACATCACTTTTAGGTGATTATCCGTCATCAGAAACGTTCACTTTATATAAAAAGTAAAGTAAATAAATAAAGTCGTCGGGGCGGCCTAAAGTCGGTATCAGCCAATCAGCGAGGGAGTCTATCCACTTTTCACTTGAGCTAGACCATTAATTATGGTAAACTGAATTATTTTAAACAGATCTACTTGACCCATAGATGGGACCCTAACAGATACTACCACTCTGAGTTTGAGTGGACCTGGGAGTAATGCCACTAACGAGGTACTTCGCACTCCCTGGAGTTCCAAAGCTGCACTGTCCCCATCAGATGGAGTTTGATGTCATACTCAGTACACACTTCTTCTGGAGGGTCTTACATCTCTGCAGGGAATGCATTCAGTGTATTCTAAGCCCACCCCACCCCACAGGGTGCAAGCATATTGCAATATTTTTTTAAAATCTTTCCTTAAGCCCCTCCTTTTTTCGGTATAGATGTTTGGAACCTAAACTTTGACACCCCAGGCTAACATACACCTGGACTAGCGCAGAGCAAGCTGGAAAACACCAGGCCATGATGGTATACATGGATTCTGGTTTTAAAAATTCATGTCCTTCCCCGACAACTGTGTAAATGCCTACAAGTTTCGTTAGTCTTTCTAATTTAATATAATATTGGGGCGCATACTTTTGCAAGTATTATTAAAATTCTTGGGTTTATATGTAACTGTAACCCAACAACAACAACACATCATAGCGTTATTTATGTTAGAGCAATACTCTTAAAATGTTAGGGAATAAACCAGTTTCCAACAAATTAGCAATTGTCCAGGCTGTTTTATTTTTTAATCATTCAAATTCTTAATATAGCAAGGTATTTAATTTTCGCTTACCTTATTTTATAAAAAAAAAAAAAGAAAAGACAACTATTATTTAAAAAAATCTAATTGGTCAATAAAGTTATTTTTGAAACACATGCTAAATATCATTCCTAGTAAATTCATAAGAGTCCAAAAAAGTCCAAAGGAGTTCAAAAGAGTCCAAAGAGTCCAAAGAGTCCAAAGGAGTTCATAAGAGTCCAAAAGAGTCCAAAGGAGTTAAAAAGAGTCCACAGAATCTAAAGGAGTTCAAAAGAGTCCAAAGGAGTTCAAAAGAGTCCAAATGAGTCCAAAGGAGTTCAAAAGAGCCAAAAAGAGTCCAAAGGAGTTCAAAAGAGTCCAAAGGAGTTCAAAAGAGTCTAAAAGAGTCCAAAGGAGTTTAAAAGAGTTCAAAGAGAGCAAAAGAAAAAGAAAAGACAACAGCAAAATTGAAAATAATCTAAATGATTATAAATATATGATATCAATTAGAAATGTTATTGGTTTATTTTTTTTTTGCTATTATTCAATGTCATCCATTGGGATGACAAAATAAAGACTACTCTGACCCAGAAAGTGTCCCTAAAGGAAACCATCCCCAGCAACTATAGGCCGATAACGTGTCTACCTATGATGTGGAAAACCCAAACTACACAAATAAAAGAGGAAATATATTACTCGCTACATTGCTGCAGATTACAGTCAAGTCACGCTGAAAGCACCGGTTATCGCTAGATACCCGAAGTTAAGCAGCGATGAGTTTGTTAAACACTTAATTGGGTGACCACTTAAGCAAAAACAGGTACTGTGATCAATTTGAGTCCTTTGTTTATCAAAATGACTTGATTCAGCATTAAATGAACCGAAAAGGGTTGATATGCTGTAAAACAAATACCCCCCCCCAACAAAAAAAACAAACTATCTCTTTCTCTTGATATCTGTTTGTTCGTGTCTATCTATCTATCTATCTCATTCTGTTTATATCTGTTTATATATCTATCTCCTTCTGTTCATATCTATCTATCTATCTATCTCATTCTGTTTATATCTATCTAATTATCTATCTGTGTATCTCCTTCTGTTCATATCTACCTATTTATCTATCTCCTTCTGTTCATATCTATCTATCTATCTGCTTTTTTCATATCTATCTAGCTATCTATCTCCTTCTGTTTATATCTATCTGTCTATGACTAGAACTAGTCTGAAATATCAAAATTATTCAGTTATGAGCCTGTTTAATAGTTAATTGGGTGACCACTTAAGCGACAGCAGACACTGTAAGCAACCTGAGTCCTTTGATAATCAAAATGACTTTATTTAGCATTAAATATTCTGAAAAGGTTTGATATACCGGAAAACAAAAACAACCAACCGTTAATACTGGTGTGAAAATTCACAGAACTGATTGATATTATTAAGTGAATATTAGATCCACCATTTTTTGCTGCTAGTGGGTGAACTTTAAGATTTGTAATCTGGTAGGAGGAGACTCAGAGCTTATGAGGGATGCACAAGTTATTTGCCTTTAAGTCCATGGACTTTGTAGAATCTGCCACAGGTAAGTATGTGTAATTGTAAAGAGGAATAACATATTATAACAATAATATTAATAATATATAATATATATAATAATATAATGAATATAATATATATAATAACATATAATATAATAATAATAATAATTATTAACAATGATATTTCAATAACAATAACAATGATTATTAACAATAATATTTCATATTAACAATAATATTTCTATTTATTCATACCATTGAAAAAAACTACTAAAATCTATACGAAATCCGTGTGGGAACGAGGTATCAGAAACCGTGCGGTAGTTATATATATATATATATATATATATATATATATATATATATATATAAGGTATCCAAAACTAGTAGTAAGGGAAGGGATAATTATTCATTATTTATTATTTATTTATTTGTTTGTTTTTCTTATTCAAATTTATTCAAATTTATTAAGTTGATTATATTTTGAATTACACTTAGACTAAGTAGATGTTATTACTACCTCTCCTTGATAATTTTAAACATTTCAATATAGTCTAGACATTTTGTTCTATTTTTGTGCTATCTTAGATATTAAATCAAACATATACATTTTGAATATATCCGGTTTTAAAAGATACATTGTAACCTCTAACTTGAATTGTAAACTCATATTTGCTGTTTGACACATTTTGGGGGGCTTCTGGTAAAAATATTTTTTCAGGTTTCCAATTCATTTCTTTCTGAGCCGTCTGTCTGATCATTGGTATATGATTCTGATGAAGGATCCTAATTTAAATATTGTTAACTCTAAAGATATTTGGTTAGGTTTTAATTAATATCAGCCAATAGCAAGGTGAAAAACATTTTTTTTTAAATAGAGATAAAGCAACAAACTGATAGCAAGAAGATCTACAGGGTGTCCATAAAGTCCTGCAAATTGTTAATAAAATCTATTCTTAACTTCTTCAATTCTAAAAAAAAAAAAAAAGCCTCAAACCGGTTATTGCGGGCGAGTTATGGTTTTGACCTGTGAACGTTGTCTTCGTATATTTGTACAGGCTGGGCACCTGGTGTGCCGAAATGGTTAGTAAACTACAGGGTGTCCATAAATTCCTACAACAGGTTAAAAAACTTATTAACAAAGATGGCAGCCATGCTGAAGAGCAATAATTGAAAATTACATCAATAATAAAACTTCAAGAGTTGAACTTGTATATGTTCTTTATGAAAAGATTTTATCATTTGTACGATGTGAGTTATTAAATGTTCAATTCTAAAACTGTTTCAAGACTTTGTAGACACCCTGTATAAATGTTTAATAAACTGTTCAAAGTAACTATGATTATAAAGTCACATAGAATTGAAATGATTTATTAAATATTATGTAATTTGTGCTATATTTTTTTATACCAAACATTAGGAACAATATCTGAAACAATGTAGTCTTGCTACGATAAAGCCTCTGTTTTGTTTATAAGCCTTGTTGTGTGTCGTTAACTATTCTTTACAGCATCTAACTGAACTGTTTTTTTTTTTATATCTGTTACTATACAAATTTTAATTTTCAAATATCTTCCCAAATATAAAATAAAATCTTCATTATTTTGCTCAAAAACCAAGCCCTGGTGATTGAGAATGTATATATATATTTACTTTGTTGTTAATCGTTTTATTTTCGAAGTTTCCCTCGGACATACACATATACACAACTGCCCTTTATATATGTATAGATAAATTTATTAACCTTAAGAGCAGTTTTGAAACAGCTATGAATATTATTTTAATTACTTCAAATTAAATGTATTTTTGACAACTTTTGATTATTGAAGCAGTAGCTCATTTTTTTAAACATACTATTTACTGTATAACCAGAAAAAAATATATAGAATAATATCGTATGCTGCAGTTTGTTCAAATCCACTGGTAATAATTAAACAGCATTCAATAGATAAATTGGTAAAAAAAAACCTTCATAAAAACAATATTTTTTATTAACTACCCTTAACAATCAATCTCAAGATATTTGTTCGGTCTATACTAAAAACTAGCAAAGTCTGCCCACCCCCAGGACGCAAGTGTTTAAGTTTTAATGTAATAAGATATACTAGCGGGACCTGTAGATATACCCCAGTATGATAATTTAATTATTGCAACGTTTGATATGTTTACTTAAGATCTATTGCAAAATAATTCCATATGTAAAAAGTATAATAATCTTGATTTAAGTTTCTCTCATTCTTTTTTTTTTTTTTTTCATCTTTTCATTATGTACGATTGAAACATATTAGTAATATTGCTTCCGCACGCTCATACCCTCTCTCTCTCTCTCTCTCTCTCTCTTCTCTCTCTCTCTCTCTTCTCTCTCTCTCTCTCTCTCTCTCTCTCTCTCTCTCTTTGTTGTGGGGTTTTAAGGGGTCAAATAGAACAAAACGACTGGAAACAAATGTAGGAAAATGTATTAACAAAAGAGTCGACAATTACAGTACAGAGAAGTGGGAAATACGTCCGACAGTAGAGTTATGAGCTGACTCGCATTGGCTTACTCTCAAGCCATAATTGTCCCTGTTACTTATAGTAACCGTCGGCGCATTCCATTAGTCTATAGGGTATATCACCTATAACACTTATTATATTTTTTGTGTAGCATGTCCTTTTTTCCCTTTCTTTTAATACGTTTTAGAAAAACATGATAGTATTAGAAAACAGTAACAGCAAATAATTATTTATTAAACCCAGTTTTGTTAAGATCATTATGCAAATTATTCCCACAATTTACAATGTAAATCTATATTTCTTAGAGATATATGACATATATTTCAGGATTTTAAGTGCATTGATAATATGGGTAGTTTTGCGGCAAATCTAACTCAGCTAGATTTTAATATAGACATCGTTAGTACATAAGATACTAATTAAGATTAAATAACGATTATTTCATAATCGTTGAGAATATAACTTAAATAACTAAGGAAATTGTGATGTCAGTGGTGATGTAGTTTCGGTTACAGACAGACAGTTATATAATAATGTCCATTATAATAAGAGATGTCATTTTATTTTAAGCTACCGTCACTGAAAGAAAAGTTTTTACTGATTTTATTCAAATTCATTGTAACAACACGAGTTATCCACCTTGATTTGAATGCAACTTGATAATCTATACATATATAAAGGGCAGTTGTGTGTATGTATGTATGTCCTGATGAAACTACGAAAATAAAACAATTAACGACAAAGTAAATAAATATTCACATTCACTATCACTAGAGTTTGATTTTTGTGCAAAAATAATTAAGATTTTATTTATGTTTGGGGAAAAAAAATTCTGACGTCCCACCAGGTATTTTTACGTGGGGATTTTTATGGCGAGGGTCCAACTCGCGATTATTAGTAATAATGGATCTGCGAGACTAATTTTTTATCGCCCTTCTACCCAGGCGATGCTGGGTAGCCGCTTCTAGTATGAGTATAAATCTTCCGTATTAAGACGTATGGCATAAGTTCAAAGACTCCAAAAACCATTAAGATATTGCCATCAATACCAGCCCAGGAGGAAGTAAAAATTTGGTAAGTGTAATTTTAACTTGGATTTTATTTCTTTATGACTAAATTGTTTGATACATTTATTTTATTTTGTTGTTATTGTTATATCATTTTAGTTTACGGTGTTCTTGAGTATGGACAATATCAAAGAAAAGAAATCAAGTACAAGGGAAAAAAAGATCACAAAATAAAACATCAGTTAAAATTGAAAACTCTATGTTCTTCCTTGAGTCTGGTACATTCATCTTCTCTATCAAAGAAATATCAAAGTTCGAATCAGTGTAGTGAAGAAGAAGAAGAGAAGAAGAAGAAGAAGAAGAAGAAGAAGAAAGAATGAAAAAACTGAATAAGAAGAGGAGGAGGAATGAAAAACTGAAGAAGAAGAAGAAGAAGAAGAAGAAGAAGAAGAAGAAGCAAGAAGAAGAAGAAGAAGAAGAAGAATGAAAAACTGAATAATAATAAGAAGGAGGAGGAATGAAAAACTGAAGAAGAAGAAGAAGAAGAAGAAGAAGAAGAAGAAGAATGAAAAACTGAATAATAATAAGAAGGAGGAGGAATGAAAAACTGAAGAAGAAGAAGAAGAAGAAGAAGAAGAAGAAGAAGAAGAAGAAGAATGAAAACTGAAGAAGCAGAAGAAGAACAACAACAACAAGAAATGAAAAACTGAAGAAGAAGAAGAAGAAGAAGAAGAAGAAGAAGAAGAAGAAGAAGAAGAAGAAGAAGAAGAAGAAGAATTAAAACTGAAAAAGAAGAACAAGAACAACAAGAAAAAGAAGAAAAATGAAAAACTGAAGAAGAAGAAAAATGAAAAACTGAAGAAGAAGAAGAAGAAGAAGAAGAAGAAGAAGAAGAAGAAGAAGAAGAAGAATATATTTACGACATTGGTATCGCCTGCGCACACAGACCATCAGTACACATTTTCAACGCTGCGTCTGGACATTCACGAACTGAAATATTTTTTTAAAAAGATACAAACATCAATCATTGAACACAAATGGTAGGGATGTACAAATTCACGCACCTTACAAAAAAGGGGAATCACAGGAAATTCTTTAAAAAATCAACAAAAATAAACTAATAAGCCGATTTTGATAACATTTTCGGTATAGGAAGTAATAAAAAAAGATCTTTTATTCTAAATAAATGTTTACTCTAAATTAAAAGGGCTAATTATTTCTTCGTTGGTTTTTGTTTCGCGTATTGATCCCCATATAGTGAACCATAAGATTCTCAGTAATTTTTGGAGGGAGAAAATTAATTTTACATTTTTGGAAAGATAATTCAATGATGGAACTTATGTAAAACAAAAAAAAATCGATATTTTGGTAAAGTCGGTAGTAGGACGTCTTACATTGTAAAACTTAAGTCTCGTAAATAAGAAAAAATATTTATCCTTGCTTTTCCTCTTTTTAATTGTTTTTTTTTTGTTTTGTTTTTTTGAAGGTGGGTTTGAGGTCTTTTGTCAAAAAGAGGCTCAACATAAAACAGCTGTTTTGGTAGTCTAGAGTAATCAAGGCGAACAAAATGACCCGCTCAATGCATCTGATTCCTCATCACAACTGCATTAATGCTAGTTGATTTGGCTTTGGTCAAGACACCCGTATCTGGGACGCGGCTGTCCCACTTCAGACCAAGGATACATCCGTACAAGCATACACACCACCAACTGCCCTTTATATATGTACTAGAAGCGTCTACCCGACGTCGCCTGGGTAGAAGTGCGGATCAAAAAGTTAGTCTCGCAGATCCATTATTACTGAATCACGAGTTGGATACCCCATTAAAATCTCTATGTAAAAAGACTTTGCGTTGAACTGGCCTGGTTCGGCGTCAGAAAAAAAAGTATACAGACACTCCGAAAAAAATGAGTGTCTCTTATTTGTAATATTAAATGCGAAAAAAAAATCCATGCTGTTACTATTTAAATTTTATTTTTTATTTATCTTCATGAATATAAATCAAATCTTCATTATTTTTGCTCAAAAATCAAGATCTGGTGATAGTATATATATATATATTGTCATTAATTGTTTTATTTTCGTAGTTTCATCCAGACATACATACATACATACATACATACATACATAGCAATAACATAATCTTTACAGATCACTGCCGTCCCTCACAATCCTATAACCCCACCACCAGAACCTTTCCTCTCATGAACCCTCAAATTACTCATCAAACCCGTTGCAGATCCACTAATTTTGATGCAAATATGACATAGGAAGGACGTCCTTCCCATTGTATCAGATGAATTAGATGATAAAATTTTATACTGATGCACCACCATATGTCTCTTAAAACCAGAAGCTAACTTATAGACTTTGTAACAAATTGCACAAGACACATTGTTTGTTCCTGGAGGTTGCATGGATTGTCCCTGATGAGATTTCCTATGATTGACATATCCAGCCTCAGAAAGCAGAATTTGACCAAATATCTGACATTTCCAACACTCCATGTTCACTCCAATATGACACTTTCGAAGTTGACGCTTGAGGTTTTCATGCTCAATTCTTTCACATACATACATACATAGATACATACACACCAACTGCCCTTTATAATATGTATAGAAGATAGATTATTAATCCATTTTTTTAAGTAAAATTGTATATACCCCAACAATCGAAACGACTCATGAAGGCTAAGGTCGGTGAATTCGAACGATTTACAAGAATATTACAGACATATACGCCAAAATTGAGTCGCGTGGTCAAATGGTTATAGTCGTAGGAAAAGGACTCGTCAACCCGAGTTCAATTCCTAGACGAAGCTTTTAGCATTTCACATAGCCCTACTACCCTTGCGAAAGGTATGAATCAAATTCTCCCTCCAGCTATGGGTAAATAGCAGGGCAGACTGGGCTCTTTAACCATGGCTATGTAACCAGTCTAGGAGAAGGAAAACTCTGAATTCAAACTTGTTAAACTCTGCTTAAGAAATTGACCTTGTGTCGCATCCTGCTCGTGCGGAGGGGTTGATATATATATATATATATATATATATATATATATATATATATACGACAAAAATGTTAAAACTCCCGGACATTACTGAATAGGGAGTTTGATCCTCACTGGATGCCCAATACTTGCGACCTTAGGTCACATCCTACCTTCGGCGAATGAGTTGGATAAAAAAGAGCGTCCTATTGTGGTGTTGGCGAGCTAGTCTCGCAGATCCATTACTACTAAATGGTGATTTTAATCCTTGCTGGATGGCTCATGCTTGCGACCTTGCGTCACATCCTCCCCGTGGCAAACAGGTTGGATAGAAAGCGTGTCCCATCGTGATGTAATGGCCAGCAAGCTAGTCTTGCAGTTCAATTACTACTGAATAGCGAGTTCAATTCTTGCCAGTTGCCTTATACTTGCTCTTACGCGCCGTGGTTTTAATTAAAAGATTTAAAATATTTTTTAATTTGTTTTTCTTTTTTCTTCTCCCGTATTAATAGGAATGATAATTAATAGAAATGGATTAATAATTTTCACAGAAGATTGATAATTTTTTAGAAAAGGATTGATTATTAATAGAAAAAATAGTGTCATGTTTACTGTGGATTTAAATTTAATAGAATGTGATTAATGATTAATAGAAAAAATACGCAAAAAGTGGATAATTTTTTGAAAAAGATTAATAATTCTAAGAAATGAAATAATAATTTTTAGAAAAGAATTAATATTCTTAGAAGGATTAATAATTTTTTAGAAAGGTATTAATATTTTTAGAAAGGGTTAACAATTTCTATAGATATATTCATAATTTTTAGAAAGGGTTAACAATTTTTAGAAAGGATTAACAATTTTTAGAAAAGGATTAGTAATTGTTAGAAAAGTATTAATAATTTTAAGAAAGGATTCATAATTTCTAGAAAAGTATTTATAATTTTTAGAAAGGTATTAATAATTCTTAGAAATGGATTCATAAATTTAGAAAAGTATTTGTAATTTTAAGAAAGGATTCATAATTTCTAGAAAAGTATTTGTAATTTTCAGAATGGATTAATAATTTTTAGAAAGTATTAATTTTTAGAAATTATTAATAATTACTTATAATTTTTGAAAAAGGATTAATTAATAGAAAAAAAACTGTGTGATGCTGTTGTGGATTAAAAATTACTAGAATTGGATTAATAATTAACAGAAAAAACTTACTCAAAATATGGATTAATAATCTTTAGAAATGGTTTAATAATTTCTAGAAATTTAAGAATCCATGGAAATGCTATACATACATCTGGTATTCGCCAGACAGAGAGGGAGTCTATCTCCTTTTCACTACCGTTATAACAGGAAGATTATTTTTGCGTATGAGGTGGAGCGCCAAATCTACTGTCAGCTCCCTACTTTACCGCACAAATCTAAGTTGTGCTATTCATGCCCTGAGTTGGTGGGGGCCGGTATCGAACCCAGAACCTTGTGGTTCCGATGCGGATGCTCTACAGACTAAGATTAATATACAGAGTTTATTATTTTAAATCAATCATATGGAAATCTGATCAAACTGATAAGATAAAGCAACAATTCTTCCAAGCCGTATTTGTATCAGTGCTACTGTACGGCTGCACCACTAACGAAGCGCCTAGAGAAGAAGTTAGATTGGAGTTGTACAAAATTGCTGCACACTGACTTAAATAAATCGTGGAAACAGTAGCCTACAAGAAAGCAACTGTAAGGCCACTTTCCCCCCTATCACACAAACTATTCGAGTAAGACGAACAAGACATGCCGGAGAAGCAGGAACGAACTCATTAGTGACGCTCTCCTGTGGATACATGCACATAGACGTACCTATGTGGGCCGTCTGGTAAGGACCTACATCGATCAACTCTGTGCAGATTCTTGATGCTGCATAAAAGACCTCCCGTGGGGTGGTGGTGATGACTGATAGAGACGATTGGCGAGAGAGAAAGAAAGAAAGAAAGAGAGAGAGAGAGAGAGATATGGATATCCGACATGATGATGATGATGATGATGATGATTTCAAATGAATATTAAAATAATTACCTTGAGAAAATGCAACTCCTATGAGAAAATATAAAAATCCAGTTAGATGGAACATTGCGAAAATTTTCAATGAAATTTCACTTGGTGCAAAGAATTCTTTAGAGACACGCTGGCATCTGAAATATAGTGATAGGTGATATATATATATATTAAAAATATATAAAAATATATTAACACAAATTCGGGATATACAGAGACGATGGCTTGTGCCTGTCCCGTAAATGCGACGGACACCCTAGATAAACTAAGGAAAAATATGATAAAACATATGAACAACATGGGCCTTAAAATCATAATAGACACAAACCTCACAAACGTAAACTTCCTAGACGTTAATCTAGACCTTGATAGCGGACATACAAACCATATACCATAAGCCAAACGAAAAATTAAAATACATAAACATAGGTTCATGCCACCCACCTATAGTATTCAAAAACCTAGTCCACAACATTAGCCGCAGAATCTCAAACCTTTCAGCAAATAAAGAAATATTTGAAAAAGCAGCCCGTACTACAATGAAGCATTAAAGGAAAGCGGAATTAAGGACCAAATAAAATACATAGATAGCGAAGACTACATACCAACCACAAACAGAAACAGGAAAAGGAAAATAATCTGGTTCACACCACCATATGCACTCACGTAAGGACAAATATAAGGCAAGAAATTCTTAGAAACTAGTAAAAAAGCATTTCCCACCTAAACATAGATACCACAAAATTTTTTAACAAAAACACAGTCAAAATAAGCTATTCTTGTGGACAACCGATGAAGACAATTTTTACAGCCAACATCAAACCCAGAGAAGACCCAACATGCACATGCAGAAGTAAAGAGACTGTCCTTTACAACAAAGATGCAACACAGAATCAATAATATACCAGGCAACATTAAGACAAACAATACAAACCAATCGGAAACCAGCGAAAACTACATAGGGATGGTGCAGGGTAGCTTTAAACAACGCTACTATAACCATTTAACATCCTTCAAACACGAAAATAAGAGGAACGTGACAGCGCTATCCAACAAAGTATGGCAGTATAAAAAACAAGAAAAACATTTTAAATTAGAATGGAAAATACGAGACCAATCGAAACCATATATAAATGGTTCAAAAAATGCTCATTATGCACAACAGAAAAATTCCGTATTCTTCAAGGAATAAACTCCGAAGAAAATTTCCTAAACAACAAAACAGAAATTTTTCGAGCATGCCCACACAGGAAAAAATTCTTAATATGGAATTGGACTAACCAAAACATCAGACCGCCATAATTAAGAATTCATATATAAATAAACACACATGAACTAAAATAAATATAAAAACGGAAAAAATTTAAAATCACAATAAGAACAATGACGACAAATGGTGATGCTGTTGAATGATGAAAGCGAAATGCAGGAGCTATTAACGGATCGCGTGGATACGTGCCGGGAGTTTAAAAACTGTCCAAAATTTTTTTCAAAAGTCAAACGCCTCTGAAGACGAATAACACCAAAAAAACTGTTATTCAGAAACCAATGGTAGGAGCGACTTTGTAATTATAAGTATATATATATATATATATATATATATATATATATGCAGGGTGTTCGGAATAAATTTGACGTATTTATATTTGGTTATTTTTCTCCGTAGGTTGGAGGTATTGACGCACACTACACATCATTTAAAAGCTTGGAACCTTCTTCATTCATATACATAATGACAGATAAAATTGATGACTGGAACCCACCTGAATCATGGAAGAGAATAACTTGTATCATGATGATCTGCACCGGCCATCAAAATAAGGAGATTATGGTTGCTGCACACTGTAAAACAATTAGGCATGAACTCGAGAATTGCAATGGAGACTACGAGGCTGTGGCTATAATAAAGCAACATAACAGACGATCTGATTGCGTTCGTACAGCAGAAGTCCTCGAAAATCTACAGAAAAAAAGTGTTGGGGGACCATCAGATGCCTACGTGGAGTTGCTAAACATTGTAGTCAAGCCCTGTATAATAAGGGTAGCCAATGGTAGACCATATGTATGGCAACAGGATTCGCCCTCCAGCCACACCTCTGAGAGAAGTCAAAAATGGTTGCCGGCGAATTTTTACGATTACACCAGTCCCAATGTTTGGCCTCCGAACTCCCCAGATCTTAACCCTATGGATTATTATGTATGGGGTGCTGTTGAGAAAGACACTAATCGCCGTGCCAGTACTACAAAAGCCCAGTTAATCGACAGAATTAAGGTAGTTTTGGAAACCCTTCTCAGGGAAACTGTAACATCTGCTTGCTCCAAGTTCCGGAGCAGGATTGAGGCTGTGATCGACGCTAATGGCGGTTATTTCGAATGAAACTTGTTGACAGTAGGGTAATTTCCGTGCCTGTTGAATTTCTTTACAATTGTAGTTACCAAGCACTTTTTTCTTTTTCCTTATGAAACTGTCAAATTTCTCCCGAACACCATATATAGCCAAATCTCACTTTGTTTACAAAGTTTGAGAACTCTAGGTGAAGTTCATTTCCGCTTAGAAATATAGCGATTAAATAGCCTGCTATACTTGGCGACTGACTGTGGATGTGTGGGTAAGAGGTTTGGCTAGCGTAAGTTCGTTCGGGTCTCGAACCCAGCCAGAGGCAGCTGCTAAAAATCGCATATAACTATACTGATGAGAGGTGATACCTCGAAACACGTGTCTATAGTTTACTCTCTCTCTCTCTCTCTCTCTCTCTCTATATATATATATATATATATAATATATAATATATATATATATTGATTCTTGTGTTCCTTAATAACGGTCGTATAGACCGTTATCATCTTGCAACACCCCCTGGTTAAAAATGAGACTATTCAAATCGTCCAAGATGACATGTAAAAGTGTAAATCTGGATTATCTGAGGTTGCTTATCCGCCGAATTCTTAGTGTTGCAAGATGATAACGGTCTTTACGACCGTTATTATCTTGCAACACCCCCTGGTTAAAAATGAGACTATCCAAATCGTCCAAGATGACATGTAAAAATGTAAATCTGGATTATCTGAGGTTGCTTATCCGCCGAATTCTTATTTCTCAGTTAAATAATGGGCCATTCCGTTTAAGCGGAGCTCAGCAAGCCCCTACCCCTTTTATCATATGTGAAAGAAAGCAGTGGCTGGGGTCTTATTGTCCTGGGTATGACGTTAAAATTCCTCTGATGGTAAAATTCCAATTCTGGAGTACTCCTTATCATCACTTCCTTGTCCACTCAGACATGTTACGGTCCCATTTATGGGTTAAATAGAAGGAAAAAAATGAGTTTAAAAAAATGAATTTTTAAAAATCAAGAATGATTAAAGCAAAACGTCTTCGGCATAAAATAACCCAACAAGGGTTGACATGCCGTAAAGTCCAACTAACCAACTTAGCAAGAATGTTGGAAATGATTTCGAGGGACTGGCTTTGTATTACAAATATTAGACATTGAAAGATGGAGGATCTCGCATGTAGGTTTATCGTCTTGGGAAACACTAAGTTCAAATCGTGTCGGCGACACTAGTTCAAATCCTGGACGATGCAGTTTACATTTCACATAGCGCTAATACCTACGGGAAAGGTAAGCTATCCCCGCAGTTATGAGTAAACAGCAGGGCAGATTAGGCTTTTTTAAACTTGGCACAGCAACCAATCTACAAGAGAAACTCTGAATTGTGTTAAACTCCGCTTAAAAATTGACATTCTGTCGCATCCTTCTGGAGTGGCGGGTTGAGTAAATAGTTTTGTTTTGTTTTACGGCATATCAACATTGGTGGGTTTATGTAATAGATTCGTTTCGATAGTTTTGTAGAAATATATATATATTATATATATATATATATATAATATATATATATATGAACCTATGTTCAATTGTTCATATTTTTTAGTACAATCCTACTTCTTTTAGGAAATGTAAAATCCTGGATGGTCTTATTTTCGTGAAAAGTTATTTCAAATTACTTACTTGGTAGTATTTAGTTCGCACTTGATCAAAGTCTACACACTCTAACAGTATATGTTTCACTGTAAATTTCTCTTGGCATGTAGTCTTTTTTCCCAATGATTTCCCAGGTTGGGTCATAACTATACTCGGATATACAGGGAACACATGAGGAAGACCGGGGTATATAACGGCCTTGTTCTACTCAATAGGTCACTACAGCCCGATATATGAGCTGCTTCTTTGAGACGTCTTCTTTCCCAATGATTTCCCAGGTTGGGTCATTACTATACTCGGATACACAGGGAACACCTGGGGGAGGCCGGAGGATACAGCAGCCGAAACGTTGTTAGGCCTATTCTTAACCAGCAAATGAATAACTGTATAAAGCAGTCCTATCCTTGTATTTATCAACATTGGCCTTATAACGTTTCACAAGGATACAGCGGCCGAAACGTAGTGTTTATACATACCACAATAAAGATGAGGAAAACAACAACCAGAAACATCAAAATTATTCACATCAAGCCTCATCTAAAAAAAAAAATACAAACAAATGATAATGATATACTTACTGATTTGATGTACTTTCCACTTAATTCAGAATTTCTTCACAAAAATCCAATAGACACAGAATTCTTGTTATATTTTTTTTCACAGCGAAGACACAATCTTATTAACCCTTGAGTAGGTTCAATTTTGTTTTTGTTTGTTTTTGGGGTTTTTTTAAATTGAATTTGCTAAACAAGACTTACTAACATGTCTCCTTAACCTGTGACATAAGTTATAGATCGCATAGTAATTTCTGTCACTATTAATCACAAAAAAATCGCATTAAAAAGCTCTAAAAACATATTTTGTCATATTTCGTTTTACTTGGATCTTAAAACACATACTTTAAATCAGGCATGTCAAACATGCGGCCCACGGGCTACATGCGGCCCTCAGGAAGCGCAAGCACAGCCCGCACGCAGACTTATACAGCGCTTTGAGGAAGCGCGTGGTGTAATGGTTAAAGTCATGGGAAATGGACTCGTCGCTCCGAGTTCAAATCCTGGACGTGGTAATTGCATTTTCACTTAACGCTAATACCCTTGGGAAATGTATGAATCCTACTCTCCCACCAGCTATGGATAAATAGTAGGGCAGACCGGGCTCTTTAACCTTGGTTAGGCAACCGGTCTAGGAGAAGGAAAACTCTGAATTCAAAACCTGCTGAACTCCGCTTAAGAAATTGACCTTGTGTCGCATCCTGCTCGTGCGGAGGGGTTGGTAAATATATATACAGCGCTTTTACAGTTATTAATGAATCATGAGTTGGATCCTCGCAGGATGCCCCATTAAAATCTCTATGTAAAAAGACTTTGCGTTGAACCCGACCTGATGGGGCGTCAGTAAAAAAAAAAAAAGTGACAGACATTCTGAAAAAAAAAAAAATTATTGTCTCTTATTTGAAATATTAAATGCAAAAAAAAAAATCCTTACTATTACTATTCATTTTTTTTTTAAATTATCTTCGTGAATATAAATCTAATTTTCATTATTATTGCTCAAAAATCAAGATCTGGGGATAGTGAATGTGCATATATATTTATTTTCGTAGTTTCATCCGGAAATACATACATACACACTAACTCCCCTTTATATATGTATAGATTAAGGAGAATACTTTATATAATCTTGAAGCGAATACTTTAAATAATCTTAAGAAGAATACTTTAAATGAAACTAGAAGCGGCTATCTGGCGAAGCCTGGTAAAGAAGAAGAAAATGGGGTGATGGTTAGTAAGCTAGCCTTGCAGATCCATTACTACTTAATAGAGAGTTCGATTCTGGCTGGATGCCCCATAAAAATCTCCACAAAAAACCTTGTGTTTAATCCGGCCTGGTTGGAAGGTACGATTTTTTTTTTTTTTTAATTGACATAAAATATAACGACATAGTAAGAACTTTTTTTAATTCAATAATTAACAATATTTGAAAAAAAAAAAAGAAAGATATAAAAAGGCGATTTGTTCAAGGGATATTATTTATGGCTGTTAGGGGACGCTAAAGAAAGTTGCTAAAGGGCGGCTATTTACTGTTGCTAGAGACGCCTAAGGTTGTTAGGGACGGTATGTTTATTAAGGATACTAGGGACACCAAGCAAGGTTTCTAAGGACGCGACGCTATTTGTGATTGCTAAAGGATGCTAGGGAAGGTTGCTAAGAAGATAAAGGAAGGTTGTTATGGACGCTATTTAATGTTGCTAGGGGACTATTCACTCTGGGCACACACACACACACACATGGGTTAAACTAAGATCTAGGTAACTTAAACGCTTACAGTATTTCAACACCCCCGCTCCGCACCAAATGACCCACACCTACACCCACTCAAGTCAATCCAACCCCGCCAAACATCAAAAACAGGCCGGGGAAGCAACATCCCTGTTTCCAGTAAATTCCAACCCTACCAATCAAGAGGGCTGCTGAAGTTTAAAGGCAGGGAAAGAAGTCAACACCCCTGATTCATAAAAACACTGGCGACCACAGTAGTCAACCAGTCTTTTAAAAATCCTTGTAAAAGATGGGTCATTCTCTCAAAATATTGGATGAAATAAAATGGAACTTGGTACATAACATCCAACTCAGTTTCTCATTTATTTCACACTTTACTCATGCTTCGCACTAAATCCAATATATTATATATATATATATATATATATAATATATATATATATATATATATAGAGATAGAGAGAGAGAGAGAGAGAGAGAGAGAGAGAGAGATGATATATACATAGAAAATTAGACTCATCAGATTATAAATATATCTAAAAGATATTTATATCTGACGAAGTCTCATTTTCAGTATATATATATATATATATATATATATATATATATATATATATATATATTATAATAAACACACATATACATATACAGATATAATATATACACTGAAATTAGATTCATCAAAATATATATATAATATATATATATATATATATTATATATATATATATATATTATATATATTTTCAGCAGCACTTATTTATTAAGACATATTAGGTTAAAGACGACGGAACAAAAAAAAAAACAAAACATTAGTGAAGTCATGTCTGTGTGTATTTTGTCAATGAGTCTCGTGCACAAAATAAAACAGGGACTTTCAACGAAGGACCTACCCAAAGATATTCACTCTTGATGTTATAATCTTTTTGTTTAAACTTTTTTTAAGAGTAAAGTTCGACACCAACGTTGGCCCAGCCCTGAAGTGACACAAATGTTTGATATCTCTTGAAAAATTGTAGTTCAAATTGTGTTTTGGTTGGTTGACTAGGGATTTTAAGACAGGACTTTTAAGTGAATTGGTTCATTTGGTACAAACAGGGGACTGCATCAGAAGGCATTAATCTCCTTCCTTTCTGTAGACATGAAATCAGAAAGCGAAGTCTTCAAGCAGCTTAAAAGCAGAATTACCTCCCCTTTTTTATTCACAGGACTTCAGAAGATTTCTAGAGGCAATTCAACTTTTATTGTTACTCACGGCACCAGTGAAACTCTCCTGTGATTTTTTTTGTTTAGGAAAAACTTACACGAAGTAAGTAATGTATATTTAATATGTAAATTCGCATGGATATATGACAGTATGATATTAATTAGTAAACGTTTGTATGTTTACTTAAGAGCTATTTATATAGTTCAATATGTAAAAATATAGTGAATGAGAGTAATCTCACCTTGTTTGTTTCATTTTGAGGAAGCCGTATATCTTAGTCGGCATTTTCTTTCCTCGTAAATCTACAATGAAAATACAATTTGTTCGAATCAATACAACTGCACGTTCTAAACACGAAAATATCGTAAAATGTGTTCTTAATAACAATTAAGTCTCATTTCAAATAAAGCGCAGCGCACAATCAAGAAGTGAAATAATCAAGGGGAGGTGACTCTCATTTATGTAGCTAATGTTCAGATTACAAGGGCATTATAGTTGGGAAAATCATATAGGTACCCATAACACCATGTTAATCTCAAATTCTCCGTGTATAATGTTCAATTATATGATTAGAATTCACCATTGAATTAAGTCTATTAACAAAAGAAAGATACTATGTTGAAAAATAAAATATTTGATATATATAAAATGAAAGATTTCGCTCTAATTATGTAGAGATTTATTGATTTATTGATCTCAACGGCATAGTCATCCCGTATAGGGTTATTTTATGACTTGAGGCCATTCAACATTATTGCTACTCACGGCACCAGTGAAACTCTCCTGTGATTTTTTTGGTTAGGAAAAAAAACTACACGAAGTAAGTAATCTATATCTTAATATAGTAAACGATGATATACGACAGTAAGATGAATTAATTAGTAAAGCTTTGATATGTTTATTAAGAGCTATAATGATTAGTTCAATATGTAAAAATATAAATAGAATACTAATAGAACTATTTTGATATATGCCAGTTTAGTGAGGAATCACCGTTCTTCAGATACCAATTAACAACTTAATTTTTTAAATGTATCAGTATATATATATATAATATATATATAATTATATATATATATATAATAATTATATATAATATATATAATTAATATATATAAGATATGAAAACAGCAAGCAAGTGAAAACAATTTTATAACTTAGTGATATTGAACAATATTTCGATTTTTATAAAAATCGTCATTAGAGCTTTGTTTTATAATCCTGTAATTAATATTGTTCAATATCAGCTAAGTTATAAAATGTTTTCACTTTAACAGGTTTTGTTGTGTTTTCATATCTTTTTTATATATCTAACCGGCTGGATTCATTTCCTTTCTTTTAACTTATTATAAATATAAAATTATTATAATATATATATAGTGTTCAGCTCTACTCTACGTATTGAGCACTTTTTATTTTGTTTATACGCTGATTTATCCTGAATAACACTTACCCAACCTATATTGAGACCAACCTAATAATTTTGCCGGTAGTCATTCCCTTTACATACTGTTGTAGTTGACTCACCTATGACCAGAACATGGACTTACCCAAAGGGTAATATTTAGCAGAGCAAAGCTACTCAAGTGAGAAGTAGCGAATGCATGTCTTCGAGTTCGCTGGTACCAAGGAACCCTCCTCATTTTTGTACATTGATATATGTTTGAATATATCTGTTCCTTACTTTTTTCTCCGTGTTGAATATTTATTTGTTGACCTTTAAACAGGTCATAACACATACACACACAACACACACACACACACACACATATATATATATATATATATATATATATATATATAGCGATTTTAATTTCCTTAATCTGACAATAAATAATATATATTATTATATATATATATATATATATATATATATTATAAAATAGGTACAAGTGATAACCTACTCGAGTTTCACCATAAGGAGTCTTCAGGGTTAAATCCACTCAAATTTAATCGAGATACCGATTAATAGCAGTCGATTACACGTGTGTGTTCATTGCAATGAACACACACGTGTAATCGACTGCTATTAATCGGTATCTCGATTAATTGAGTGGATTTAACCCTGAAGATCCTATGGTGAAACTCGAGTAGGTTATCACTTGTACGTATTTTATAATAAATTTGGTCTACTTACGTATTGAGCACATTGTATATGTTATATCGCTGACTTACCCCCTGAATTCTGAACCACCTAATCATCGTGACCATATTCACCGGGTGAGTCACCTGTTCCATTTATATATATATATATATATATATATATATATATATATAATTATTCACCAGAGTCCTTTAGCCGGGCCGTAGCCCTAATACCTCGTAATCATATCCTGTCACGGTGAGGAGGGGTTGGATTTTAGGGTGGATATATATTATATATATATATATATTATATGTATGTGTGTGTGTGTGTGTGTGTGTGTGTGTGTGTGTGTGTCACATATAAGCTAAGCTTAGTAAATAACTATATATACAAAATATTCCGCGTGGTGCAATGGTTAGCAAGCTAGATTAGGCCTCCATTGTTAGTGGAGTTCGATTCTCACTAGGTGCCCCATACTTCTGACCTTGAGCCACATTAAGCTAGGTTAGTAAATAACTATATACAAAATATTCCTGCCACACACATAATAATATATAAAAGGTGTTGTCAAAAAGAATCGAGATTTTTTTGTACTTTTTGACATACCTATATTCTGTAAAAGAAATAACATTCCATTCATTCTTCATTTCTTATCTTGTAATACAGCTTTAAACTTGCTATTTTTTGACACACCTTGTATTCTGAAAAAAAAAAATGAATAAATAAATTAAATATTCATTGATAAACTTACGCAATTCCTGGGGTATATATAATATATATATATATATATATATTTATATATATAAGCACTAATAGTAGTTTCGGTTACAGACAGCACCGAATCTACATTATATCAATACAAATTCTAGCATAAAAACGTCTTCTGCAAATATTACTGATATATATTGAGTCAATGAAAATTATTTCTAACCAGCATATAAACAAAAGAAAACAATATTTACCTACAAAATATTCCATCAAAACTTACATATATATAATTAAAAAATCATAACAATATATATAACATATATTATATGCATAGTACACACACACACACACACACAAAACCACACTATAATATATATATAAATATTATATATTATATATATATATAATATATAATACTATAATATTAAAAATGACATATATAATCAATTATCAAGGAAAGTACTCAAAGATTGAAAATGATTATATATATATATATATAACTTGTGATGAGACTAATATGTCGAAATGTACATTCAGGAAATTGACATTTTCACGATTTGTTTAGCGTTACATTTGAACTATATAACCCGCTAATTCATTAATAAATAATCTGATTAATTTTCAAGTTAGGTATGACTTCAAATTAATTCACATATCCTACAAAAATTGTCGGCTTAAAGCCATATAAAAATAAACACATTTGTTTGTTTACTTTCCTCATCTATATATATATAAAATTATAAATATATATATATATATTGTATATACGGTGTTCGGGAAAAAGTGTTTGGATAACTACAAAAATTTAATTTAAGAAACTCAACAGGCACAGAAATTACCACCACTTCTATTAAGGTTCACTCAAAATGCCAGTACTGCAAGGCCAGTTGGTCCGACAGAATTAAGGTTAGCTTTAAATCCTTCGCAGGGAAACTGTAACATCAGCTTGCTCCAGGTTCCGGAGCAGGATTGAGGCTGTGATCGGATGCTAATGGCGGTTATTTTGAGTGACCTTGTTGAGACATATATATATACATATATACATGATATAAAAATTACATATACAAGATGTGGTATTAAAAATATCTCAGCAATGGTTGATTGGTTGGTCTGGTGGTTGGTTGGTTTGTTGGTTGGTGGTTGGTTGGATTTTACGGCATGTCAACTCTTGGGTTATTTTATGCGAACTCATTTTTGTTTATCATTCTTGTTGGGTATTTCACATTTATTTAAAAAAATCATTTTAAAAACACATTTTTAAAGCACTGTTTTTACCATAGATGGACCCTAACAGGTACTATCACTCAGATCAGGGTGGACCTGGGAGTAATAAAGGGGTATTTCCACATTCCCTAGAGTTCCATAATTATAACTTAACCACTAGATGCATTTTAACGTCAACTCCGGACACTAAGACTCTCAGCCACCGCCTTCTAGCACATATTATGATAAAAAGTGTTGGGATTGCTATAAGGGCAATAGGGTTGACGAGATGTCTCCTCTGATTGATCGGAATGGGCCTCTAACGACCGCCCGTCCCTAGCCTAAGTAAGTAGAGTGTTTGCATGTCATGAACTGCTCAGCCACCAGGATTCCGTCCTTAAAGCATCATGGGTGCGCTACCACGGCCAACAGATGATTATTTTTACCCTCTGCAGAGATGCAGTCGATGTATTCTACAACCGCAGCCCAGGGTAGGGGGTCATACCCGGAGGATGGGATAATATATATATATATTTACGACCCCTCCGCACGAGCAGGATGTTGACACAAGGTCGATTTCTTAATGCGGATTTTAACCAGGTTTTGAGTTCAGAGTTTTCCTTCTCCTAGACCGCTTCCTAGCCAAGGTTAAAGGAAGCCGCAATCTGCCCCTACTATTTACCGATAGCTAAGAAGGAGAGTAGTTGGATGCATACTTTCCAAGGGTATTAGCGCTATTAGTGGAAAGCACCAATGCTCGTCAGGATTTGAAATCGGGTCGACGAGTCAATTTCCTACGACTGTAACCATTAAGCTCAGTCGGTAAGAAGCGTCCGGCCTAGGAATCACAAGGTTCCTGGTTCTGTACTGGCTCTCGCCCCAACCTCAGCGTATGAGTGGCACAAGAGATCTGTGCGGTAAAGTGAGGAGCTGGGGTAGTGTGTAGCGTTCCACCTCAGAATGCTAAAATAACCTCCTTGTTTTGGCGCTAGTGGAAAGAAGATAGACACCGGTCGCTGTATGGTTCATACCGACTTTAGGCCCGCCCCGACGAACGATGTAACCTTACACACGCACCTCGAGTGTGGGTAAATATGTAACATAGTGTGTGGTTCGTGTATTGATTCGAAAGGGATTATAAAAATATTTGCATGGAGAAATATATTTCATCAGAAATATAAATATTTGATGTAATAACTTTTTAAATTGTTGACACTCGTTGAAAGAGGGGATAAATTTGAAACCGCAGCACAGCTGTTTAGTGACGGAACCTTTGAAAAAAATTGAGTCAAAGTTCGGTTGTTTTTGTTTTGTTTTTTGTTTTTTTGTTGTTGTTGTTTTTTTCCTTCTTCTGATTTAAGACACAAAGTATAAATGAATACTTCTTGTTTCACGCAACACGAACAGAATCCAAGAAGGAATTGGCCAAAAAGGATCACATTAACAGTAGTAAATAAAACTTATCAAGTAATTAAATAACCAAAAAAAAGCACAAGACTCTACTGTATATTTAAAATTAATAACCCTTATTCCTTCTTTAAAAGATTATATCTGTAAAATATTTAACCTGAAAAACTATGAAATTAGCAGAGGTGGTTACTTCTAGAATAGGCTCAGTCCTAATTAGGTGATTATCATCCACACATTAATCATTTGTTGTGTTTTTTTTATTTTTGTAAAAAATGTGTGAAAATAAACATGATTCTCTTATATTATCTATCTTCATTATTTTCTTTTCGGAAATATACAGAAAAAGTTGACTCTTGAAACGGTCCGGAAAAAAATTAAACGGAAAAGTTTTTTTGGTGGTTTTCCAATGACATTTTAACCACAGTCCTATGAATAACAATTTTTGCGAATTGGGTTACCGGGTTTAGGGGATAAGTTTGTTTTTAATTACGTATTGCTTAAAAAAAAAATAAACAACAACAAAAAAATACTATACATTTAATGTCAAAATATTTTTTTTTAAACTAAGTTTAATTGAAATTATACATTGCAATACTAACACAGAACAACTGTCTAATATAAATTTCAATAATTAATTTCAATGGTTAATTAAATGTATAGTAATTTTGGTTTTTTTGTTTGTTTTATTTTTTTTAAGCAATACGTAATTAAAAACAACTTTAAATCCTAAAACCGTAAACCCATTCGCAAAATGTTAATTATAAAAACTTAGTTTAAACTGTTGGGTACCACAAAAAAACTTTCCGTTTTAAATTTTTCCGACCCGTCTTCACAAGTCCCAGCCTTAGAAAAATAATAATTTGAATAGGCAATTTCTTCGCCTAATTTCAAAAACAATATAGCGATTTATTTTCGATCAATTTATTTTTACAAAAACTGAATAATTAGACAGAAATAACACATAACATGGAGTTTTATTTAAAATTTATATGGGCACCTAGTTATTCGCCTTCAGCTTCTCAAAAGCCGTTTGGGATTTGCTCACCACCAAGAATATATCATACAAACATCAGGCTTTTTACGCCCAGCGAAGAGTCCAATTTTGTTCAATCTCCAATAAAAAAATACTAGCGTAGAGCTGGTGGTTTACCAAATATAGGGTGATTGTAAAATACCCACCTTCTCTATTTAAAAATGTTATCTTTTTTTTTTTTCCGGATCATTATTTTATTACAAAAAATGAATATTCAGAAGAACACACATAACAAGTGGAGTTTTATTCAAATTCTATTTATGGCAACCATGCATTTACCTTGCCTCTTCAAGCCGCTTATGTTTAACATTTCCTGGCTCATATGCACTAACGAACTATCTGAAGACGGTCGAAAATTAAAACAGAAAAGTTTTTTTTTGGTGGGTACCCAAATGACAGTTTAACTACAAGTCTTGAATTAACATTTTTGCGAATTTGGGTTTATGCTTATAGGGGTTAAGGTTTGTTTTAATTAACGTATTGCTTAAAAAATATAAACAATCAAAACCTCAAATTACTAAACATTTAATTAACCATTGAAATTAATGATAATCTATTATTTAGACAGTTGGTTTTGTGTTAGTATTCAATGTAATATTTCAATTAAAACTTAGTTTTAAAAATATTTTTTGACATTAAAATGTATGTATTGGGTTTTGTTGTTGTTTTTTTTTTTTCAGAATCCAAGTCCCATTAATATACAGATCAAATTTTGGGCTGAATATTTGGAATCCGAGCAGTTCCCAAAAATGCCGTTTTAAAATTTTTTTTTCTTACCATTTTTCTGAAATTCACCTAATTTTATCTTTAGAATTTTTCCATGCACATTGCTGTTTTTTGATCTGAATTTTGGTTAATTATAACAAATATATTTACTCTATTAGCCAAACAAAAAAATCTAATAAGTTTAATGACTTTAAAAATCTGTCTTGAAAATATAAATTTCCAGTTCGAAGAGAATATGTTAAAGTGGTCGGGATCAGTTCCAATAAGCACCTAAATTCCCCCCAGTAATGAAAAAGGGTTACTTTGTTTTGGTCACTGTAAGTTTTCTGATTATTTGAAAACAGAACTAAAAGACGATAATTTCACTTATTATTGTAATCTGACATCAAATTTTCTCAGTAAATTTCAATTATTGAATTTTAATAATAATATAAGTTTTATTTCAATGTTATTATTGTTACCATTTGCGAAAATCTTAAAGTTACTACAATCTTATATAATGATACATTTCTTATTGATTTGGTCAAATTAAGAGGCAGGTTTGTTTTCTGGGGCGGGAAGTTAGACCTGTGGTAGACATTTTTTAAAATCATACTTTTTAATTTTAATCAGAGTTTTGTAAGTAACGAGTCGAAACTTTAAACTGACTCCAAAGCGCCCTCGGTGCCTTTGGGCAATGCGGAAATGTCCCTGGCAAAGGAAGAAAATGTGGTTGAGGGAAGAAGGGAACATGTGGTAGCCATTAATGGCACTCTGATAAGAAGTGTCAAAGAAGTTCGAAGGGGGCAGATTAAACTTTTTTATAGAGGTTAGCGGAGCATTATGGGTGACTACCCATGGTGCCATTGCAAACCTTTATAATTTGGCTTATAAAAAGCGACCTATTTTGGCCTGAAAGGGTGGCACTGCATTTTTTGTTCTTCAGTAAACAGGAGGTTGTCGAGACGAGCGAAATAATAGGAAAGTAAAGAAGAAAGAAGAGGAAAAAGAAGAAGAGGAAAAAGAAAAAGAGAGCTGGTGGGGACAATTTTCCAAGCTATTTTGGCTTAAATTCGGAAACATGGACAGAATGTTTTTCGATTTTAACTAGTTGGTGGGTCTCCTTTTCTGACGCCGTCATCAAATGGATTCAGCACGTATTGAATATTTGCGAACTTTGCAGGAGAACCGGAATGTCGAAGCTGAAATACTACAAATTGCGCCTGCCGAGGTGGTTGCCCCCACTGGGTGGTTAATCAGCAATTTGAACAAGGAAGATAAGACCAATTTTCAGTGTAAAGAGGTCTATAGCCGCCCTACGCCCCTGACTCGTTCAAGTGCGGTATGATCTTCGTGGGCGCGCGGCGACTTCGGACCCGAGGGAGACAGTAAACGAAAATTTGGCGGACCTGCAGCGAACTGGATAGCCTGTCGGGGAGCGACGCAATGATTTCCTGTTTGGGGCCTTTTTGTTTGTTGCCTGGACTGCCGCAAGCACGTCGCGGTGCTTGGCGAAGCGTCCATCCGCGCAATGGACGATATGACAATGGTGAACTGTCGGACCGGGTACGGACCATTTATGCCGACACTGGAGCAGCTCGGACAGAGATCTTCTGCCGCCGCGCAGCCTGCTTCTCGTGCCCAGCCTGGGACCACGAAGAACGAAATATTGTTTGGTTACTAGTGCTCCGGTCCCAACCATTTGTCCCGAGATTGCCTGCTAGGTACGCTTCAGGCAGCTCCTGAACGCCATTCAGTTGCCACGAGACGATCGATGTTTCCGGTGTTAAGGACCGGACATATTGCTTGTCTGGAGTGGTCCCCGGAACGCTTGCAGGCATAGAAGTAAACACGGTCAGCTTGCCTTCCCCACAGGGAAAGGAGAAATGAGGCCGCTGCCAAACCAGTTGACGTTAATGTAACGGGAAATGAATTATGCCGCGTAGACACTGGGATGTATGCCGACGTTGTGGTCACCAGATGTTGTGTCCATGCCTTAAGCCGCTTGGACAAGCTAGGGGTGCTAACAGCGGGATGAAAACAATAAATGCTGGCGGGGAAGCCGATTCCAGCTCTGTGTTAAAACAGCAATGAAGCCTGCCCCAATGACGTTTGATGCCTAGTTGTAAAATACCGCCGGTTATTGGGTTTTGAAACGCTACATACTGGGGATGAGCCATCAAGAGCTTTTTTGCGGCAATGACCCATCCCAACAAGTGGAAACAGTGAGCTTTAAAGGTTTGGTTTGTCGCCTTGTTTTAACGGCCATATCAACCTCAGTGGGTCATTTAATGCCGATAAAGTTTTTGAAATAAATCACAATTCTTAATGGATAATAAATTTTTTATAAATACATTTTTCCTATTTAACCCATAATGGAGACCCTAAACAGGTACTACACTCCGGAATCAGAGTGGACAGGGAGCATGGTGGATGAAAGGGGTGCTTCCACATTCACAAAACCTCCAATAACTGGAACCTCAACCATCAGAAGATTAGAGTTTAAACGTTCATCCCTTCTACAGCCCATATTGATAAAAGGGATTGGGGCTTGCCCATAAAGGCAATAGGGCCTGGGAAAATAATATAGGTGCTAGGGCTTGACGTGAACCAGCCCGATTAATCGGAAGGGGCCCTCTCCGGACCGCCCGCTCCCTCAAAGATAGGCACGCAAAAGTGGAGGTATTGCATGTCCATGACTGCTCATCCAGCTGGCTCTATCCCTCAAGCACACGGGTTCCGCCACCGCGCACTGCCAAACAGGTGGCCCTCATTGGAAAGTCTTACCCTCTGGCGAGCATGCAGTCGGTGGTAATTCCTAAGACTGGCCCGCAAGACTCGACAAGGGCGGCAGTGAGCTGTTAGTGGGGGCGGAAAGGCAAGACGTATGGCGCAGCAAAATCAACTTCACTGTGACCGGATTTCCGTGTGGATTTAAATGAGAAGAACAGAATCGTTGGATTTTCTAAATGGAGAATGGTCCCCGGGGACAGCTTCCAGCTCCTGTGTAATAAGGTAACGGAGTACCCAAGTTCCAAACGATGCCGAAGAGCTACAACCGAACTTCGTGGATTGGATGTAGAATGGCTGGTTGCTGCCCTATCCCGAAGCGAGACTTGGTCCCACCTACGGATTTCGGGTTTCTGCTTAATGCCCGTGATTTTAGAACAACAGCGCAAAGTGCGCCCGGCTGGACATACAGAGAACTGTGAAGCCATGTCGATTGCATTTAACGGCTAATTGCGATGTGCGCGCGGCCACGTTGAAGAAGAATGGGCGGTAATGAAAGGTGCGAAGTGTCAACAGTTGATGGAAACGAGCAATCACTTCAGTTTGAATTGTTTGAACTAGGGCCCATATCGACGTGAATTAATTCAGGGGCAAAAAAGGTAATTGCCTCACCCGGCTGGGTTTTGATCTCAAAGTTTGACCCTCTCAATCGTGAAATCTATTGTCCGAAAGCGTTTATTCCCTGAAAAACCCGACTATCCAAGAGCGCCCACAAACCGGCGTATCGATGACATTTTTCATCAAATGAAGATTAGTTTTCGACAAGCCGGACGCACTTCGGAATACGGCCTTAATTTGTAAGGATTAGAGCGACCTGCGGATGCGTGCAAAGTCCTTGGTCTGAAAGGTTTTTGGGGGGGGGGTATCCTCCGTTGACGGGGGAGGTGAGTTTCCGAATTTCCCCATGTTTTATTAACACGATGAAACACATTTTCCTGTGGCGGGCAAGAACTTGGTGGAAATTTTAAACTGTTCTGTTAGCTGCAGAGTGGCTCTTGGGATTCATCCAAAAGCGTCGGGCCATGCGTATCCGACAGTTTGGGATACTGCGTTACCCGATCCCTCTTGCTGGAGATAATGAAAAACCGAGAGAACAGTTTTTGCCCGGGTTAAGCGAAAATTGATCTTAGTTAGGAAGTGGGGCAACTGCGGCTGGAGAATGGATTTGTGGGTTGAACGCAAGATCGCTGCTATCGGGGGGTGTCATTTGGGAGACCAAGGAAAGCCCCGTGACGAAGATGCCGTGCTGGTCTGCGCCCGGAACAAATGAATCCCAGCATATTATTGCCCGAGCTCGATGCGGTTTGGTGGAAAGGGGTCAACCTTGCCCCCTTCAAATGGCAGCCAAAGTGGGCTTCACCTTAAACGGACTCATTGGTGTACGTACCAATTGGCTAGAAACAGTTTTTGACGGAAGTCAAGGGTACGAAACGAAAGCGGGCCGCGTTGGATGGCTGGGTTAGGAAGGAAAAGACCTCACTCCACACTTATTTGAAAGAGTAATCACTTGGCCATTTGATTGTGACGCCCTGGTATGGTTCCAGAGCAATAGAGCTGACGAACTGACAGAGTGCCAAACAACAATAAGTTTAAGCCATGAAAGGGGAATGAGATGGTGCAGGGATGTTTTGCCTTGCTCTGAGTGAAGCGCCCAGATATTAAGTTTCCCCAACGGCAATAGCGGAACACCTGGAGTAAGCCCGAACAACCCACTTTGTTGGGCGTGAGTTTTAGCCCCATTCAACGACAAAGGAAGCTGTAAAGAATCTATATGCACCTGCCGTGGGACTGTTCCAATCCCATCGACCCAGCCAGTGGCACTGGAGGAAGGGAAAACTAGAAACGTTGGCACCTAATTTGAAGTCCCGGCTAGGAAATGGATACCACTACGGGGGTGAACACTTTCTAAGTCCTCAATTCGACTGCGGACCCTCCGATTTGCTATGGTGGGCGGACCAAATTTCGGGGTACCAGATTCCGGGTACAGTAGTCCGTAATTGGGAGGCATCTTTTTACGAGCGGGGTCTCCAACCCAAAACGAGATACTGAACTGAACCAAATGGAACACTGCCATTAACAGCAGAAAGTTTTCGAAACTTCTCCCCTCCGAAATTGGGGGTACCGGTTTGTGTCCGAATTGCGCCTACCCGGCGGGAACGGAATCGTTGAACGGTGGTCCACCCGGAAACGAATTAAAAACCATGGCGGCAGAAGCAGTTGTACCAATAAAACAAGAGGACCTGTGGGGTACTGGCAAATGTAACACCAAGAACGAATGTTTTCCTCTTCTTTCAGCCAGCCATCGATACACCAACAACATGGTGCAAGGGGTCAGGGGAATTGATCCGTTCCCCTCCACCCGGAATCCATAAAACATGAAACAAGAACGTACAAAGTAGGGGACTTTGTTTTGGGTAGGGTCCCGAAACGGCAAGGATGCACCACACATTAAAAGTAGGCCTGTGAACACTGGAGTCCAATAGTCCAGCACTCTGTTAGTATTATGGGACTCCCCGCCACGTCAAGAAAACCTTTGCGCCCCTGTTCAAGCCCGCACTCCTTCTCCCCGAAGATGGCTTCCCCCTGAGGAAAGTAATGAGGCCCTTGGTTCAAAGGTGGGGATCCCCTCATAGAATCATTCACTGGCCAGTTGGGGATCTTCCAGAAATGAA
>CM042157.1:65480702-65510025 GCA_023376005.1 Doryteuthis pealeii
GTCCTCTCCTCTCTTCTCTCTCTCTCTCATCTCTCTCTCTCTCTCTTAATCTCTTTCTTTCTTATTGTTGTGGGGTTTTAAGGGTCAATAAGAACAAATCGACGGGTAACAAATGTAGGAAAATGTATTAACAAAAAGTAGACAATTACAGTAAGAGAAGTGGGAAATACGTCCGACAATAGAGTTATGAGCTGACTCGCATTGGCTTACTCTCAGCCATAATTGTCCCTGTTACTTATAGTAACCTCGTCGGCGCGCATTCCATCAGTCTATAGGGTATATCACCTATAACACTTATTATTTTTTTGTGTAGCATGTCTTTTTTCCCTTGTTTTTATGATAAACGAATAATCCATTATTTAGCTGAGGTGACGACATTCATAAGACATGTAGGACTAGCAGGACCTGTGATACATCAACAGTATGATAATGTTATCATTACAGCGTTTGATATTTTTACTTAAGAGTTATTGCAAATAGTTCAATATGTAAAGATTTAACTTTCTTTCACTCTTTTTTTTTTCCTTCTTTCCATCTTTTTCATTATGTTCGATTAAAATGATTAGCGTTTCCTTCTAACGCACCACCGCATCTCTCTATCTTTCTAACTCTCTCTATATTCCCCTATTTCTTTCTTCTTTCTTTCTTTTTATTTATTTTTTCGTGCAGCATGTCAACAGAATAGTCCATTATTAGCAAAAGGAACGCGACACACATAGAAATAAGAAATTTCGACGATTAAGCGACACCTGAAAATTAGGCCTTAACTTTTTTGTATCTCATCTTGGACGATTTGGACAGTCTCAGTTTTAGCTAGAGGTGGTGTGGAATGATAACGGTCGGAAGATTAAGAGAACAAGCGTATTAGAAATAAGAAATTCGACGATTAAGCGACACTTGATAATTAGGCCTTACATTTTTGTATCTCATCTTGGGATTTGAGACAGTCTCAGTTTTAGCTAGAGGGTGGTGTAGGATGATAACGGTCGGAAGATTAAGGAACAAGCGTATTATGTTATAAAATATATCAAATTAGAAAGACTACGAAACTAAATAAGAACGAATATAACCATTTTAAACTTATTTCAGTGTTATCTTAATTAATTTCTCTATTAAATTATATATAGGTTTGCTTTTAATACGTTTTAGAAAAACATGATAGTATTAGAAAACAAGTAAGCAAATAATTATTTATTAAACCCAGTTTTGTTAAGATCATTATGCAAATTATTCCCATTCCCACAATTTTACAATGTAAATCTATGTTTCTTACTTGTAAGATACATCTATAAGATGATTGAGGGGAAGTCATCAGCGTTGTTATATCCTTGGGCTCATTGGAAATTTCTGGTCTTTCAACAACGGATTTCCTCGCCCAGGGGACCAATCGGGGTTGATCAAATCCCGACCCTTCCCTCTCGGCACATCTAAATTATTCCCACAATTTACAATGTAAATCTATATTTCTTAGAGATATATGACATATATTTCAGGATTTTAAGTGCATTGATGATATGGGTAGTTTTGCGGCAAATCTAACTCAGCTAGATTTTAATATAGACATCGTTAGTACATAAGATACTAATTAAGATTAAATAACGACTATTTCATAATCGTTGAGAATATAACTTAAATAACTAAGGAAATCGTGATGTCAGTGGTGATGTAGTTTCGGTTACAGACAGACAGTTACATAATGTCCATTATAATAAGAAATGTCATTTTATTTTAAGCTACCATCACTGAAAGAAAAGTTTTTACTGATTTTATTCAAATTCATTGTAACAACACGAGTTATCCACCTTGATCTGAATGCTACTTGACAATCTATACATATATAAAGGGCAGTTGTGTGTATGTATGTATGTCCGGATGAAACTACGAAAATAAAACAATTAACGACAAAGTAAATAAATATTCACATTCACTATCACTAGAGTTTGCTTTTTGTGCAAAAATAATGAAGATTTTATTTATGTTTGGGGAAAAAAAATTCTGACGTCCCACCAAGTATTTTTACGTGGGGATTTTTATGGCGAGGATCCAACTCGCGATTATTAGTAATAAAAAAAAAATTAGTCTCGCAGATCGCGAGACTAATTTTTTTATCTCCCCCTCTACCCAGGCGATGCTGGGTAGCCGCTTCTAGTATGAGTATAAATCTTCCGTATTAAGACGTATGGCATAAGTTCAAAGACTCCAAAAACCATTAAGATATTGCCATCAATACCAGCCCAGGAGGAAGTAAAAATTTGGTAAGTGTAATTTTAACTTGGATTTTATTTCTTTATGACTAAATTGTTTGATACATTTATTTTATTTTGTTGTTATTGTTGTTTTATCATTTTAGTTTACGGTGTTCTTGAGTATGGACAATATGAAAGAAAAGAAATCAAGTACAAGGGAAAAGAAGATCACAAAATAAAACATCAGTTAAAATTGAAAACTCTTTGTTCTTCCTTGAGTCTGGTACATTCATCTTCTCTATCAAAGAAATATCAAAATTCAAATCAGTGTAGTGAAGAAGAAGAAGAAGAAGAAGAAGAAGAAGAAGAAGAAGAAGAAGAAGAAGAAGAAGAAGAAGAAGAATGAAAACTGAAAAAGAAGAAGAGAAGAAGAAGAAGAAGAAGAAGAAGAGAAGAAGAAGAAGAAGAAGAAGAAGAAACTGAAAAAGAAGAAGAAGAATGAAAACTGAAGAAGAAGAAGAAGAAATGAAAAACAGACGAAGAAATGAAAAAGAAGAAAAGAAGAAGAAGAAGAAGAAGAAGAAGAAGAAGAAGAAGAAGAAGAAGAAGAAGACAGACGAAGAAATGAAAAACAGAAGAAGAAGAAAATGAAAAACAGAAGAAGAAGAAGAAGAAGAAGAAGAAGAAGAAGAAGAAGAAGAAGAAGAAGAAGAAGAAGAAGAACTGAATAAGTAGAAGAAGCAGAAGAAGAATGAAAAACTGAAGAAGCAGAAGAAGAATGAAAAACTGAAGAAGCAGAAGAAGAAGAAGAAGAAGAAGAAGAAGAAGAAGAATGAAAATATATTTACGACATTGGTATCGCCTGAGCACACAGACCATCAGTACACATTTTCAAAGCTGCATCTGGACATTCACGAACTGAAATAATAAAGAAAAAAGATACAAGCATCAATGATTGAACACAAATTGTAGGGATGTACAAATTCACGCACCTTACAAAAAAGGGGTATCACACGAAATTCTTTAAAAAATCAACAAAAATAAACTAATAAGCCGATTTTAATAAAAATTTTCGGTATAGGAAGTAATAAAAGAAGATCTTTATTCTAAATAAATGTTTACTCTAAATTAAAAGGGCTAATTATTTCTTCGATAGTTTTTGTTTCGCGTTTTTGATCCCCATATAGTGAACCATAAGATTCTCAGTAATTTTTGGAGGGAGAAAATTAATTTTACATTTTTGGAAAGATAATTCAATGATGGAACTTATGTAAAACAAAAAAATCGATATTTTGGTAAAGTCGGTAGTAGGACGTCTTACATTATAAAACTTAAGTCTCGTGAGTAAGAAAAAATATTTATCCTTGCTTTTCCTCTTTCTAATTGTTTTTTTTTTTTTGTTTTGTTTTTTTTTAGGGTGGGTTTGAGGTCTTTTGTCAAAAAGAGTCTCAACATAAAACAGCTGTTTTGGTAGTCTAGAGTAATCAAGGCGAACAAAATGACCCGCTCAATGCATCTGATTCCTCATCACAACTGCATTAATGCTAGTTGATTTGGCTTTGGTCAAGACACCCGTATCTGGGACGCGGCTGTCCCACTTCAGACCAAGGATACATCCGTACAAGCATACACACCACCAACTGCCCTTTATATATGTACTAGAAGCGTCTACCCGACGTCGCCTGGGTAGAAGTGCGGATCAAAAAGTTAGTCTCGCAGATCCATTATTACTGAATCACGAGTTCGATACCCCATTAAAATCTCTATGTCAAAAGACTTTGCGTTGAACTGGCCTGGTGCGGCGTCAGAAAAAAAAAAGTACACAGACACTCTGAAAAAAATTATTGTCTCTTATTTGAAATATTAAATACGAAAAAAACCATGCTGTTACTATTTAATTTTTTTATTTATCTTCATGAATATAAATCAAATCTTCATTACTTTTGCTCAAAAATCAAGATCTGGTGATAGTATATATATATTTTGTCGTTAATTGTTTTATTTTCGTAGTTTCATCCGGACATACATACATACATACATAGCAATAGCATAATCTGCCTTCCCTCACAATCCTATAACCCCACCATCAGAACCTTTCCTCTCATTAGCCCTCAAATTACTCATCAAACCCGCTGCAGATCCACTAAGTTTGATGCAAATATGACATAGGAAGGACGTCCTTCCCGTTGTATTAGATGGATCAGATGATAAAATTCGATGCCTACGCACCACCATATGTTTCTTAAGACCAGAAGCTGACTTATAGACTTTGTAACAAATTGCACAAGACACATTGTTTGTTCCTGGAGTTTGCATGGATTGTCCCTGATGAGATTTCCTATGATTGACATATCCAGCCTCAGAAAGCAGAATTTGACCAAATATCTGACATTTCCAACACTCCATGTTCTCTCTAATATGACACTTTCGAAGTTGACGCTTGAGGTTTTCATGCTCAATTCTTTCACATACATACATACACACCAACTGCCCTTTATATATGTATAGAATATAGATTATTAATCCATTTTTTAAGTAAAATTGTATATACCCCAACAGAATCGAATGAAATCAGCGTAATCGAAACGACTCATGAAGGCTGAGGTCGGTGAATTCGAACGATTTACAAGGATATTACGCACATATACGACAAAATTGAGTCGCGTGGTCTAATGGTTACACTCGTAGGAAAAGGACTCCTCAACCCGAGTTCACTTCCTAGACGAAGCTTTTAGCATTTCACATAGCGCTAAAACCCTTGCGACAGGTATGAATCAAATTCTCCCTCCAGCTATGGGTAAATAGCAGGGTAGACTGGGCTAGGTAACCAGTCTAAGAGAAGAAAAACTCTGAATTCAAACCTGTTAAACTCTGCTTAAGAAATTGACCTTGTGTCGCATACTGCTCGTGCATATATATATACGACAAAATTTTTAAAACTCCCGGACACTACTGAATAGGGAGTTTGATCCTCACTGGATGCCCAATACTTGCAACCTTGGGTCACATCCTACCTTTGGCGAATGAGTTGGATAAAAAAGGGCGTCCCATTGTGGCAGATCCATTCGTGTGAATAGTGATTTCGGTCCTTGCTGGATAGCTCATGCTTGCGACCTTGCGTCACATCCTCCCCGTGGCAAACAGGCTGGGTAGAAAGCGTGTCCCATCGTGATGTAATGGCCAGCAAGCTAGTCTCGCAGTTCAATTACTACTGAATAGCGAGTTCAATTCTTGTCAGTTGCCTTATACTTGCTCTTACGCGCCGTGGTTTTAATTAAAAGATTTTAAATATTTTTTTAATTTGTTTTTCTTTTTTCTTCTTCCGTATTAATAGGAATGATAATAGAAATGGATTAATAATTTTCACAGAAGATTGATGATTTTTAGAAAAGGATTGATTATTAATAGAAAAATAGTCTCATGTTACTGTGGATTTAAATTTAATAGAATGTGATTAATGATTAATAGAAAAAATACGCAAAAAGTGGATAATTTTTTGAAAAAGATTAATAATTCTAAGAAATGAAATAATAATTTTTAGAAAAGAATTAATAATTCTTAGAAAGGATTAATAATTTTTAGAAAGGTATTACTATTTTTAGAAAGGGTTAACAATTTCTAGAGAAGTATTAATAATTTTTAGAAAGGGTTAACAATTTTTAGAAAGGATTAACAATTTTTAGAAAAGGATTAGTAATTTTTAGAAAAGTATTAATAATTTTAAGAAAAGGATTAATGATTTTTAGAAATGGATTAATAATTCTTAAAAAGGATTAATACTTTTTAGAAAAGTATTAATGATTTTTAGAAAGGATTCATAATTTCTAGAAAAGTATTTATAATTTTAAGAAAAGGATTAATGATTTTTAAAAATGGATTAATAATGCTTAAAAAGGATTAATACTTTTTAGAAAAGTATTAATGATTTTTAGAAAGGATTCATAATTTCTAGAAAAGTATTTATAATTTTAAGAAAAGGATTAATGATTTTTAGAAATGGATTAATAATTCTTAAAAAGGATTAATAATTTCTAGAAAAGTATTTATAATTTTTAGAAAGGATTAATAATCTGTAGAAAGGTATTAATAATTCTTAGAAATGGATTCATAAATTTAGAAAAGTATTTGTAATTTTCAGAAAGGATTAATAATTTTTAGAAAGTATTAATTTTTAGAAATTATTAATAATTTCTTATAATTTTTGAAAAAGGATTAATTAATAGAAAAAAATTGTTATACTGTTGTGGATTAAAAATTACTAGAATTGGATTAATAATTAACAGGAAAAACTTACTCAAAATATGGATTAATAATCTTTAGAAATGATTTAATAATTTCTAGAAATTAAAGAATCCATGGAAATGCTATACATACATCTGGTATTCGCCAGACAGAGAGGGAGTATATCTCCTTTTCACTACCGTTATAACATGGAGATTAATTTTACATCTGATGTGGAGCGCCAAATCTACTGTCAGCCCCCTACTTTACCGCACAGATCTAAGCTGTGCTACTCATGCACTGAGTTGGTGAGGGCCGGTATCGAACCCGGAACCTTGTGGTTCTGATGCGGATGCTCTACATACTAGGATTAATATACAGAGTTTATTATTTCAAACCAATCATATGGAAATCTGATCACACTGATAAGATAAAGCAACAATTCTTCCAAGCCGTAGTTGTATCAGTGCTACTGTACGGCTGCACCACTAACGAAGCGCCTAGAGAATAAGTTAGATGGGAGTTGCACAGAATTGCTACACACTGACTTAAATAAATCGTGGAAACAGCAACCTACAAGAAAGCAGCTGTAAGGCCACTTTCCCCCTATCACAAAAACTATTCGAGTAAGACGAACAAGACATGCTGGGCACTGCCGGAGAAGCAGGAACGAACTCATTAGTGACGCTCTCCTGTGCATACATGCACATAGACGCACCTATGTGGGCCGTCTGGTAAGGACCTACATCGATCATCTCTGTGCGGATTCTTGATGCTGCATAAAAGACCTCCTGTGGGGGAGGGAGCGATGACTGATAGAGACGATTGGCGAGAGAGAAAGAAAGAGAGAGAGAAAGAGAGAGAGTTATGGATATCCGACATGATGATGATGATTTCAAATTAACATTAAAATAATTACCTTGAGAAAATGCAACTCCTATGAGAAAATATAAAAATCCAGTTAGATGGAACATTGCGAAGATTTTCAATGAAATTTCACTTGGTGCAGAGAATTCTTTAGAGACACGCTGGCATCTGAAATATATTGATAGGTGATATATATATATATATATATATATATATATATATATATATATATAGGGTGTTCGGGATACATTTGACATATTTATATTTGGTTATTTTTCTCCGTAGGTTGGAGGTATTGACGCACACTACGCATCATTTAAAAGCTTGGAATCTTCTTCATTCATATACGTAATGACAGATAGAATGGATGACTGGAACCTACCTGAATCATGGAAGAGAATAACTTGTATCATGATGATCTGCACCGGCCATCAAAATAAGGAGATTATGGTTGCTGCACACTGTAAAACAATCAGGCATGAACTCGAGAATTGCAATGGAGACTACGAGGCTGTGGCTATAATAAAGCAACATAACAGACGATCTGATTGCGTTCGTACAGCAGAATTCCTCGAAAATCTACAGAAAAAAGTGTTGGAGGACCGTCAGATGCCTACGTGGAGTTGCTAAACATTGTAGTCAAGCCCTGGATAACATGGGTAGCCAATGGTAGACCATATGTATGGCAACAATATTCGACCCCCCCCCACCAGCCACACCTATGGGAAAAATAAAAAACACCAGTCCCAATGTTTGGCCTCCGTACTCCCCAGATCTTAACCCCATGGATTATTATGTATGTGGCGCCGTTGAGAAAGACATTAATCGCCGTGCCAGTATTACAAAAGCCCAGTTAATCGACAGAATTAAGGTAGTTTTGGAAACCGTTCTCAGGGAAACTGTAACATCAGCTTGCTCCAGGTTCCGGAGGAGGATTGAGGCTGTGATCGACGCTAATGGCGGTTATTTTGAATGAAACTTGTTGACAGTAGTGTAATTTCCGTGCCCGTTGAATTTCTTTACAATTGTAGTTACCAAGCACTTTTTTCTTTTTCCTTATGAAACTGTCAAATTTCTCCCGAACACCATATATAGCCAAATCTCACTTTGTTTACAAAGTTTGAGAACTCTAGGTGAAGTTCATTTCCGCTTAGAAATATAGCGATTAAATAGCCTGCTATACTTGGCGACTGACTGTGGATGTGTGGGTAAGAGGTTTGGCTAGCGTAAGTTCGTTCGGGTCTCGAACCCAGCCAGAGGCAGCTGCTAAAAATCGCATAACTATACTGATGAGAGGTGATACCTCGAAACACGTGTCTATAGTTTACTCTCTCTCTCTCTCTCTCTCTCTATATATATATATATATATATATATATATAATATTGATACTTGTGTTCCTTAATAACGGTCGTATAGACCGTTATCATCTTGCAACACCCCCTGGTTAAAAATGAGACTATTCAAATCGTCCAAGATGACATGTAAAAGTGTAAATCTGGATTATCTGAGGTTGCTTATCCGCCGAATTCTTATTTCTCAGTTAAATAATGGGCCATTCCGTTTAAGCGGAGCTCAGCAAGCCCCTACCCCTTTTATCATATGTGAAAGAAAGCTGTGGCTGGGGTCTTATTGTCCTGGGTATGACGTTAAAATTCCTCTGATGGTAAAATTCCAGTTCTGGAGTATTCCTTCTCACCATCACTTCCTGGTCCACTCAGACATGTTACGGTCCCATTTATGGGTTAAATAGAAGAAAAAAAATGAGTTTAAAAAATTGAGTTTTAAAAAAATCAAGAATGATTAAAGCAAAATCTCTTCGGCATAAAATAATCCAACAAGGGTTGACATGCCGTAAAGTCCAACTAACCAACTTAGCAAGAATGTTGCAAATGATTTTGATGGACTGGCTTTGTATTACAAATATTAGGCATTGAAAGATGGAGGATCTCGCATGTAGGTTTATCGTCTTGGGAAACACTAAGTTCAAATCGTGTCGGCGACACTAGTTCAAATTCTGGACGATGCAGTTTGCATTTCACATAGCGCTAATACCTATGGGAAAGGTAAGCATCCAAATATCCCCGCAGCTATGGGTAAATAGCAGCGCAGATTAGGCTTTTTTAAACTTGGCACGGCAACCAATCTACAAGAGAAACTCTGAATTGTGTTAAACTCCGCTTAAAAATTGACATTCTGCCGTATCCTTCTGGAGTGGCGGGTTGAGTAAATAGTTTGTTTGTTTTGTTTTATGGCATATCAATCTTGGTGGGTTATGTAATGCCGACATCGTTTTGTAATAGATTCATTTCGATAGTTTGGTAGAAAAATGTATATACGTGTATATATATATATATATATATATATATATATATATATATATATATATATATATATATATATATGAACCTATGTTCAATTGTTCATATTTTTTAGTACAATCCTATTTCTTTTAGGAAATGTAAAATCCTGGATGGTCTTATTTTCGTGAAAAGTTATTTCAAATTACTTACTTGGTAGTATTTAGTTTGCACTTGATCAAAGTCTACACACACTAACAGTATATGTTTCACAGTAAGTCTTTCCCAATGATTTCCCAGGTTGGGTCATAACTATACTCGGATACACAGGGAACACATGAGGAAGACCGGGGGATATAACGGCCTTGTTTTACTCCAGAGGTCACTACAGCCCGATATATGAGCTGCTTCTTTGAGACGTCTTCTTTTCCAATGATTTCCCAGGTTGGGTCATTACTATACTCGGATACACAGGGAACACCTGGGGGAGGCCGGAGGATACAGCAGCCGAAACGTTGTTAGGCCTATTCTTAACCAGCAAATGAATAACTGTATAAAGCAGTCCTATCCTTGTCTTTATTAACATTGGCCTTTTAACGTTTCACGAGGATACAGCGGCCGAAACGTAGTGTTTATACATACCACAATAAAGATGAGGAAAACAACAACCAGAAACATCAAAATTATTCACATCAAGCCTCATCTAAAAAAAATTACAAACAAATGATAATGATATACTTACTGATTTGATGTACTTTCCACTTAATTCAGAAATTTCTTCACAAAAATCCAATAGACACAGAATTCTTGTTATATTTTTTTAACAGCGAAGACACAATCTTATTAACCCTTGAGTAGGTTCAATTTTGTTTTTGTTTGTTTTTGGGTTTTTTTTAAATTGAATTTGCTAAACAAGACTTACTAACATGTCTCCTTAACCTGTGACATAAGTTATAGATCGCATAGTAATTTCTGTCACTATTAATCACAAAAAAATCGCATTAAAAAGCTCTAAAAACATATTTTGTCATATTTCGTTTTACTTGGATCTTAAAACACATACTTTAAATCAGGCATGTCAAACATGCGGCCCACGGGCTACATGCGGCCCCCAGGAAGCGCAAGCACAGCCCGCACGCAGACTTATACAGCGCTTTTACAGTTGTTACTGAATCATGAGTTGGATCCTCGCAGGATGCCCCATTAAAATCTCTATGTAAAAAGACTTTGCGTTGAACCGACCTTGGTGGGGCGTCAGTAAAAAAAAGTGCACAGACATTCTGAAAAAAAAAAATTATTGTCTCTTATTTGAAATATTAAATGCAAAAAAAAAATCCTTACTATTACTATTCATTTTTTTTTTTTTTAATTATCTTCGTGAATATCTTATTATAATGGAGATTGTGTGTTTTTCTGTCTGTAACCGAAACTATATTACTATTCAAGTCACAATTCCCTTAGCTATTTAGATCACATTCTCAATGATTTTATTTTTATTTAAACCTCAATTATCAATAAAATTGTTTTACATTATTAATACTGTTAACCATATCTACATACCAATAACATGCAATTATATTTATATGTACAACAAAATAGCGGTTTACAGTGTGAATGGGAAGGCTAATTTGCATATTGATATTAAAGATGTGATTTTAATAAATATGTGCTTAGTATTATTGATTTCTAATTGTTTGGTTTTATTGTTATGAATATAAGCAAACATTTCTTCAATGAATCTTAAATGAAATCCATTAACAAGAAAAAATAACTGTCATTTTATTCTTTACTTCCTCTTTTAACTAAATACTTATATTAGAAAAAATAACAATGAAAGACGAAAGTGATGGAAGAGTAAGTTTCAGTTGTTCTATTTTTCGGTTATACCCCCCTCTGTTTCAAATCTTTTTTATCTGCATTCTTATTTAGTTTCATTAGCCTTTCTAATTTAATATAATATATTATTACATTAAAACTTAAATACTTGCACCCGGAGGGTGCATATATTTGCTAGTAAATCTAATTTTCATTATTATTGCTCAAAAATCAAGATCTGGTGATAGTGAATGTGCATATATATTTATTTTCGTAGTTTCATCCGGAAATACATACACACTAACTCCCCTTTATATATGTATAGATTAAGGAGAATACTTTATATAATCTTGAAGCGAATACTTTAAATAATCTTAAGAAGAATACTTTAAATGAACCTAGAAGCGGCTATCCGGCGAAGCCGGTAAAGAAGAAGAAAATGGGGTGATGGTTAGTAAGCTAGCCTTGCAGATCCATTACTACTTAATAGAGAGTTCGATTCTGGCTGGATGCCCCATAAAAATCTCCACAAAAAACCTTGTGTTAATCCGGCCTGGTTGGAAGGTACGATTTTTTATTTTATTTAATTGACATAAAATATAACGACATAGTAAGAACATTTAATTCAATAATTAATAATATTTGAAAAAAAAAAAGAAGATATAAACAAGGCGATTTGTTCAAGGGATATTGTTTATGGCTGTTAGGGACGCTAAAGAAAGTTGCTAAGGGCGCTGTTTACTGTTGCTAGAGACGCTAAGGTTGTTAGGGACGGTATGTTTATTAAGGATACTAGGGACACCAAGCAAGGTTTCTAAGGACGCTATTTGTGGTTGCTAAGGATGCTAGGGAAGGTTGCTAAGAAGATAAAGGAAGGTTGTTATGGACGCTATTTAATGTTGCTAGGGACTATTCACTCTGGGCACACACACACACACACACATGGGTTAAACTAAGATCTAGGTAACTTAAACGCTTACAAGTATTTCAACACCCCCGCTCCGCACCAATGACCCACATACCTACACCCACTCAAGTCAATCCCAACCCCGCCAAACATCAAAAACAGGCCGGGGAAGCAACATCCCTGTCTCCAGTAAATTCCAACCCTACCAATCAAGAGGGCTGCTGAAGTTTAAAGGCAGGGAAAGAAGTCAACACCCCTGATTCATAAAAACACTGGCGACCACAGTAGTCAACCAGTCTTTTAAAAATCCTTGTAAAAGATGGGTCATTCTCTCAAAATATTGGATGAAATAAAATGGAACTTGGTACATAACATCCAACTCAGTTTCTCATTTATTTCACACTTTACTCATGCTTCGCACTAAATCCAATATATAATATTATATATATATATATATATATATATATATATATCAGCAACTTATTATTTAGACATATTAGGTTAAAACGACGGAACAAAAAAAAAACATTAGTGAAGTCATGTCTGTGTGTATTTGTCAATGAGTCTCGTGCACAAAAGAAAACAGGGACATTTCAACGGAAGAACTACAAAGATATTCACTCTTGATGTAATACTTTTTGTTTAAAGTTTTTTTAACAGTAAATTCGACACCACCGTTGCACCAGCTGCAAGTGACACAAATGTTTGATATCTCTTGAAAAATTGTAGTTCAAATTGTGTTTTTGGCTGGTTGACTAGGGAATATTTAAGACAGGACCTTTTAAGTGAATTGTTCATTTGGTACAAACAGGTGGACTGCATCAAGAAGGCATTAATCTCCTTCTTTCTGTAGACATGAAATCAGAAGCGAAGTCTTCAAGCAGCTTAAAAGCAAAATTATCTCCCCTTTTTATTCACAGGACTTTAGAAGATTTCTAGAGGCAATTCAACTTTTATTGTTACTCACGGCACTCAGTGAAACTCTCCTGTGATTTTTTTGTTTAGGAAAAACTACACGAAGTAAGTAATCTATATCTTAATATAGTAAATTCGCATGGATATATGACAGTATGATAATTTAATTAGTACAACGTTTGATATGTTTACTTAAGAGCTATTATAATAGTTCAATATGTAAAAATATAGTAATGAGAGTAATCTCACCTTGTTTGTTTCATTTTGAGGAAGCCGTATATCTTAGTCGGCATTTTCATTTCCTCGTAAATCTACAATGAAAATACAAATTTGTTCGAATCAATACAACTGCACGTTCTAACACGAAAATATCGTAAAATGTGTTCTTAATAACAATTAAGTTCATTTCAAATAATGCGCAAGCACAATCAAGAAAGTGAAATAAACAAGGGGAGGTGACTCTCATTTATGTAGCTAATGTTCAGATTACAAGGGCATTATGGTTGGGAAAATCATATAGGTACCCCATAACACCATGTTAATCTCAAATTCTCCGTGTATAATGTTCAATTATATGATTAGAATTCACCATTGAATTAAGTCTATTAACAAAAGAAAGATACTATGTTGAAAAATAAAATATTTGATATATATAAAATGAATGATTTCGCCCTAATTATGTAGAGATTTATTGATTTATTGATCTCAACGGCAAGTCATCCCGTATAGGGTTATTTTATGACTTGAGGCCATTCAACTATTGCTACTCACGGCACCCAGTGAAACTCTCCTGTGATTTTTTTGGTTAGGAAAAACTACACGAAGTAAGTAATCTATATCTTAAAATAGTAAACTCGCAGTACGATAATTTAATTAGTACAACATTTGATATGTTTATTTAAGAGCTATAATGATTAGTTCAATATGTAAAAAATATAGTAAATAGAATACTAATAGAACCTATTTGATATATACCAGTTTAGTGAGGAATCACCGTTCTTCAGATATCACCAATTAAACTTAAATTTTTTTAAATGTATCAGTATATATATATATATATATATATATATATATATATAAAGAAAAATCTAATGAGTCAGACGAACCTACTATTAGTTTCGCTTAATGCTCTTCAGGGCTAAGATCTGACTCTTATTATTTGCTCTACTTAGGTATTGAGCACTTTTTACTTATTAGCTATTCTCCTAGCGGTTATATGAATATATATATATCTTATATACATATATATGCATATAAATTGTTTTTTTCTTTTGGCCAAATACTGTACCAATAGATTTTTTTTGTTGGTACGATTATCTTGGTCTTTTCTTTTTTTTCAAAAAAATTTGTTTCTCCCCGATTGATGTTTGGTAGTATATTTTTACAATCAAACTATTTGCTGGGTTTATTTCTCACCGCAAGGATTTACCAACACGCTTGGTATATTAAATTATATATATATATATATATATATATATATATATATATATATACTGATACATTTAAAACAATTTGAGTTTAATTGGTGATAACTGAAGAATGGTGACCCCTCACTAAACTAATATATATATATATATATATATATATATATATATATATATATATAGTGTTCCGCTCTACTTACGTATTGAGAACTTTATATTTGTTATAATGCTGAGTAACACTTACCCCAACCAAATATTGAGACCAACCTAATAATTTTGCCGGTAAGTCATTCCCTTTACATACTGTTGTAGGTGACTCACCTATGACCAGAACAATGGACTTACCCAAAGGGTATATTTAGCAGAGCAAATCTACTCAAGTGAGAAGTAGCGAATGCATGTCTTCGAGTTCGCTGGTACCAAGGAAACCCTCCTCATTTTGTACATTGATATATGTTGAATACATCTGTTCCTTACTTTTATCTCCGTGTTGAGTATTTATTTGTTGACCTTTAAACAGGTCATAACACATACACACACACACACACACACACACACACATATATATATATATATATATATATATATATATATATAGCGATTTTAATTCCTTAATCTGACAATAAATAATAATATATATATATATATATATATATATATATTATAAAATAGGTACAAGTGATAACCTACTCGAGTTTCACCATAAGGATCTTCAGGGTTAAATCCACTGAATTAATCGAGATACCGATTTATAGCAGTCGATTACACGTGTGTGTTCATTGCAATGAACACACACGTGTAATCGACTGCTATAAATCGGTATCTCGATTAATTCAGTGGATTTAACCCGGAAGATCCTTATGGTGAAACTCGAGAAGTTATCACTTGTACCTATTTTATAATAAATTTGGTCTACTTACATATTGAGCACTTTGTATTTGTTATATCGCTGACTTACCCCCTTGAATTCTGAACCACCTAATCATCGTGACCATATTCACCGGTGAGTCACCTGTTCCATTATATATATATATATATATATATATATATATATATATATATATATAATTTTCACCAGAGAGTCCCTTTAGCCGGTCGTAGCCCTAATACCTCGTAATCATCATCCTGTCACGGTGAGGAGGGGTTGGATTTTAGGGTGGATATATATATATATATATATATATATATATATATATATATATATATGTGTGTGTGTGTGTGTGTGTGTGTGTGTGTGTGTGTGTGTCACATATAAGCTAAGCTTAGTAAATAACTATATACAAAATATTCCGCGTGGTGCAATGGTTTGCAAGCTAGATTAGCCTACCATTGTTAGTGAGTTCGATTCTCACTAGGTGCCCCATACTTCTGACCTTGAGCCACATCTAAGCTACGGTTAGTAAATAACTATATACAAAATATTCCTGCACACACATATATATATAAAAGGTGTGTCAAAAAGAATCGAGATTTTTTTGTACTTTTTGACATACCTTATATTCTTAAAAGAAATAACATTCCATTCATTCTTCATTTCTTATCTTAGTAAATACAGCTTTAAACTTGCTACTTTTTTGACACACCTTGTATTCTGAAAAAAAAAAATGAATAAATAAATTAAATACTCATTGATAAACTTACGCAATTCCTGGGGGTATATATATTATATATATATATATATATATATATATATATATTATATATATAGCACTAAAGTAGTTTCGGTTACAGACAGACACCGAATCTACATTATATCAATACAAATTCTAGCATAAAAACGTCTTCTGCAAATATACTGATATATATTGAGTCAATGAAAATTATTTCTACCAGCATATAAAACCAAAGAAAACAATATTTACCTACAAAATATTCCATCAAAACTTACATATATATAATTAAAAATCATAACAATATATATACATATATATATATATACACACACACACACACACACACACACACATATATATATATATATATATATATATATGAGAGTGTTATAATTTGCTTGAAGCATTGTGTATATATTGGTTTGGAGGTTGATTTTGAAGGCTATCACAATGCAGGTGTAAAGAATAAGGTAACAATGGTGTTGTGTGTTAACCTGTATTTTATTCTTGAATTTTCGAGATAAAATCTCTTTTTCAGAAGATCACTGGAACTGAAGTCGTCTTGTTATAGCATTTCTAGTTTGTTTGTTTTTTTAACTAGAAATGCCATAACAAGATAACTTCAGTTCCAGTGATCTTCTGAAAAAGAGATTTTTATCTCGAAAATTCAAGAATAAAATACAGGTTACACACAACACCATTGTTACCTTATTCTTTACACCTGCATTGTTATAGCCTTCAAAATCAACCTCCAAACAATATTATATATATATATATATATATATATAATATATATATATAAATTAAAAATGACATATATATCAATTATCAAGGAAGCACTCAAAGATTAAACAATGATTATATATATATTATATATATATATATATATATATATATATTATATATATATACGGTTTCGGGATAAATTTGACAGTTACACAAGGAAAAAGAAAAAGTGCTTGGTAACTACAAAATTTAATGATTGTAAAAAAACTCAACAGGCACAGAAATTACACCACTTCTATTAAGGTTCACTCAAAATGCCAGTACTGCAAAGGCCCAGTTGATCGACAGAATTAAAGTAGTTTTTTAAACCCTTCGCAGGGAAACTGTAACATCAGCTTGCTCCAGGTTCCGGGCAGGATTGAGGCTGTGATCGATGCTAATGGCGGTTATTTTGAGTGAACCTTGTTGAGACATATATATACATATATACATATATAAAAATTACATATACAAGATGTGGTATTAAATATCTCACAATGGTTGATTGGTTGGCTGGTTGGTTGGTTGGTTGTTGGTTGGTTGATGGTTGATTGGATTTTACGGCATGTCAACTCTTGGGTTATTTTATGCCTTTTGTTTGATTCATTCTTGTTGGATATTCAATTTATTTTTTAAAAAATCATTTTAAAACACATTTTTAAACACTGTTTTACCCATAGATGGTACCCTAACAGGTACTATCACTCAGATCAGGGTGGACCTGGGAGTAATAAAGGGGTATTCCACATTAACTAGAGTTCTATAATTATAACTTAACCACTAGATGCATTTTAACGTCATACCCAGGACACCAAGACTCTCAGCCACCGCCTTCTAGCACATATATGATAAAAAGTGTTGGGATTGCTATAAGGGCAATAGGGTTGACGAGATGTCTCCTCTGATTGATCGGTATGGGCCTCTACGACCGCCCGTCTAGCCTAAGTAAGTAGAGTGTTGTATGTCATGAACTGCTCAGCCACCAGGATTCCGTCCTTAAGCATCATGGGTCGCTACCCACGGCCAACAGGTGATATTTTACCCCTCTGCAGAGATGCAGTCGATGTATTCTACAACCGCAGCCCACAGGGCAGGTCATACCCGGAGGTATGGATAAATATATATATATTTACCAAGCACGAGCAGGATGTGACACAAGGTCGATTTCTTATGGGGCGTTTAACAGGTTTGAGTTCAGAGTTTTCCTTCTCCTAGACCGCTTACCTAGCCAAGGTTAAATAGCCCAATCTGACCTACTATTTACCGATAGCTAGAAGGAGAGTAGTTGGATGCATACCTTTCCAAGGGTATTAGCGCTATGTGAAATGCAAACAGCCTCGTCCAGAATTTGAAATCGGGTCGACGAGTCCACTTTCTACGACTGTAACCATTAAGCTCAGTCGGCAGAGCGTCCGGCTAGGAATCACAAGGTTCCTGGTTCGATACTGGCCCTCGCCATCTCAGCCTATGAGTAGCACAGAGATCTGTGCGGTAAAGTGAGGAGCTGGTGGTAGGTGTAGCGTTCCACCTCAGATGCTAAAATAACCTCCTTGTTTTGGCGCTAGTGAAAAGAAGATAGACACCCTCGCTGTATGGTTCATACCGACTTTAGGCCGCCCCGACGACGATGTAACCATTACACCACGCACCTCGAGTGTGGGTAAATATATGTACACATGTGTGTGTTCGTGTATGATTCGAAAGGGATTTATAAAAATATTTGCATGGAAGAAATATATTTCATCAGAAATATAAATATTTGATGTAATACTTTTTAAATTGTTGACACTCGTTGAAAGAGGGGAATAAATTTGAAACCGCAGCACAGCTGTTAGTGACGGAAACCTTTGAAAAATTGGAGTCAAAGTTCGGTTGTTTTTGTTTTTTTTTTTGTTTTTTGTTGTTGTTATTGTCTTTTCTTTTTTTCTTTTTTTTCTTCTGATTTAAGACACAAAGTATAAATGAATACTTCATTGTTCACCAACACGAACAGAACATCAAGAAGGAATTGGCCAAAAAGGATCACATTACAAGTAAGTAAAATAAAACTTATCAAGTAATTAAATACCAACAAAAAAAGAGACAAAGACTCTACTGTATATTTAAAATTAATAACCCTTATTCTTCTTTAAAAGATTATATCTGTTAAAATATTTAAAACCTGAAAAACTATGAATTAGCAGAGGTGGTTACTTCTAGAATAGGCTCAGTCCTAATTAGGGATCATCAACCACACATTAATCATTTGTTGTGTTTTTATTTTTGTAAAAAATGTGTGAAAATAAACATCATTCTTCTTATTATTATCTATCTTCATTATTTTCTATTTCGGAAATATACAGAAAAAGGTTGACCTCTGAAGACGGTCGGAAAATTAAAACGGAAAGTTTTTTGGTGGTTTCCAATGACATTTTAACTACAGTCTATGAATTAACATTTTGCGAATTGGGTTACGGGTTTAGGGGATTACGGTTGTTTTTAATTACGTATTGCTTAAAAAAAATAAACAACAACAAAAAAATACTATACATTTAATGTTGAAAAATATTTTTTTAAACTAAGTTTAATTGAAATTATACATTGCAATACTAACACAAACAACTGTCTCAATAATAGATTCAATAATTAATTTCAATGGTTAATTAAATGTATAGTAATTTATTTTTTGTTTTTTGTTGTTTATTTTTTTAAACCTTAAAACCGTAACCAAATTCGCAAAATGTTAATTCATAGACTGCAGTTAAACTGTCATTTGGTACCAGCAAAAAACTTTCCGTTTTAATTTTACCGACCTAAATCAGAAGGCAGTCTAGTTTGTTTTAGTTTTAACTAAAACAAACTTTTAAGCCGGAAGAAAACTTTCAGTGGAGGTAGTCAATGTTTGCTCATTTGAATTCCATAATATTTAAATATATAACTATTTAAAAAAAAAATTTTTTTGAATATTAAATGTATAGTAATTTGGGTTTTTTGTTGTTTATTTTATTTTTTTTTCAGAAGTCAGCCCAATATTAATATACAGATCAAATTCTGCTGAATATTTGATCCGACAGTTCCCCAAAATGCCGTTTAATTTCTTTTTCTTACCATTATTTCTGAATTCACCTAATTTAATCTTAGAATTTTCCATGCTATTGCTGTTTTTGGTCTGATTAGGTAACTTATAACAAAAATATATTACTCTATTAGAAAAAAAAAATCTAATTAGTTTATAGACTTTTAAAAAATCTGTCTTGATAATAAATTTCCAGTTCGAAGAGAAATATTAAAGTGTCGGATCAAGTCTCCAATAAGCACCCCAAATCCCACCAGTAATGAAAAGGTTACTTTTGTTTGTCACTGTAAGTTTCTGATTATTTGTAAACAAACTAACAGACGATTTTTGCACTTATATTGTATCTGACATCAAAATTTCTCAGTAATTTCAATATTGATTTTAATAATAAATAATTAGTTATTTCATGTTATTATTGTTAGCATTTGTGAAAATATTAAGTTTTAGCATTTTTTTAATCATACTTTTTAATTTTAATCAGAAGTTTTGTAGTAACGAGTCGAACTTACCTGACTCAAAGCGTCCTCGATGCCTGGCATGCGAAACTGTCCCTGGCAAGGAAAGGAATGTGGTTGGGGGAGAAGGAATGTGGTACGCCATTATGCCCACTCTGAGTAAGAAGTGTCAAGAAGTTCGAGGGGGTAGAATGACTTTTTATAGAGGTTGCGAGGCATTATGGGTGACTACCCATGGTGCATTGCAACTTTATTTGGCTATAAAAAGCGACCTATTTTGGCCTGAACGGTGCACTGCATTTTTGTTCTTCAGTAACAGAGTGTCGAGAGAGCGAAAGAGGAAGTGAAAGAAGAGGAAGAAGAGGAAAAAGAAGAAGAGGAGAAAGAGAAAGAGAAGCTGGTGGACAATTTTCAAGCTATTTCGGCTAAATTCGGAAACATGGACAGAATGTTCGATTACAGTTTGGTGGGTCTCCTTCTGACGAACCGATCATCAAATGGATTCAGCACGTTGAAATGATTTGCGAACTTTGCAGGAGAACGGATGTCGAGCTGATACTACCATTGCGCCTGCGAGGTGGTGCCCTCACTGTGTACCAACAATTAAACAAGGATGATAAGACCAATTTTCAGCGCCTACGCCCCTGACTCGTTCAGTGTGTAGGATCAATTCGTGGCGCGGCGACTTCGACCCGAGGAGACAGTAAACGAGTATTTGGCGGACCTGCAGCGACTAGATCAGCTTGTAGGGGAGCGACGAATGATCTGTGCTTTTGTTGCTGGACTGCCACAGCACGTACGTCGGTTGCTGCGAGCGTCATCGTGCATGGACGATATGACAATGGGTGAACTCGTGGACAAGGTACGGGCCATTATGACCGACACTGAGCAGCCCGAAGAGATCGTTGCTGCCGCTCAGCCTGCTCCCGTGCCAGCTGGGACCCGGAAGAACGATATTATTTGTTGCAAGTGCTCCGGTCCCAACCATTTGTTCAGAGATTTCTTCCTAGGACGCTCAGGCACAGCCCCTGAACGACCATCTCAGTTGCCACGGACGATTCGATGTTTCCGGTGTAAGAAGACCGGACACATTGCTTTTGAGGGTCCGTGAAACGCTGCAGGGAAGAAGTCAGCAGCGTCAGCTTGCTCCCCAGGGAAAGGAGAAATGAGGCGCTGCCAACAGTTAACGTACATGTTAACGGGATGAAATGTATAGCCCTAGTAGACACTGGATGTACGCAGACGTTGGTCACCAGATTTGTGTGCCGTGCCTGGAGGCTCGGACAAGCTAGGGTGCTAACAGCGGATGGGAAAGCAATAAAGTGCTGCGGGTGAAGCCGAATTCAGCTCTGTGTAAACAGCACTGAGCCTGCGTATGTTGATGCCCTAGTTGTAAATACGTGGTTGTTGGAGTTTGACCTCATACTGGGAAATGACGCCATCTGAGCTTTTGGCGGCATGACCATCACACATGCTGGAACAGTGAGCTTTGGTGGGCGAAAGGCAGACGTATGCGCAGCAATCCAATTCGATGAGCCGGATTTCCGTGTGGATTATGATGAAGAACAGAATCGTTGGATTGCTAAATGGTAATGGTCCGGGGGACGAGCTCCAGAGCTCCTGTGCAATAAGGTACCGGAGTATCAAGTTCCCAAACATGCCAGAAAGAGCTACAAAGCCGAACTTCGTGATTGGATAGAGAATGGCTGGTTGCTGCCCTACCCGAAGAGAGACTTGGTCCACCTAAAGGACTGGTTCCGCTAATGGCCGTGATTCAGCACAATAAGAGTAAAGTGCGTCCGGTCATGTACTACAGAGAGCTGAATGAGCATGTCGATGCATTTTCGGCTAATGCTGATGTGTGCGCGGCCACGTTGAGAGAATGGCGTAAGAAAGGTGCGAATGTGTCACAGTTTGATTTGAAACGAGCATACCTTCAAGTTTGCATTGTCGAATCTTCGTGGCCATATCAGACTGTGATATTCAGGGGGCAAAGGTATTGCCTCACCCGGCTGGGTTTTAATCTCAATGTGGAGCCTCTCATCATGAAATCTATTGTCGAAGCCGTTATGTCCTGAGACCCGACTATCAAGAGCGCCACGCCGGCGTACATCGACGACATTTTCATCAATGAAGATTTAGTTTCGACAGCTCGGAAGCACCTGTCTGAATACGGCTTAATTTGTAAGGATTTAGAGCGACTACAGGATGGTGCCAAAGTCCTTGGTCTACAGGTTTGGGGGGAAAATAGTATCCTCCGTTGGAAGCGGGGGAGTGAAGTTCCCGATGTTCCCCAGGTTATTACACGACGTAACACATTTTCCCTGTACGGGAGACTTGTGGGTCATTTTCCTGTCTGTGGCTGGCTCAGAGTGGCTGCTGGATTCATCAGGCGTCGGGCAAATGCAGTATCCGACAGTTAGGATACTGCGCTTACCGATCCTCTGCTGGAGATGATGATACGAGAGACAGTTTCCCGGGTTAAGCGGAATGATCCAGTCAAGGGAAAATGGTGCACTGCCGGCCTGGAGATGGATTTGTGGGTTGACGCAAGCTCGCTTGCTACGGGGGTGTCATTGGAAGACAACGGAGCCGTGATCGAAGATGCGTGCTGGCTGCGCCCGGACAATGACCCCCAGCATATTAATTTGGCCGAGCTCGATGCGGTGGTGAAGGGTGTCAACCTTGCCCTTCAATGGCAGGCCAAAGTGCTTCACCTAAAAACGGACTCATTGTGTACGTACCATTGGCTCAAGAACAGTTTGAGCGGAAGGTCAAGGGTACGAACGAAAGCGGTCGCAGTGATGCTGGTTAGGAGAAGACTCTACACACTCTCGCAGCTGATTGAAGAGTATGAACTGGCCATTGATGTGACGCTGGTATGGTCAGAGCAGAATAGAGCTGACGAACTGACAAGAGTGCCACAACAATAGTTTAAGGCCATGAAAAAGGGGGATGAGATGGCGCCGGATGTTTGCGCTGCTGCTCTGAGTGAGTCCCAGATATTAAGTATTCACCGGCATAGCGGGCACCCTGGAGTAAGGCGAACAACCTACTTTGTGCGTCGAGTTAGCCCATCAACGACAAAGGAAGCTGTAATATCTATAGTGCGATCCTGCGTGGACTGTCAATCCATCGACCCAGCACCAGTGCACTGGAGGAAGAGAAAACTAGACGTGGGCACTAATTGGAGTCGGCTAGGAATGGACATTACCCACTACGGGGGTGAACACTTCCTAAGTCTCATCGACTGCGGACCCTTCCAATTTGCTATGTGGCGACCAATTCGGTACCAGGATTCGGGTACAGTAGCCCGTCAATTGGAGGCAATCTTTTACGAGCGGGGTCCGCCAAACGAGATACTGACTGACAATGATACTGCCATTACCAGCAGGAGTTTTCAAAACTTCCTCGAAGATTGGGGAGTACGGTTGCGTCGATGCGCATACACACCGTCCGGGAACGGAATCGTTGAACGGTGTCACCGGACGATAAAAACAATTGCGGCCAGGAAGCAGTGTACCATACAAGAGGCTGTGTACTGGCATAATGTAACACCCAAAGACGATGTTTCGTCTTCTTCAGCACCAGCCAATCGGATACACTCTCCCGAAGATGAGAGCTTCTCTGAGGAAAGTATGAGGTTGGTTCAGGTGGGATCCTCCTCATCAGAATTATTCACTGCCAGTGGTTCTTCAGATGAATCATCTACAGACGAGCCGAGTCTGGGACATCATCCCCGCACCATCGGGAGAGGGGAGACTGACACTAGGGAGCATTGCGATCAACGAGGACAAGCCAGTGTTACTCACCTGAGAGCTAGGCAAGGGTCGTCCAACGACGAGACACCCACAGACAACCCGGTATTGCCAAGCGATCCACTATCACCGTTCGCTGCGATCGCCAGGATAATCAACCCGACCCCGTCTCCCTCAGGAGAAGCACGCGTCAAAAACGTCCTGCTCACACTGTACTTTTTGTGATCACGATATCAGGGGGGTGTAGTAACGAGTTGAACTTACCTGACTCAAAGCGTCCTTGATGCCTGGCCTGCGAAAACTGTCCTGGCAAGGAAAGGAATGTGGTTGGGGGGAGAAGGAATGTGGTACGCCATTATGCCCACTCTGAGTAAGAAGTGTCTTAAAAGTTGGAGGGGGCAGAATGGACTTTTTATAGAGGTTGCGAGGCATTATGGGTGACTACCCATGGTGCATTGCAACTTTTATTTGGCTATAAAAAGCGACCTATTTTGGCCTGAACGGTGCTCTGTATTTTTGTTCTTCAGTAACAGAGTGTCGAGAGAGCGAAAGAGGAAGTGAAAGAAGAGGAAGAAGAGGAAAGAAGAAGAGGAGAAAGAGAAAGAGAAGCTGGTGGACAATTTTCAAGTTTATAGAGATTTTGCACTTACGATATATTAAATAAATAGTTCATATTATTAATGAACAAACGAAAGACACGTTTTTATATTAGAATAGTTTTTGATTTTGATTTTTTTTTTAAGATAGTTATTTCATGTTATTGTTGTTAGCATATGGGAAAAATCAATTTTGACTAACGATGAATTGATATCGTTATTGCTGTTCTTTTTTAATAAACAAATACTTTTTTATAATTTCTGAAAATATTAATTTTTAATTTGATCACATGGTTGGTATACGTAATCAAATTAAATTCAATAGATACAACTTTTTTATAGATAAATATGTTACATAATTATTAGTGCCTAATATTTATGGCAATAGTGTAGAAACATAATGGCGATTAGTGCAGCTGATGGCCTGAGAGTGATTGACGGCGCTTGACCTCACTCTAACCTTGCCTTCCGGGGATAAATCGTGAGAACCGCAAGGCATAGAAGACCCTGTTCCGGTTTAAGGATACTAAGTAACTCAGTCAGTAAGAAGGTAGGAGCCCGATAGGGTAAGTCGATCTGCGCAGATGCTGGGTTGGGATTTGGAAATAAAGTAACATCAACGTAAATTGAAGTCTTGTGTTTATTACCTAAAAACTAACAATGACACAGGGCTTCTGATAAAGAGAAATCCCTAACAGAAAACCAGACCGGAATCCCCAAGTCAACACCAGACGCTAGACCAGACCAAGTTAAGATGACAGAAGAAGAACCAAAGCCGGCCAGAAGAATAGATGTCCAAGATATAGAAGCAATAGTAAAGAAGTAAGAGAAGTAAGAAAGGGTATACAAGATTTGTATTCGATTTACACTGGTTGGTACCGTGAAACCTCAGTATGAAACAATACTTTTAATCAGAAGTTTATGAATTATTTTCAAACCTTACGAAAATGCTACAAACACCAAGCCTACATTAGCTATACGGAATAGTTAATAAAAGGAATAGGAATACCTTTAGCTCAGTCGGTAGAGCGTTCGACTAGGGATCCCAAGGTTCTCTGGTTCGATACCGGCCCTCGCCAACGCAGCGTCTGAGTAGCACAGGATCTGTGCGGTAAAGTGAGGAACTGATGGTAAGGTGGGCGCTTCACTTCAGACGCTAAAATAATCTCCTTGGTCTAGCGCAAGTGAAAAGGGGTATGACTTCCTTCGCTGTCTGGCTGATACGCGAATTAGGCGCGTTTCCGACGACTTTACTTACTGTATTTTATACAGGAAAGTACCATTTTCTCAGATGAATAAAAAAGTATACCATTCGATGAATCGTGATTTGGGATTTTCGCATAAGACTGTCGACCATTCCTGTGTTTTTCGTTTTACAGAGAATACAACGTGCAACGCCAAAACAATTGACAGCCATTGGGATCGTCATAAACAATCTATTAAAGTATGCTCGGGTGCCAGAGATCTCAATTGGATCCTATCTGAAAGAATGCATGTGGCACGAGAGGGTGCACGGAAAATAATTTTCAAATTGTGTCATACTATTATGAACAAAGGGCCGCGGTTAGCTCAGTCGGTAGAGCGTTCGGCTAGAAACCACAAGGTTCCTAGTTCGATACCGGGTCCCGCCATCTCAGCGTAATGAGTAGCACAGAGATCTGTGCGGTAAAGTAAGGAGCTGATGGTAGGTGTGGTGCTCCACCTCAGATGCTAAAACAATCTCCTTGGTCTAGCGCTAGTGAAAAGGGATAGACTCCCTCGCTGGCTGGCTGTTACCGACTTTAGGCGCCCCGTTGACTGACTGACTGACTGACTGATTTATGAACAACTTAAATTTTCGTATTTCAAATTCATTCCGTTTCTGATATTCACGTTTTTACGAAACCCCAAATTAGACAGAGACGCTAAACGATGTTTTTTTTCTTTTATGTTGAGTTGACTTTATATGATAATTAAAAAAATAAATGAATTTCATTTCGGTTTCCCATTCTGAGTTTTTTATCAACAGTTTTTTATCTGCCGTTGAATTATTCGAGAGAAAATGTTTGAAGATCATTTTGATGGTGGTGATGATAGTGAAATTAACGGAATCATGTAAGTAAATTATACATTGTTTTCTAAATAATCCTACTTATATATTATAAATTCCCGAATATATATATATATATAATATATATATATATATATATATATATATATTATATATATATATATATTATTATTATATTATTATTACAATATATATATATATTATTACAATATAGGTACAAGTGAAAACGTACTCGAGTTTCACCAACCTATATTGTAATAAATTTGCTCTACTAACGTATTGAGCACTTTGTATTTGTTAATCGCTGAGCTTACCTTCCTGAATTTGCACCATCTAACCATCGTGACCATATTCACCGGAAGTCACCTTTTCCATTATTATATATATATATATATATATATATATTATATATATATATATATATAGATAGATAGATAGATATAGATAGATAGATAGATGAGAGAGAGAGAGAGAGAGAGAGAGAGAGAGAGAGAGAGAGAGAAAGAGAAATAAATACAAAGTATTCCAAGAAATGAGTTTATTCTTGATGGTGAAGTCGGAAGTTGATCTGGGATAATGGCAATGAAAGGGTACTTTCTCACTCCCAGAACTCCAGAATTTGAGCCTCACCACTAGATGCTACATAGAAAAAATATAAGAAAGAAAGAAAGAAAGAAAGAAAGAAGAAGAAGAAAGATAGAAAGAGATGATGAGTGCGCAGAAGCGATTTTGTTAATCCCTTTAATCAAATATAACGAAAAGATGAAATGAAGGAAAGAAAGAAAAGGAAAAGAGTGAGAGGTTAAAATGAAGGTAATTATACTTTTTACATATTGAAGTATTTTGCAATAGCTCTTAAGTAAACATATCCAATAATATGATATCAAATTATCATAATATGGTACCTCCACAGATCCTGCTAGTCTATATATATCAATACTCGTGTTCCTCAATTATACCCGTTATCATATTGCTCTACCCTCTGGTTAAAGATGAGACTGTAAGTTTATAATAATGTTATAATTGGTTGAACAAAACAACTCCGACACGACTGTTAAACATATGAACTTTAATACAGGCACATGGAAATGATACATATAACAGAAATACAAAGAAGATATAAAAGAGAAGGACACATTCATGAATAGAGATACAATAAGGAGGTATACAAGAGATACTAAATGTACATATAGAAGTAATGACAGCTATGGAGTCCATCGACGAAAGTCACTTACTAGTGGCTGTAATGGGGCCGAAGCCCCAAACGAGAAGCGTGTAGACATAAATGTCTAACCCATTGTAGTCAAGTCCCGAGAAGCGAGAGAGAGAGAGAGAGAGAGAGAGAGAGAGAGAGAGAGAGAGAGTTAAAACAGGCGCTTAAATACCAAAAAAACCCTGGTGGTCAAAACGGGAACCCAGGCAAAGATAAAGATATAATGCACCAGTAATTTTTTTAAAAACTTTTACATTTTTTTCAGGTCAGTTAACTTTGAACCACGGATCTTTGAGGTGTAACGCAGATTCTCAAGGATATGTGGTCCAAAGTTAACTGACTGAAAAATGTAAAGGTTTTCAATAAAATAATGGTGTATTATATCTTTTATTCATTATATATCAACACTGAAAATTTCATTAAATTCGTTAATTCCCTGATTTTTTTTTTGATTTTTTTCTTCGGCAGGTGACATACGTTGGTGGAATTTAGATCCATTAAGTTCGATTTAACACAAAGTTTCTATGTTTCAAGTTCTTATCTAAAAATTGTAAATAATTTTCATTAAATATTTGTAACTCATAGTGTATGAAATTTATGCAAATTGTATCATTTATGTGACAGCTGAAATTGTTTCAGATTAGTGATTTAAATTTTCAAAATGCTTGTTATATTTTATTCATATTACTCAGTAGACATCTAAGATTTCAAATGATTCCGCCTGAACCCAGAACATTTGGCCATGAATTGATGTCGTCTTATATTTAATTGAACCAAATGGGAACTCATTAATTTTTAAGAATGTATCGTATTCCCTTGAGTAGAATTTTATTGTTATTGACTAAACTTTGTTTAGTTAGACTCACAGGCCACACAGTGCTTACAATACCTGCTGTTACTAAGTGGTCGCCCCATCAAGACTAATTCTTATTTTTTGGTAGATCTTATTTCTTTATGATTATTTCATAGAACTAGCAAAAGCATGCACCCTTGGGCGCATGTATTTACATCTTAATGTAATAAGTTATATATCAAACTAGGCAACAAAAACCCCCTCCGAGGGGTGTAAAAATTAATTTTTGAAAGTATGCCTGAAGAGGTAGGAGTTAAAATTAAGTGTTAGAGGGATGAGATTTAAATATACCTGCATCTCTGCAGAGGAGTAAGACCCCACCCCCACAATGC
>CM042157.1:65510035-65520035 GCA_023376005.1 Doryteuthis pealeii
CTCATCCTTTTCGACATACATGTCTGGACCTTAAACTTTGACCTATCCCCTCGGGTGACATACTGTTTCAAATCGATCAATTGTATAATTTAGTGTTGCATAGCGCCTTCTTTACCGGCAACTAATAGGTATATGTTATATACTGGTCTTTTCACGATACCAAATCTATATAACGTTATATACCTTCTTACTCTACTCTTAGTCGCTTCTCTTCTATCTTGGTCTGTATATCTCTAAGGTCTCGTTCTGGTCTTCTATTGAGGATTCCTGGTCTGCGCTTCTGTTGGGGATCATCCTTATCAGAAACCCTGGCCATTGGTTAGTTTTTAGTAATTAAACACAGACTTCGATTTACGATGCATGTTACTTTATTCTAGATCCCCAGATCAGACAATCTGTGCAGTGAGACTCACATCCTTGCTAGTCAAGGACTTCAACTTCTAAACTGACACTGAAGTTGCTACTCTTAAACCGAAGGGGTTTCTATCGGGGTTTCCGTTCTCACGGTCTATCCACAAGAAAGCAAGTCAAGTGAGGTCAAACGCTGTCACTCACTCTCAAGGCCATTCAGTGTTTATGATCGCCATAATATTTCTACAATACCTTAAAAATGATTAGGATCAATAATTATGTAACATTAGAAAATTGGAAAATATATAAAATACAGAAACCATTACGCCATGCAATGCTCTATAGTATTCAACTTTGTTTAGTTGTTGGAAAGGGCCAGAAGTAAAGGGCACCAGTTGAGAATAGAACTCACTAACAATGATTTGCATTCTAGCTTAGCTAACCATTACACCATCAGAGCACCCCAGTTATTTACTAAGTTTGCTAAGTGGCAGGACAAGGCCAGAAGTAGGAATTTACCTAACCTTCACCACGGGACTCAAGGATGCAAGTATTGGGCATCTGGCAAGAACTGAACTCACTATTCAGTAATAATGGATCTGCGAGACTAGCTGCAACCATTACATCATGTTGGGAACACTCTAAATAGTATTTAACCAGTCTGTTCATCAGAAATACAGATAAAATCAAAATCTACCAACAAGTACATGGGGAAAACATGAAAAAATTGAATAAACAGATGCAACTGAAACAAAACATATCTTATAATAGAGATTGTGTGTTTGTCTGACTGTAATCAAAACTATATTACTACTCAAGTCACAATTTCCTTAGTTATTTATGTCACATTCTCCATGATTTTATTTTTATTTAAACCTCAATTATTAATAAAATTGTTTACATTATTAATACTGTTGGCCTTATCTACATACTAAGAATATGCAATTGTTATTTATATATACAACAAAATAGTGGTTTACAGTGTGTACGAGAAGGCTAATTTGCACATTGATATTAAATTCTAATCCCTCTCCAGGAAACCCAAAGTCTGCCAAGTGATAGTATTAATTTGATTAGGAGTTATTGTTTTTGTCATTTCATACAAATCTTATTATAATGGAGTTGTGTTTTTCTGTCTGTAACCGAAACTTTATCACTACTCAAGTCACAATTCCCTTTGTTATTTACGTCACATTCTCCATGATTTATTTTTATTCAAACCTCAATTATTGATAAAATTGTTTTAAATTATTAATACTGTTGGTGATATTTATATACTAGAATTTTACCACGTACCCCACGTGTACGGGTTAGGCACAAGGCCCTATTAATGTGGACAACCAACAAACCAAGACATGGATTGATCCCCGTCGGCATTCACTCTCAAAGGGGGCGCATCAGGCACTTGGCAATAAACCCAGCCCTGCCCCTTTAAAAAGGGACAGGTGTTGCCTGGGGGGAAGGCCCCCTGGGATCAAAGATGCTAATTGTAGCCACGGTCCAGGGCCGAAGCCACTAGACCCCCGCCGAGAGGTGGGTGTGCATACTAGTATTTACCTCGTACCCCACGTGTACGGGTTAGGCACAAGGCCCTATTAATGTAAGACCACCCACAAACCAAAGCTCATGGGTGGCGGGTGCAAAAATTGCGTTGATCTAGTCGGCATTTCCCCTCAAGGGAGCGCCTCAGGTACTGGGCAATAAACCCAGCCCTGCCCCTTTAAATAGAGGGGGCAGGTATTGCCTGGGGGATAGCCTCCTGGAATCAACGCTGTTAATTGTAACCACGGTCCAGGGCCAAAGCCACTGGACCCCCGACCCGAAAGGCGGGTAGACATACCAAAAACATGCAACTGTATTTTTATATACAACAAAATAGCGCTTTACAGTGTGAACGAGAATGCTAATTTGCATATTGATATTAAAAATTTGATTTTAATAAAATGTACATAGTGTTATTGATTTCTAATTGTTTGGTTTTATGAATATGAGCAACAATCTCGGAGATAAATAATTGTAATTTCATTCTTTACTTCGTATTTTAACTAGATAGTTAAATTAGGAAAATTTAGCAATGAAAGATGGAAGTGATGGAAGAAAAAGTTTCAGTTGTTCTATTTTTCGATTATACCGGCCTTGGTTTAAAATCCTTTTATTTGCATTCTTATTTAGTTTCATTAACCTTTCTAATTTAATATAATATTTTATTACATTAAAACATAGTTACTTGCATCCGGAGGGTGCATATATTTACTAGTTTACATAATTATTATAACGAATATTAAATTCAACTTTTAGTTTAAACTTTTCTAACAAGCCTCACCGGGCTGGCACTATAGATAGAACCTTACAACTCAAATCCTTTCTTAATCACTAAGCTATTTGTTTTAATATATTGCCAGATGTCACACACACACACACACACACACACACACACACACATATATATATATATATACCAGCCCCTCCGCACGAGTAGGATATGAAAACAAGGTCAATTTTCTTAAGTGGATTTTAACAGGTTTGAATTCAGACTTTTCCTTCTCCTAGACTGGTTACCTAGCCATAATCATACTCAACATGTCTACCTTGGCGTACATATTTTTTATTCAGATTATTAATTGAATACGTATAGTTACGTTAAACTATAAAAATTTGTATAAATTATTAGTATTATTTCACTTCTGTGTGTTTTTCACACCAGTGTTAGATGATGGTCTTTCACTGGAGTGAGTGACAACAAGCCTCCTCAGGTCTCCAGGACTATTCTGAGTATTCTAGTTGATTTCAACAAGGCTGTTGCCTTCCTCAGATTTCCAATTCTCCTAGTCAATTTTCTATGTTTTGGGACCGTTCCAAGTGCCCCAACTACAATTGGTATCACCTTTTCCCCTCATATTCCACAGTTTTTTCAGTTCTCTAGCTATTTTGGTATTTGTCTATCTTTTCGTTTTCTTTCAACTTCACCCTGTGGTCTGCTAGAACTGCAAAATCTACCAGTTGACTAGTTCACTTTTTCTTGTTAATCAATACTAGGTCTGGTCTTCTGGTCTGAATAAGGTGATCCGTCTTTATTTCAAAGTTCCATAGAATTTTATATGTTTCATTCTCAAAAACAGATTCTGGTTTATGCATTTTAATTATTATTATTTCACTCCTTGAGAATTTTTCACATGCGCCATAGCTGGTAGTTCACTAAAGGTTGAGTGAGAGCAAGTCACATGTATGTCAAATAGGACTCTTTAGAAATTATTAGTATGTAATGGGAATATTTGATATCATGTAAATGTAAATTATTTGACTTAAGAATAGTTACTTGAAGTTATTATTATCAGATAGAATTATTAATGTCAGATATAAATACATTAAAACATATAACTGTGCAAATAAAGGACAATGATTGCATAGAAATAATTACTTGAAACAATATAATTATTACTATTTGATAAGAAAACTTCAAACCATATTACCATGTGCAGATTATTTGTATTAGATATGAATATTTTATTCCATTTAACTGCAAATTATTTGTATTAAGAATAGTTACTTGAAGCTATAATTGTTTACTAAGGATTATTATTAGTTAGTTGAAACCATATAACTGTGTGCAATTATTTGTTAAGAATAGTTACTTTAAGCTATAATTGTTTACTAATGATTATTATTAGTTACTTGAAACCATATAACTGTGGGCAAATTATTTGTATTAAGAATAGTTACTTGAAGCTATAATTGTTTACTAAGGATTATTATTAGTTAGTTGAAACCATATAACTGTGAACAAATTATTTGTATTAAGAATAGTTACTTGAAGCTATAATTGTTTACTAAGGATTATTATTAGTTAGTTGAAACCATATAACTGTGAACAAATTATTTGTATTAAGAATAGTTACTTGAAGCTATAATTGTTTACTAAGGATTATTATTAGTTAGTTGAAACCATATAACTGTGAACAAATTATTTGTATTAAGAATAGTTACTTGAAGCTATAATTGTTTACTAAGGATTATTATTAGTTAGTTGAAACCATATAACAAATTATTTGTATTAAGAATAGCTATAATTGTTTACTAAGGATTATTATTAGTTAGTTGAAACATATAACTGTGTGCAAAATTTGTATTAAGAATAGTTACTTGAAGCTATAATTGTTTACTAAGGATTATTATTAGTTATTGAAACCATATAACTGTGGGCAAATTATTTGTATTAAGAATAGTTACTTGAAGCTATAATTTACTAAGGATTATTATTAGTTAGTTGAAACCATATAACTGTGAACAAATTATTTGTATTAAGAATAGTTACTTGAAGCTATAATTGTTTACTAAGGATTATTATTAGTTAGTTGAAACCATATAACTGTGAACAAATTATTTGTATTAAGAATAGTTACTTGAAGCTATAATTGTTACTAAGGATTATTATTAGTTAGTTGAAACCATATAACTGTGAACTAAGAATAGTTACTTGGTGAACAAATTATTTGTATTAAGAATAGTTACTTGAAGCTATAATTGTTTACTAAGGATTATTATTAGTTAGTTGAAACCATATAACTGTGTGCAAATTATTTGTATTAAGAATAGTTACTGAAGCTATAATTGTTACTAAGGATTATTATTAGTTACTTGAAACCATATAACTGTGGGCAAATTATTTGTATTAGAATAGTTACTTGAAGCTATAATTGTTTACTAAGGATTATTATTAGTTAGTTGAAACCATATAACAGTGTGCAAATTATTTGTATTAAGAATAGTTACTTGAAACTATAATTGTTTACTAAGGATTATATTAGTTGTTGAAACATATAACTGTTTGCAAATTATTTTATTAAGAATAGTACTTGAACTATAAATTGTTTACTAAGGATTATTATTAGTTGAAACCAAATTTAAATGTAAATACAAACGTACAATGAGCATAAAATAACCCTAAATTGGTTGATATGCCGTGAGAATCAACCAATCAATCAACCAGAGGATTTTGATTAGTTGGTAGGTTGGTTGGTTAGTTTTACGGCGTATTAACCGTTTTCGGATCATTCAATTGCGAACCGAGTCATTTTGATATCAGGTTGCTTACAGTACCTGCTGTTGCTTAAATGGTGAGTCATCCGGGTACTGAACAAGCTCATCACGGTTTACCTTCATTGATCTAGCGGAAACCGATTCTTTAAACGTGACTTGGGTGACACGACAACTTAGAATTAGGAAATCGGATTGACGAATATGTGACCAAAGCATTAGCAAAACCTAGGTGAATATATATATATATATATATATATATATATATATATATATAATATCATATTTACACTGTCGGATTAAGTTCCAATTTTATTTCACACACACACACACACACACACACCACACACACACACACATATATATATATATATATATATAATATATTATATATATATATATATATATATATATATATATATATGAGAACGTATATGTATATGTATAGCCTGGATTATAACATGGCTAGAATCTCAAGTTTCTCTTGGTCGAAAGTTTAAGAAAACCATCAAACCCAAAATCAGCTGAATTTGAAAGGGTTAAAATTTAATGTCACCTTATTTTATGGACATTAGATCCCAAGTGACGAGAAATCGGTATCAGGAAGTCTGAATCTGACGTCATGGTTTATTTTATAGAAGGTCTACTCGGAAGTTAGAGGGGGTGACCTCTGCATATATACCCCTCGCTCCGGACCATGAGTCGAACCAGTGCGAGTTTAGAGTCAGTCAGGTCAGTTGGCAACAATTAGAGTTTAGTACCAACCGGGAGAAGTTGGGGTTTTCAGTTTAGCCTGATGCCGATGGAGTTTGACGCAAATTCGATAACAGTTCCAAGAGCTTGGAGAAAAAGAGAATGGAGAATAGTCCTATATTGATATAGCACCAGAGAATCAGTTGTACTGAGTGTCATAAAACCCATTGTATCTTAAGAGTTCGCCCTCTTTATTGTCGTTTCATTATTTATTTTATTTTTCTTTGTGATCCCGTTTCGGGCCTGGGTGCATCTTCGATAGTATCCAACCGTGATCTGCCGTGGACTACACACAACGATGGGGTCTGACGTTTACGATAAGATGAGCGAAGCAAGTAGTGCACAGCCTGAGCGGGTTGTGTCATAACTGGTGCCATGACCAAAATTATGTCATAATTGGTGCCGTGACCAGGATTATGTCATAACTGGTGCCTCGATCAACGTCATGATCGTAGGCAGAGAATTTTGAGATATCGTTAAAACGAAAGAACAACTCTTGAGAAACAACTACACAAAATGTAAACATAAATCTACAATGAACGCAATTCCTTAACAACTAGGCACAAAATATCCTCGATGGGTTGAGACGCCGTTAATATCAATCATTCAGTTAATTTACACACTCCCACCCCCTATGTAAATACATATTGTCTTACTCGCAAACAAAATTGAAGCAATTCAAACAGCCATCCCTTTCTTTCGCCGCCCAGGGACTGTCGGTAAAGCTGAAAATAAAATTAAAAAAATGTTTTTACAATCACTTGCATGAATATGCACCTTACGGGCGTAAATATTTAAGTTTTAATGAAATAAAATATATTGAATTAGAAAGACTAACGAAATTGCATAAGAACGTATATAAAAAGATTATACTTCAATTCGCTTTGCAAACTCACTTTCCCCTAATCTCAATTATCTACCCAGAGCTCAATGGGTGACTCAAAGGTTCCCGTTTTGCCTAGTATATATATATATATATATATATATATATATATATATATATATATATATATATAAAGGTGAAGGAATCCAATTGACTGTTAAGTAGGGGATGATCAAAATCTCACTGTACAATGTACAGTGAGATTTTGATTTTGGTTTTGTACAGTGTACATCCACAATGTATGCTCAGGTAGGTGCAAACATAGATTTATACAAGGATCTTTATAAATCTCAAAGAGTGCTCGATGTATGATAACTAATAAATTAATTATATACAGAGAAATATTATAGTTTCCAAGAAAAAAAAACTTAATAAAGCATCATTTCGCTATTATAGATATATTTCGACCAGAACTCTATAGTTGTATGTAGTCGAAAAGAGACGTTCAGATTCGAAATCTTGTAACTAAGAAACATACAAATTGGCTATTGAACTAATAATTAATTAAACAAAAATCAAACGATTTTCGGAAAGCATCGTAAACGTTATCAGCAGACCTTGCCTGCTTATTATTCAGACCTGTTAGCTATATCAGCAGTCATTCAAAATCTCTGCAACAACTATGACTTCGTTTTGACCTTAAAAATAGTAAACATTGCTCTATTTCCACTAAAAAGTAAGCATTGATGAATGTGATTGTTTGTAATTTAGTACGAACTGTTAATTTCTTTTTGAGAACTAAAAAAAATCAACTTTTCAAACCAAGTGTATCTCTTTAAATGTAAAAAAAAAAAAAAAAAAAAAAAAAAAAACCAAAAACGAAATGATATGAAAGCTTCTTTAATTTTTTGTTTGTTTCGTAGATGTAAATTTTTCATATTACATTTCGTTTTTGGGGTTTTTTTTTTTTTTTTTTTTTTTTTTTTTTTACATTTAAAAGAGATACACTTGGTTTGAAAAGTTGATTTTTTTTAGTTCTCAAAAAGAAATTAACAGTTCGTACTAAATTACAAAACAATCACATTCATCAATGCTTACTTTTTAGTGGAAATAGAGCAATGTTTACTATTTTTAAGGTCAAAACGAAGTCAGAGTTGTTGCAGAGATTTTGAATGACTGCTGATATAGCTAACAGGCAGCTGATATAGGCAGCAGGCAAGGTCCTGCTGATACACCCAGCAGCAGGAGCAGTTATACGATGCTTTCCGAAAATCGTTTGATTTTTGTTTAATTAATTATTCAGTAAAAATCAATAGCCAAATTTGGTATGTTTCTTAGTTAGAAGAATATTAAGGTGTATGCAAGATTTCGAATCTGACTGACGTCTCTTTTCGGAGTTTATAGGTTGATACGTACATACCAAACTTGCTTTATATATATATATATATATATATATATATAATATATATATATATATATATTGAGTTTCTGGTCGAAATATATCTATAATAGCGAAATGATGCTTTATTAAGTTTTTTTTTCTTGGAAACTATAAATATTTCTCTGTATATAATTAATCTATTAGTTATAATACATCGAGCTCTCTTTGAGATTTATAAAAATCCTTGTATAAATCTATGTTTGCACCTACACGAGCATACATTGTGGATGTACACTGTACAAAATCAAAATCAAAATCTCACTGTACATTGTACAGTGAGATTTTGATCATCCCCTACTTAACAGTCAATTGGATTCCTTCACCTTTATATATATATATATATATATATATATATATATATATATATATATATATAATATATATAATATATATACTAGGCAAAACGGGAACCTTTGAGTCACCCATTGAGCTCTGGGTAGATAACTGAGATTAGGGAAAGTAAGTTGCAAGCGAATTGAAGTATAATCTTTTTTATATACGTTTCTTATGCAATTTCGTTAGTCTTTCTAATTCAATATATTTTATTTCATTAAAACTTAAATATTTACGCCCGTAAGGTGCATATTCATGCAAGTGATTGTAAAAACATTTTTTTAATTTTATTTTCAGCTTTACCGACAGTCCCTGGGCGGCGAAAGAAAGGGATGGCTGTTTGAATTGCTTCAATTTTTTTGCGAGTAAGACAATATGTATTTACATAGGGGGTGGGAGTGTGTAAATTAACTGAATGATTGATATTAACGGCGTCTCAACCCGTCGAGGATATTTTGTGCCTAGTTGTTAAGGAATTGCGTTCATTGTAGATTTATGTTTACATATTTGTGTAGTTGTTTCTCAAGAGTTGTTCTTTCGTTTTAACGATATCTCAAAATTCTCTGCCTACGATCATGAGTGACATAACGTTGATCGAGGCACCAGTTATGACATAATCCTGGTCACGGCACCAATTATGACATAATTTTGGTCATGGCACCAGTTATGACACAACCCGCTCAGGCTGTGCACTACTTGCTTCGCTCATCTTATCGTAAACGTCAGACCCCCATCGTTGTGTGTAGTCCACAGCAGATCACGATTGGATACTATCGAAGATGCACCCAGGCCCGAAACGGGATCACAAAGAAAAATAAAATAAATAATGAAACGACAATAAAGAGGGCGAACTCTTAAGATACAATGGGTTTTATGACATTCAGTACAACTGCTTCTCTGGTGCTATATCAATATAGGACTATTCTCCATTCTCTTTTTCTCCAAGCTCTTGGAACTGTTATCGAATTTGCGTCAAACTCCATCGGCATCAGGCTAAACTGAAAACCCCAACTTCTTCCGGTTGGTACTAAACTCTAATTGTTGCCAACTGACCTGACTGACTCTAAACTCGCACTGGTTCGACTCATGGTCCGGAGCGAGTGGTATATATGCAGAGGTCACCCCCTCTAACTTCCGAGTAGACCTCCTATAAAATAAACCATGACGTCAGATTCAGACTTCCTGATACCGATTTCTCGTCACTTGGGATCTAATGTCCATAAAATAAGGTGACATTAAATTTTAACCCTTTCAAATTCAGCTGA